>JBBEEQ010000031.1:12218789-12818789 GCA_037950945.1 Hypolimnas misippus
AAAATAAAGTCATATAAACTCAATAAGTTCTGAAAAAAAATTTTAATTAATTGTTCCGAAATTCTAGGTCGTTCCTTATTTTGTAATTTATGCAATAATCTTATATTTTTAAAAACTTTTTATTAGATAAAATATTAAATATATCCACCTGTTTTATTTCAATACAACTTTAATCAAAAAAGAAAAGAAAATATGGATGGATACTTATTGAAACAAACTTGTTAAGAATAGGTTTGACATCTTTAGACGCCATTTTCTCAAAATGAAGTTCGTGTGGCTTAACACAGTATTGCTTATCAGCGTCCATTTTTGATATTCTCTAAAGAATTATAAGTAGAATAGTGGGCATGTAGTAGTAAATAATCATATCTTTTCTATTTCTATACGAATAGAGTTATCCTCCTTCAAAGCTGGTCCTAATCGGATAATTATTCAACGAAACGTTAGGTCGGTGGTACAGCGGGCTTGAATAATATTAATGTTATAATTGAGACAATCGTGAATTAAAAAAAAAAAACTTTTTAATATAAAAATATACATTATTATCAATTTAGCAAAAATTAGGAAAATTATATTGTTTGTCGGTTTGAATTGAATAATCTCCGAAACTACTAGACCGATTTGAAAATTTTTTTTTACGTTGGTTAGTCCATTTATAGGGAAAGGTTATAGGCTATATTAGATCACGCTACAACTCAAAGGAGCGAAACAGTAACCATAAACGCGACTGAAACCGTCCAGGGCAACTAGTAAAAAGATTTAGGTACGTTTCTTTTATTTGCCTTAGGAGATCAGGAGTTTAGAATGTCATCAGGAAGAACTTTATTATTTTTCCTTCCAAGTTAAAATTTTCAATCTTTTTTCAAATTTTCAAATTTATTAGATCATATTGATAACTTTTAAAACGTTTGCATAACATATTGAAATAACGAACGTAGTTTAAATAAGTAACATTTGGTCAAAGATCTGTCAATTAATAAAGTACGATTCCTTTTCAACATTAACAACAAATACAAAAAAAACTTGCACTCGAAATTCTCATACTCCTTTTAATTTATAGTCTCCTTACTTTAGAGCTTAATGCACCACGCTGCTCCTCTGCTGAACGACATATACATGTGTCAGAATTTCTCCTGGCACATACAGGTATCCTCACGATGTTTTCCTTCACCACTGAGTCGAGATGAAATTAAACACAAAAACACTTTAAAAAAAAACAGTGGTACTAACCGGGGCTAAAGCTTGCGATTTAGATTGACGTGTTCTAACTTAGGCCATCTAGGCCCCATAGCTTCATAATATGGATTTAATTAATGCATCTCATTTTGACCCACTGTATCCCTATCCTAACCCAGTTGTATTACAACGCACAGACCAGTAACGAGACCGCACAATGGACCACCCTAATTTGAATATCTTACTGCGAGCCACTGGGCAAAAATATGAGCAATAAACATCGTGTCGTCGATTGAACCCATGGTTGTCACTGTTAAAAATTGGTGAGTCCAAAATGCTTTAAAAAAAATCAACTGACTTTATAAGCAAAATCCGCAATTTCGTTTGTTCGAATGACGTACTAATTCCAGTTATTTTGATTTAAAAATCGTACTATTGAATCGATTTCTATGAAAACACTATGGTACCAGTCTGAAAGTATAGCCTTCTAAATTCAAAATCGGTTAAGATATGACGGAGTTTTGGGGTAACAAACATTTAAAAATATATAATACGAATTGGGAATCTCGTCCTTTTTTGAAATCTGTTGAAAATTACTCAAAATGGTAAACATAGACTTAGTAATGTTTCAAAAACTTTCTCAATTTTTATTAGGAGTTATAACTAAATTAATTTCAAGTCAAAGAAGACTAAAGAATAAATAAATATATTTGAGGAAAATTGGAGATCCTTAAATATTTTAACAATTTTGGAATAGATATTAATTTTATTAAGCTTGAGATACTAGTTTAGAAAGCAGTATAACTGTTTTCATCACGGAATCTATAATATTATAAAGAGGTAAATTTTTGTGTTTATGAAGGCAGTAATCTCTGAATCTAAAGATCCGATTTAAGAAGAATATTGTTGAGTTAGATAGCCTATTTATGGACGAAGGTTAAAAACTATATTACATCACGTTACGGCTCACAATAATCATAAACGCGAGTGAAACCGCGAGGAATAGCTAGTGCTATATGAGTGAAGAGAAATCAGCATCAGTGTTGATAGCTTTGTCAATAGTTAAGTCCAGTACAGTAAATTGAATACATATTGTAACATTAACTTTACATTTATCAATACGAAAAATCAGTATCAAGAAAGGCAATTGAAAAATACAAATTCTAAAATTTTATACTTAATTATAAATGAATCAGAAAATCATTTCCCGCTGTACATCGGTATATATTTGCTAGAATAATGTCCAAAAATTTTATTACATATAAAAATAAATCTATAGAGAAAAAATTTAAATCTCCTTTTTTAATTGGAGTACTTAAAGTCGTGATTTTATTTTTTTTTAACCTCGTTACATCGACAGCCCTGTGACGAATATATCAAACAATACGATGGAGACAAATATGAAAATAAGTCCTGCGCGTATCGGCATTGTACAACTCATTTGCCTACCGTTGAGTTTACAATCGACCACACAAGTTCCACGCAATTTTTAAACACACAATTCCCCATTATTAACAAGCACGAAAGCCTCGGTAGATAGGCTCAATTGATTGAATACAGGGGTCTTAAATTTTGGTCGATAGCTAATAATTTTTAAGTTTTTAATTTAAAGTAAGATATGTACCTACGATCTATAATCAAAATCAAAATATGCTTTATTTAAGTAGGCTCTCACGAGCACTTTTTAATCGTCAAACACAAAAACAAAATTACATTAATAAAGAAGCTATCGAAATTAGATTCTAACGAGAAGAACCAGCATGAAACTCCATTGAAACTGTTTTAAAATAAGATGACGAAAAAATTAATAATTAAAAAAAAGGAAATATACAGGTGATGAAAACTTAATACAAAAACCCTACATGGGTTTCCGTTTAAGTATCTCTTAGTAATTCAAGTATCATCGTGAAGAAATTTGTATATATCGGGAGAAATTCAGAAAAAAAAACAAAGTCTTTACAGCGAAAGCTTTGGTCACCATTGTACTTGATGGTTATACAATAAACAGTCTTGTAAAACTTTTTGCTTCCATCGGTTATCGGTAGCGACTTTCTATAGAATACCATCGGCAACCATAAACGGAATTATGGCACGGGACTTATTGATTTTTAATAGCCATCTCTTATGGTAAACGGATTAATGCTTACAAATGAAATTTTTAATCTTTGCGATCTTTTTCTGATGTATTCGAAATTCATATTAATATTAATAACAGACTTTTTTTATAAAAAAGGAAGGCCTTTAAACGAATAATAAGCAATTTAGTTATTTTTTATGGCATATTTGTACTAGTTATTTTGATTGAAAATTTAAATTCAAATATATTTATTACCATTTATTGTAAAAAATAACCTAAATCTTGTAAAAATTGTGCTGGAGAACTAATAGAAGTAGAAGTAGAAAGAATTAAAGTACTGAATCGATTTTGATGAAAAGTTCTACTTATCTATATCAATTTCATAAAAATCCGTATAACTGTAAAAAAACCGACTGCTTTTAGAGATCGTCTGCTGTCAGCAGTGTCGTATCACTGTCAGTTCTTTACCTACGTTACTTATCAAATTAAAATTTGACAGACACGTTGGCGCAGTGGTCACTGCAACTGACTCAAGCGCTAACGGTCGCGGGTTCGATCCCCGCTCACGGCAAACGTCTGTATTAGCCATATGGATGTTTGTCGTGGTCTGGGTGTTTGTGTTAGTGTTGTGAGTGTTTCCGGACCCCCGACACAAGGTCACGCGATCTTAATGGAGGCCGTTGAGTGTGATGCGTTTATTTATTATTTATTTAAAATCTTTATAGATCCTAATCGCTCATCCTGTCTGTAAATCGATATGAGAAACTTAAAAATGATTTCTAAATACCTTCTATATATTCATTTATTTACAAATAAACACCTTCCTAATAGTATTAGCCACAGCATGAGCTGTAGGGAAATCATAGTACACCAGACCTCACAATCTTTAGTAATAATATTCATTTTAATTAAGTTTAAAAGATAAGTAACAAGTAATTCTTAAAAAAAAAATGAAAAACCCAGCTGCGTAACTAGGCCATCTGCAATCATCAGGATCGTATCCATATCGTTTCTGTCTAATAGCCTACAACTAAGAATCGTTACTAACCAACTTTAAATCATTACAGATTCTAAACGATAATTCTTATTAAAAAACTATATAAGAAATAAAATAATGATTTTTAAATACTCCACTTAATATATGTAATTCGTCTATTTTAATTTTTGTCTTTTTTACATTATGGCCTCCAAACTCAGCCATTTTGATTTTCTAAATTTTTTTTAAATTTCGATGACATTTGCGTCGTCATGACGATTCAAACGTCGAATCAGTTATTGAAATCGATCCACGCGTTTGGTTTTAACAGTGTCACAAAGGTACAAACCACATACATTCACACAATGCCGATAAACACATTATCCTCCGTTGCGTTGAGCACTCGGATAAGAAGATAACGTCTGATAGATTTAACAAATGCATGGATTAATATTAATAGCTATTTTCCAATCCATTGTTTACGACATTCCATTTCGCGCTTATTACAGGCAGTTTGTAATCGACCTATCACAATTTAACGCTCATCCCACGGTTTGATCGACAGCGAATTAAAAAAAAAAAAGCACAGACAAGATCAGAAATGGAATCGCCATTTTAATTATAAACAACCGACCTCCATGTCAAACCCGATACAATAAAACGATTGAAAAACCAAAATCTAAAGTTATACACCTTATATCAAACTCAAATTATAATTGGCCGTTCCACTCGCGAACATTCGTTCTTTTTACTATGATTCTGTGGTTTGAAATTGGGTTTTATCGGTCTAATAATAGGGCGTATTATCGAGTGTTGTCTATGGATGTTAAGGCGCGTGCACACTGTAATATTTATAAGACGTGTATCAAAACCGAAGAGCCGCCGTCTTCCAGGCCGATGACGTTTGACGTGTATTCTGACATCCCCTTTAGTGTGTGGTGTAAGGGATCGACGTATTGGGTTAAGTTATTTGTTTATTACATCTATACTGATATTATAAAGCTGAAGAGTTTGTTTGTTTGAACGCGCAAATCTCAGGAACTAGTGGTTCGAATTGAATAACTCTTTTCTATAGTTTATTTATTGATGAAAGCTATAGCCTATTACATCACGCTACGACTTATAGGAGCGAAGCAATAACCATAAACGCGAGTAAAACCGCAAGGGACAGCTAGTATTTTATAAGAGTCGACATGGCCTGAAAATGTGTCATTGCGGGGCAAAGTCCTTTTCTCCTACTAAAGAGAAGGTTTAGACTTGAATTCACCACGCTGCTCCACTGCGGGACGGTGGGTTGGTCAGAAAGTTTCCCAGCACATGCAGATTTCCTCACGAATTTACCGCCGAGAACGAGATGTTTTTGAACACAAATTCAGCTCAGCGGTTTAGCGGGAGTTTGAACATGCGATCTTCGTTTGAGACCGACGTGTTCTAACCACTAGGTCATCTCGGCTAATAAGGAAAGTAAAGGAGAAGGGAGTGAGTCTTCTGTCTCTCTCACTTTTCGTACGAAACGCAGATGTATTATCTATCTAAGCTTCTTTACGCTGATGATTTTGGAAGAGAGTGTTACAGCCCCGGTTGAGCGGTTGAACGAATTTCAAAATACTAAACATTAGATTAAGAAACTTTTTTCCGTACTTATTTAGTTCATTGATAGATGACTTGATTTTTTTTAATATGTTAACTACGTAATGTAATATCAATATATGAAAATTTTACTTTTGTAGGTTGACACATTATTGCTTATCAGCATCCAATTAATCTATAGTATATTGTTGAATAACGTTAAATACATGACGCTTTATCACAATCCATCAGTATCTCCGAATTTGACTCATTGTGGTTATACATTATTGCTTAGTAACAGCCTGTAAATGTCCCACTGCTGGGCAAAGGCCTTCTCTCCTATTAAGGAGAAGGTTTAGAGCTTAATCCAACTTTCTGCTCCACTGCGGGTTGGTGGATATACATATGTCAGAATTTCTACACATGCAGGTTTCCTCAGGATGTTTTCCTTCACCGCCGATCTTGAGATTAATTTAAACACAAATTTAGCACTTGAAAAACCAGTGGTGCTAGCCGGGGTTTGAACCCGCGATCATCAGTTGAGATCGACGTATTCTAACCACTAGGCTATCTCGGCTTGGTACATTATTGCTTATCAGCGTCCAAATATTAATGATTATAAATATTTTATTAAACTTAGACCAAACTCGAAGTATCGCAACTCGATGAGCAAATAAAACACATGAAAGATCTCGTATCGTGAGCTTTGAATAAGTTAGAACCAATATGAAAATTGTTTTACATACATAACGTTATGTATTACCATATATTGTTGGATAACTTTGATTTCACGTTGGTTTTATATACTTCAAACTTATTTATGTACTGATATTACAAATGTCAGAAATCTTTCTTTCTGTATGTTTCTCTGTGTGCGTGATGCGCTGTCACGGCTAAACCGCGAAACATATTTTAATGAAAATTGGTAGATATATAGATTGAAATTGGACTATCGAGTTTCTTGCCGGTTCTTCTCGGTAGAATCTACATTCCGAACCGGTGGTAAATCAATTAATTAATTAGTGTTTAGTTTTCTTTTGTTTCTGTATTGACGATTCAAAAGTGCTTGTAAAAGCCTACTTGAATAAAGCATATTTTGATTTTTTGATTTGAAAAAGGGGGTTAAATAGGGGACGATAGATTCTGAGCAGACAAAGTCGCGTGAATCGACTGGTATTCGAATAAAATTAAAGTGTCTGACTGTTTAACGTAAACGCTTACCCTAAATTACTGCAAAAATATATTTTCTTGTTTTAATTTTTGTGATATTTAAAATATTTTACACTATTTTTATCTGTTCAAATAATCTGAATCAAAATATATTATTCAAGTAGACTCTCACGAGCTAGAACGTCAATACAAAGAAATCTAATGATAAATCGTTAAAATATGAAAATAAATAATCTATGTAATATTACATTTATAATTATGTTACATATTTTAAGATTTATTTATTTATTTATAAAGGATTACCAACAAGACACACAATCGTTAAATGGATAAAAACAAGACATCATAACATATTTATAAAAAGGCGCCTTAATTATAGGTAACACTACATTTACCATATCAACGAAATTTAATATGTAAAAAGTGACAGAATAAAATAAAATAAAATTATAGTGAATTAAATTAAAATTAAATAAGCCTAAATTAAATAAGAGAAATAAAAATTAAATAAGGTCATAGTTACAATTCGTCGACGCCGAAAGTCTTCAGTCGAAAAAGAAGATTACGATTTAGTATAAATAATTATTATTATAATTGGACACTGATATGCAATACTATGTCAAGCCACACGGACTTCATTTAGAGAAAATAGCGTCTAAACATATCAAACCAATTATTAACGAAATTTGTTTGAAAACGTATATATCCATGTTTTATTTTCTATTTTGTAAGATCAAATGAAAAAAAAGATTGTTAAAAAAAAGATTAAAAGTTTCGTCTAATAATAACTTTTTCAAATATATGACATTATTGTATAAATTGCAAAATATGGAACACACATGAAATATGAAACAATGGAGAAACTTTTTTCCGTACTTATTTAGTTTTGGTGACTTGAAAATATTTTAAATAGTGTTTAATAGGTGATGCAATATCGAAATTTTAAACATTAATAGCCCCGAATTTGACTTTTTGTGGGTTGACATATTATTGGTTATCAGCATCCAATTATAATTAACAATAACGATTAATTTTAGTTATCTGTACTATTTTAAATAGATTATTGATTACGTTGCTTAGAATAAATAACAATTTTTATTATTTGAAATTATATAATACTCATGTACACTTATAATATCGATATAAAGTCTTTAAAATCCATGTTTAATTAAATAAACAAATAAAAGCCAAACACTCAACACTGCTTATTATGACATTCTGTATAAGGCAAGAACCACATTTGTAAGTTTTACTCTCGAGAGCGATATAAAACAAATCTATAACCTAGTAACAGATACGTCGTAAGTCGTTACGAAAGCTGTGAATGTCAAAAAGGGCACTGACAGCGAATTTTTCAGGTGTAAATAGGGTTTTTCTAACCTAAACATATCTATTGATTACAAAACCCTTTCTCAACCACAATCGGTTAAGATCCTAAGGTATGTGGACACCGTAGCGTATCGTTCACACACCGCCGCGTTACATACTCGTACATTTATACTTCAATGAATCAGAATAAAAAAGTTAAGCTCAAATAACCCGCTGAGTAAACCTCTGTCAATCGCCTTTCAGCTGACTAGTGTAGACGCGCCTTTACAATTGACATTACAAACTACAACAAGCGAAATTAAACCTTAATACAAAATAGCAAGACACATTTAAAAAGTTAAGCGAATACTTCGATTTTTGATTTGATATATTTTTTTATTTAGTAAATTTATTTTGGGCCGTATGATGTGACGCATAGGGTTCGAAGTGAGGGATTGAAATAAAAAATATAAAAATGTTTGTGGCAAAATCGATTTCACGGTTTTCGAGGGATTTTTTGTGCGATTGTTGACATGTTTGAGGATCGATATCGGGATTATCTCAACAATACAACAATGCGACCACTTCACGTAGATAAAAAAGTAAAAAAAAAAGCAAAAAAATGCTTTAACCATGTACTTCAAACATTAAAGCTCCGACATAACCTTAGAATTAAAAAAAATCAGAAATATATATGTATAATTTAAATTTTTAATATTAAAAATAATAACATATTAATTTAACAATATACTTCGATCGACACCCAATGTAAAGCCTTAATCGAAGATTCTAGAAGCTTGAAAGGTATTAAATACACATTGTTCTATAGTATATTATAATTATCCCTTAATGGGTGTCGTACCAGTTAGCGGTAATATATGATATTAATATTGAAGTTTATAAATTTTGAAATTGGAAACAAATAAGTATTTTGGTTCCTTTAAAATTTAGCTACATATCTATGTAACCA
This sequence comes from Hypolimnas misippus, assembly GCA_037950945.1. NCBI lineage: Eukaryota > Metazoa > Arthropoda > Insecta > Lepidoptera > Nymphalidae > Hypolimnas > Hypolimnas misippus. Next base: position 12,228,036 of record JBBEEQ010000031.1, read on the forward strand.
TAAATACACAAATTACATTAAATTAATGATATGTATAATTAATCAAAACTATAATTTAATGATCAGTGTGTCTAATCATTGTCGCGTAATCAGCACGTAAATGATTTCATGATAACGCGTGCATAACGGATTGAATGACAGAACCAGCCTTTTGTCATGAATTACGATGAATGTGACTTTAGAACTTAAATATACAAGGATAAATTTTTGTCTGTCTATTTGTTCCGGCTAATGTCTAAAACGGCTGGAACGATTTTGACGGGACTTTCAATAGCAGTTATAAGGAATATCTTAGGATAATTTTATTTTAATTATTTTATTTATAGTAAAAGCGGGGTACAGTTGGTAAATATGTGAATGTGCATCATGAAATGATGATGCTCTGGCGTTCAAAACTGTCATTTTGCTAATTTGTTTTTTTTTGTATTAAAAAGCTGCCACGATCTGCTAAAATTTAGCACGTCATAAGAATTATATTAACTCTAAGATATCCACAGGATATAACATTATAAGATAACCTTCACAGGAGAATATTGACCTTGGAACATACATTAATACAGACTGTTAACATTTTCTTTGACCAAAAGTCACATTAATACTTCATTATACATAGATATATTTTTTTCTTAAATATTGATATAAATTTCTCACACATCCATATCATGTTGAATTTAAAAAAAAAACAAAGCGAATGAAACAACGATATGGGACTGATTGACAGCGACAGGTAAGCAGGGCGAGTCGCGAAACATTAGCAGTGAATAAAGTAAGTTTTGATTCCTACTGAGGGTTCCGTATCACGGAAATATCGTTACTGTCGACTGTTATAAATCAAAATTGGTACATATATGATTCGGAGATGTTAATGTATTCTGATAATGCGTCACGTATTAAACGCTATTCAAAATATTTTCAAATCATCTAAACCGAATAACGTTACTACGTCACGTTAGGAGTACTGATAAGCAATAATGTGTCAACCCACAAATCACATTCGAAATTACTGATGTATTGATTAAGTGTTATGTAAAGTCATTTAAGCTGATCTGAACGTTGGAGTGTGTATCGAAGTCTGTAATATAGAATAATCTCATGTGTTTGAAAAACTTATTATTAGATAAAATGTTTTATTATCCCAATCTGCTTCAAATTAATTATCTATTTTATCAAATTAAAAAAGATGGTTATGCTTCTTTAAATAGAAATAGTTTTGTCATCTTTCGACATTGTGGCTTGATGTAGTATTGCTAATTAGTGTCCATATATAATAATATTATTTCTTAAAGTCGTTTTCTGTAGGCAGAAAATATCTGCCTTAATATTGTTTCAAAGTTCGAATTTAATACGCCATTTTGGATTTTTCGTTCTAATAATGAAATTTAAAGTAAATATCTAAAAGTTTTCACTTAAAAATATGCTTCAAAACTATTACGTACTTAACCACTTAATTTCGTACAATCATTGCATAGGCACCTATTAACTGACTTAATTCTTACAGAAATAATTCAACAAACTAAAAATATTTGAGAATTAAACTGATACAAGCATTTCTATCTGACATTCGATTAAAAATTAAAAAGCACTTATAAAAATGCAAAAATCAACAAAGTAACAATGAGGTAAATTTTCTGTTTTTACAACATTCTTTATATATTTATTCTTCGTTGAAGTCAAAATAAATTAATTGGCGATCTATTTCTACTGGACCCTAAATGTTTGCTTCCTTGGAGCGTTTTGTGGTTCAATACATTGTGAGTTCACAGCTGGACGTCTGATGCGGTTCTAATTTTATAAAATCCATGCTTCGATTTTTTTAATACTCTATAGGTGAAGATTTGTTCAATTCTAGAAAAAATATTTAGTTAATATTATTTGAGAATAACATTTTTTGGACTAGATTCAGGATGTGTATATATTGTCGCAGGTATTAAATTATACATAGTATACTAACTGTGCCCTGCAGTTTTACGTGCGTTAATTTGAGTAAAAATTATATTTATATAAAACACTAAATACTCTAAATTTGTTCGGGTGTAAAGCGCGAATTCACTTATAACTCTTGCAAAGAGATTTTTTAAAGATCAAAAGTTATTTCTTATCGTTTTACACCTGAAAGAATTTACTGTACGTCCCTTATTTTTTACATTCACAGCTTTCATAAATACTTACGACGTCTCTGTTACTAGGTTACAAAGTCATTTCATATCACTCATGTAATTCTCGCCTAAAACAAGTTATGTAAATCTTCATGAAAGTGTAAGAACAAAAGTTATAAGTGTAATTCTCGCCTAACAGTACTTAATTAATAGGGTACTGTTAGGCGAGAACTAAACTAAACAGCGAGATAAGTTAATTAAACAGTGCTTATTTTCAACTTCTTTTGCAAGCTTTGATATTTCGAACTTGAAACTTTTTTTGTATTGAAAAAAATTTGTTCTTCATTAATCAAAGACAGTATTGGTGTAAAACTAGTATAAAATAGTTACAAAATTGGTTTTAGTAATTTTAGTGATTATTTTATACACAAAAACACATTTTACCTCTTTATAGTTCTTATTAGGTGTATAAGATTTTTATGAACCATAAGAGTTTTAAAAATAAAAACTGTCTTCCCGCCTCGTCGAAACTACAGGTGACCGAAGGGCTGGCGGCTACCTTGGCCAGCATATCAGTCTGGCCATACAAAGAGGTAATGCTGCCAGTGTTTTGGGCGCCTTGCCTCACTGTGACATCGATAGTTACTTAGGCTTAATATAGTTATTTTTAATTTCTCTTTCTTCTTTTTATTTTTAATAGAATTATTTGTTTATATTAGAATATATTTAAGTTATATTTTATACTTAATAAATGAATGAATAATAATGCATATCGTCAACTCGTTTACCGCTTTAGTACATGACATGTATGTTATATGTATACTAGCGGCCCCTCGCGGCTTCACTCGCGCTTAACATAGGACTTTCATACAAACTTCCAACCCCTGTTTTACCCTTTAAGGGGTCAAATTTTGCAAAATCCTCCCTATGTAAGCACCTACGTCCCAAAAAGAATCCCCATACAAAATTTTTAAACTTATAGCAATTATAGTTTTTGAGATTTCGTGATGAGTGAGTGAGTGACCTTTCGCTTATAAATATATATAGATTAATATTACTAGTAGCACACATAAATGCTGATGTGCATGTCTTAGTTCTTGCTTACAATGTAAACTATATAAAGTATCAATTACAGTGAGTAATGTAGTAGTATAAATTTCCAAAATTTCAAGTTTGTACTACCATCGATTTAGGCTCTGCATTGGTGAATCATTGAGTCAGTGAGTCAGTTTGCACAAATAATAAGGTATAGAGTTATACTAACCATACCCAAACACAATGCTCGTAATATCGTTAAATTAAATATTAATACAGAAATGATTTCAACAAATGGCAAATAATTCCACAAATAGGAATTCGAATTGTAAAATTTAACAAAACGTATGCTCGGAAACGATGTTTCGTAAAATATACTTTTAAGACCGTTTATACATCACGATTATTGTTACTCGTTATTTATTATTTATTGTGCTAACTTTTTATATTTTTACAGAAAATTAATAATAATATAGAGAAAAAATATGTTGATTAAACAGTAGGATCGAGTGCACGATCACAATGATATTTTTAGATTAAAGTGTTTTACGAAAATATCATTGCAATAACATGCAAAAAATACGCGTTACCCAAAAGGATAACTACAATGAAATAAACCATAATTGAAAATAATATTTAATCATTTTAATAGAAATCATTTTCCTCAGAAACATGTAGAAGAAGAGAGTATATGTAGTTTTCAATCACAAAAAACAACACAAGCTATTATTTATATATAAATTATTTGAAAATGGAATAAAACCTAATAAAAATAGTTCTAAAAACGAATATGAATAACTAGTTACATCACAAAAATCGTTTCCAAAATCGAATCCTCAATCAAAACGATCATCCAAATATCGTACAATATAAAAACCACCGTGACGTCTCCGCAATTTTTGATATTAAAATCTTCAATAATACCTAATGGATGTCTCAGAATCGAGTCGAAAGTGCTCGTATTGAGTGCACCCTTCAGAATTCATTTTTTTTAATATCGTCCTTTGTATTCATGCCTTTGTCTTATTTGAGTATTTGATGTCCCTCCATTCTCTGTAGTGTCATAATTATGTAATTTTTTAGGGGATGAAATTGATATTACGGACGTCTTGCCGTAATTGTTTTGTGACTGGAAAAGATAGTTATTCATGTTTTCTCGTCTTTCACGATACGTTAAGCTTAATGGGTGAATTATTCGCTGGTTTTATTATAATATAAGTCACCGCGTGTGGTAAAAAGTCATTTCACTAATAGGATTTTCGAAATAAATTTAAGATATTTATGTTCCTTTTTAAAATGAATCCGTATTTCGAACTCTTAATGGATGAAACTTTTAAACTCTTGCAGGTCTTAAGGATACCAATTTCTTCTCGTTCCAATTCTTCTTGGGTTATATAAACTTATAGATTCTCCCTACAATTTAGAATTGTCAACAGCTGTTATACTGATCACGTGCTGAAAGTAGCTCATTGTAAAACCATTTCCTTGTTTCCAATTGCATGATAAGTCCTATCGGTATACCTATTAAGCTTTCAATCACACGTGGAGTCTTCCTCAAATAAAACAATGAAATGATAAAAAACCGTATTAACCTATAGAAATGGGACCACATCTCATATCGGCACCCATAAACATTGTACGAGCCATAACGGATCTATTATTAGAAAATAAAAGTCATCTTTATTGGAAATGTCAGACCGAATCCAATATGAAGGCCGTAAACAAATTATTCGTAAAACCAGTACTTTGTACGTCAACCCTCGAACGCTCCCATAAAAATATACCACGGTACAACCCCACAAGCTAAAACGTTCGACCGTAATAAAGAAACGCGATAAACCGGCCAAAAAAATTACGGACATGAATTCATCGGTATGACATTTGGGTTTTTCGCCGAATGGCCGCGGTTATAGCGGATATTTTCCCCGAGACATATTTCCTTCTTATAGTTTTATGGGATCGGTCCCCATCTTTTATTGGTGGACGGGAATCTTGTCAATCCTATTACGCTGGGTCGTTTATTCCCGTCGGCCACTTTTTAGGGTTAAGGATCGTGATGTCATAATTCCTCGTGGTCGGTTTGAGTTCATATAACGTCTTGTTAGTTGAATTGTGGCAAATAGCAGTAGATAGATCAAATATTTTTATGTACCTTTTAAGGATTGGGACTTTAGTAGATATTTGTTGAGCATTGATTGAATCATACACCAGTTTTTTATCAAACACCAATGCTATGTTGTGTCATTCTTATTTGTTGAATTAGATAATTGACCTGTTATAGAATCTGTGTATTTAAATTTAGAAGCGTGTGAGATACAAAAACAATTGACAATTGAAGACAATAAGATACGATTATAGCATAATACGACCGATATTACTGTGACCATATATCCAAATGATTAATTTTCTATCACTCAAAAATAGATGTAATTATTCCTAATCAACTGCTACCAAATGCACCAGACAGCCACACAATATAATACGACATAATTGATTAAATCAGATTAGTTATCAATTATGCATAAGGGCTTATTGATATATCTAATTACATAACTTTTGTTGAGTTCGATCGAAATGCCCTCAAATTGACATTAAGGTTCTTCAAGTATTTTACTTCGAGTATTTCGACATGGACAATATTTTTCGGTAGAAATCTAGCTACACACTACATCACCATTTTATTTAACGTAAAATTAAACGAAATAGTTTAAAATGTTTAATTTAAAACCGTTTAACTATCGTTTGCAATTCGAATTCGAAAATTTCTGGCAATCCGGTGGCTATTTCAAGGAATTTAGCAAAGCAAATCACAAAAGCAAATGTTTGGTATAAGCAACGCTGTGCAGGCAGGGGGGCGACACCGACCGATACGTTTTGTCGCTTTGCAAACCGCGGTCACGGATCTCTCGACGGAAACCTACGAATATCCTAGACATGGCCTGGAAAATTTTTAAAATGGAAAATTCGTAATCAAATAATGGTCCTTCCGAAGGAGGATTCTGTAGATCTATAATAGCCAAAGTAACTTCAAATGGTTATAAATGAATTAGACAATTCAGATATATAATTAGATAGATAAGAAAAGTGAGAAACTTGTAAATCGAATGAATAAAACTTTGAATCTGGAGAGAATACAAAAGGCAAGGTCGCTTGAAATACGTGAAGATTTAAAGTTATATGAAAACGACCACATCAGATACATGTACTCGTAACACGAATTTTAATCTGACAAGTTTATAATAAAAGCAATTTTTTTTTTAATTTTTAAACATGTCAGACTTAGATGATTTAATTAAAACTGTTTAGAACCGACTTCAAACAAATGTATGGACGATTTCATCAGAAAAAACTCTGCCACTTCTACCCACATTCTAGCCACCAACGATGCCTACCATCCGTGTGGCTGGCCGAAATTTAGATGTCACGACTACAACGCTTTCCTACCTAATGCCCGCCGTACGCAATAGTTGTTTGTTACTGACTGCATGCGGTAGGCACAAGATTGAAGATAGCGCACGAATTATACGGTCTTCCATGTGCACGCGGCCTAATGGCTTTTGGCGTGTAAATCTCTGGAGCTAAGCTTAATTTGCTTTAGTTATTACCTTGATTTTGTATCTTGATGGATGCTTTTTTTAGGATGCGTTTTATTGATTAAAATGATTTTTCTTTGGTATCAAAAGACGATACAAATGATGATACTGATGATGATTAATTTATTTTGATTAATAATTTTGCTTGATTTATTACAGAATTATAAACAATAGCTCTAAAAACGATTCCATTCATTCAAATAAAACTAATTGGAATTGTAAAAAAAAAACAAAGCTACAAACAAAGTAAACAGTATACAACACACAGGTATAACAGAAAACCTTAATTCAAAACATAACTTACTCCATAGAACATCAACAGATTTAGTTCACAATTGTATAACTAATTTAATCTTCGCACGGAATCGAACCGAACTACCAATAACAGTCGTCAAAGCGACAGCTACAACGGAATTGTCGTAACAACCCTCGCAATTAGTTCCATGTTCAGTTCGATATGAAATACAGCCGCTCGGATCGGCTAAGACATATAGATTAGTGTACACATACGGACATTGGGGATAGTGAATTTGTATTTAGATTAGATATGATGAAATATATAAAAGATTATGGTAAATACGACATTGTGAGATGTATCTTTCTTCCTCTTTCACTCAAAAATAACGGAACAGATTTTCGTGAAACTTTAGTTTGTACATCAGAATGTAGACTTTTTATCAACACAACAAATAGGCGAAGTTGCTAGTGAAAGCCATAGAAATAAAAAAATATATATACATTCTTTTATTAACTTTTGTATATTAATTATCCTGAAGGACTAAAAATCTTTATATATTGATAGTCAGGATGCTAAGCAACATAATGGCCTAGAAGATGGGCGTATGTCACTAAATCTTACTTTAAAATTGTCCAAATAAAATGACACGTCAAATAAATAATAATATGTAAAATTTCTTAAAGTGTTAAAATTGAAATGGTGATTTCTCTAAAAGTTCTAAGGTATTGTGCAAAAACTCTGGGACTCGGCTGTAGAAGAAAAATCTGCATGGGCATAATTTTTTATGCCAAGCACTGCAATGGAATGATGATAAAAATTATGTTTCCACGCAAGCTAATAGTCAACATCTTATTCTTTAACAAGAGAAGAGACCTTTTCTTTGTAGTGACATTTACAGAGTGTTAGTTTAGTTAATTATAATTATCTATTAGATTGTCTGTCAGTCCGTGTGTAGCAACAATAGTTACCCTATAACATATGCCAAATCCATGGTTCGACCATTTTGCATTCGACTACCGACTCCCTTTTGGTTGACGTCAATATGCATCTTTCGCTACCTTCTAAAACGGCTCTAATCCAGCATCTATTATCACTGAAAAATGAACTTTAAGACGTACATATTAAAGTTGATTTTAGATTGAATGTTATCAAGTTATAATCCGCACAACGTCACAGATCGGCTGTACCATAACTGATATATAGTTTCACCTTCATTGAATCCGTGATAAATTGATATACGGGGAAGATTATTCAATAACAAGTGCGGTGGCTGATCACACGTCATTTGTAGGCTTTGTCGCGCCTCTGTTTGGGGCCTTATTTCGAATTCAGTATCGGAATTCGTAATTGCGTTTCGTTGTGATACAATTAATCATATGCTTGTTGTGATTTGACATTAATTTATTATAATTATGCATATTAACATTCTGTAAGCATGTTTTTTAGTTAACGTCAATTGATAAAAATGAAAACGAAAAAATACGAAAATTCTAATATTTATTTCTGTCTCTATTATTTGATATGCATCATTTATTTGTTTACAAAATAAAAAAAAAAAGATTTGAATTTATTACTATAATAATATAACCATTTGAACTCATGCAAGACTACCCTCCATATGATATCTTAACTAATACTCCTAATACAAATATGATTTTATTTGTTTGAGTAAGTACTGAACAGATCAGAATAAAACTTTCCATACATTTCGTCAGAGTCACAGTCAAGAACATTAGATACCTATCATCCAAAAAAAATGCTCCGAATTATTCTTAAATCTAAACAAGACATATAAAAAATTATAAAGCAATATTCCACACTGCGCCGCGTGATTCGCTCCCACTTGATTGATTTATACGCGTCGCTGTCCGCTGTACGTCCTGCGCTTTGTACCGACACGACGCCATTTCCCCGTTGTCGCGTCTAATTGCGACAATAATTCATGTCTAATAATAATCTTGCGCTATTATCGGATTGTATAAACAGGTGAGGATGTGCCATTGTTCCATTTAACATAGTTTTATGATGGTTATGTGGAATTGAATGTGTGGAAGTCATTATAAATGGTTAGTTAGTTTAGATGCATTTAACTCTCCTGACGATATAGTATGTGTTAAACTATAGTCTCATATAATTTTTGTGAAAAACGATTTATTTTAAAATTTTATTTAGATATTTTATGATTTATTATATTTGTTTTTATTCGTAATATTTTTTATTAGGTTTAAACGTAAGCATAGGTTGGAGCAATTGATTATTTTTTTTATTTATATATTGTAAAAATTACAATATTTTGATGTGAAATATTATTATGTCAATTGATTACCTTAAGTGGTTTATTACCAGCCTACCATTTAGTTAATTATAAAGACCAATGATAATGATAATTTTAACTAATAAAATCTTCAATTAAGTTCAAAAGTAAATTCAAAGATATAATCATTTTAACATATTACAATGATCAACAAAGCTAACACGATAATCATTCACAATACACACGAATCAATTCATTACCGAACATTTTGTTTCATCTCGTTAACGTCAGCGATTCGAATACAAATTCAGCGGTTAACAGTGACACATCAATGTTGATAGCTTATTGATTATCTTGAGCCGGATGTAATACGGATGATTAATTGCGTACATACCATTGTCAAAGGGATAGTCATTAGTGAATTATGAGGGACGAAATACAGAACATAAGTGGAATGGTATGTTTTGTTGATTAGGAAAAATTTACTGCGGCTGTTTGTGTGTGTGTATTTTGTGTATGATAAATGTTTTTATGCGTGTGTTATTTGAAGTGATAGAAAAATTTGTTTAGAAAGAGAAGGCATTTGTTTTGTATTTTTGCTTAATACTTTTTTATAAATACGAAATAATATATATATATATAATATTCGTATCAATATATAGTACGAGTTATATGTATACTTAATACTTCAGAAAAGTTCTGAATTAACGGTAACTTTGCATAAAACTAATTTTTTTTGGCTGATTCTTTGAAGTATAACTTTGTTTATTGTGATTAAAATTTTCTAATGAACGTAAGTATTAAACAAACTCTATTATATTTACTATATCTATAACCTGTGATTGCAAGCTAAAAATCAAGCTATGTAATTGACGATATAAGCAAATGCTATATTGAATTGCATTTAAATCCGTAGAACAGTATTATGTATCCATATATCTAAATATATATAACTTAAAGGTGACTGACTGACTGACATGAAACTCCTAGACGGATCGGGCTGAAATTTGGCATGCAGGAAGATGTTATGACCTAGGCATCTGCTAAGAATTTTGATTAATTCTACTCTCAGGAGGATAAATGCATAAAACTGCTATGACGCAGGCATCACAGACATCGCAGGCGAAGTCGCGAGCACCAACTGGGTATAATAATACACACTCATATTATCGCTTATAATAATAAAAGTTTAATTATATTATTACACGGCAAAATTATATTCCATCCATTGTAGACAGACCAAAATCCATGCGACAAACGCCACAGCAAGAAATTAGTACAGTACCACTTAGTTACATACTTACTACAATCTTAGCTACTTACTTACTAATAATATAAATGTAAATACATCTCTCTGTAAATACGCCCGAATTAACAGGCGGAACCAAATAATAAATTAAACCACAATTATTCGATATTCAAAATTTGATCAAAAAACTTTTTTTTTTCTGAATGTGTATAGCTGTTGGCCCTACTGACCTTGACAGCGTACGAGAGGGGGGGGATTAAGACTGGGCCTTGAAATTGGGAGCCCCTGTGATCAAAATACATTAATGTTGACATATGCTATATATTATTAGAAGAAAATCTAGAGAGCGTGATTCAGAAATATTAATTATTAGTTCAGCGCCATTTATATTTCCCTAAAGTGAACTACACATTCAACACTCTGTCTGTCTTGTAATTACGTTACGTTTTCACATCAATTTTAATGAATTTCGTACAGATATAATATGTAGATTCGACCTTGGAGATGGACATAACTCGGAGGGGATTGTATAGGGGATTAAAGTGTGGATGGAGAAACTATAATTTCTTAAAGAAATAAACTATTTATCTGTCTATACCTACATATACATAAATCCAAACCGACTGATCATATTAATTAACTGATCGATCAACGTAGAGCTGAAACCTTACATCAGGACATCGACTTCTGCTTTACAAAGCTCAGGTCCGTCCTCATGTGGAGTACTGTTCCCACCTTTGGGCAGGTGCCCTCCAATACCAGCTCCAACCACTTGACTCCATCCAACGCCGGGCAGTTCGCATTGTCGACGATCCCAATCTCACAGACGGTTTAGAACCTTTAAATGTACGGAGAGGCGTTGGCTCTCTGAGTGTTTTCTACCGTCTGTACAACGGGGAGTGTTCTGACGAACTCTGTGACATGGTGCCACCGTCTCGCTTTTACCATCGCACCCTTCGCCTCAGGACTCGATATCATCCACACCACCTGGATGCATGGTCATCTTCCACAGTGCGGGCTTCACGGTCCTTTTTCCCGCGTACTTGCAAGCTGTGGAATGATCTTCCTCCTGAGGTTTTCCCTGAGCGCTATAATTTGGGGGTTTTCAAGCGTCGAGTGTATAGACACCTTTTCACTAAAGGCCGGCAACGCACCCGCAACATCCCTGGTGTTGCAGATGTCCGGGCGATAGTGACCACTTAACATCAGGTGGTACTGTCTGCTCGTTTGCCCCCGTAAACGTTCTGTAATTATCGTAAATTTGCACTAAAAAAAGAAATTTTGAAAATTCATCTCCAATCAAGATTAAAGAGATAGCTTAAAATTTGCTGTTGAATTCCTATGTACACGCGGTAAAACCTGCGGGGAACTAGTTAAAAATAATTATTACACGGAAATGAAGTCGCAGTAATTAGCTAGTATTATTATAATTATTATATTATAATGTCCGGTCGTAATGTATGTACGTCTTATTACAGTTCGAACGGATGCACCAAGATGGATGATCGTTTCCACCTATGAACCTAGTAAATCTTGGCTTATTGTAACATCTCACTAATGTGATCTGCACATGTTATTTAGGAAGCATTTCACATGCGTACGATACGGGTTCGATACGATTTAACGATGGAGCGATTTATCGTAACGAGTTATTAAAAGTGTACAATCTGTGTGATTGGTTTATTTAAGTTGTTATTTTAATCCTTGTATTAATAACATATATTAGGGTAATTGAAAACATAGTAATAAGTATATTTATGTTGATAGTAAAGTACCTATTAATGAAATTTTTACACATATTTTGTTGATACTTCCCGAAAAATTATCTTAATACAAAGTATATCCAATAAGAAATGTAATTAATAATTTTACATTGACGATGCTAATAAGACATATAACCACATTACTTGAATTTACCAAAACATGACACATATCAATAAAATAATTTGACAATCAACACGACACGACAAATGGATGCTAATAAGCAATAATGTTTCAACCCACAAAAAGTCAAATTCGGAGATATTGATGTATTTTGATACTGTATCTGTATATATAAATTAAATAAGTAATCGTATAAATGAAATAAGTACGGAAAAAAGTTTCATAATTAATTGGTTCGAATTTCAAGTACGTTCCATTTTTTGCGATTTATACAATAATCTCAATTATTTATATAGCTTTTATTAGATAATATATTAAATGTATCAGTCTGATTTAAATTCATTATACCTTATATCAAAAAATTAAATAAAAGATGGATATATACTTCTTTAAACATATTTGTTAAGAATAGGTTTGACATCTTTAGACGCCATTTTCTCAAAATAATTTCCGTGTGGCTTGACACAGTATTGCTTATCAGCATCCAAATATAAATATCATAAAAAATCGTATCGAATCCGTCCCGCATGTACAAAACAGGACGCAGAACAATCGTGCCCTCGCGTCTAATATTGAAATAGTGATTTATTACGCTATAAATTCGTTGAGTGTCCACCCGACAAGCGTCGGATAATCGCATGACGTACGCCTCAGTCGTATGCACCTTTAGTTGGAGCTGCATTTCTGGCTTAGGAATGGAAAATTACGTGTAACATGTACGAAACCGTGTTTCAGTTTTATTGTTTATGATGTTGATAATGGGCTGTACATAAATCACGTGAGGCCCCAAGGGGGTAGGCCTGGGAAAAATCACCAAATAATAAGGGGGTAGGGGGGTTTTCTAAGATATCACGTGTTTGTATCTTCAAAATTTTTGTTAAGCTATATACGGTTGCTTAATTTTTCAGAATTCAATGCGATTATACCTGCTTTTAAAGATAAGTACTTTTTTTTAATTTTAAGTAGTAAGTACAAAAAAATACACGCAATTTCAGGTAGGGGGAGGTCTAAAAAGTTGCTAAAAATCATCATATGATTAATGGTCAGCCCTTAAGTAATAATGTGTCAACCCACAAAAAGTCAACCTCAGACATATTGATGTATTCTGATAATGCGTCACGTATTATACATTATTGAAAAAAAAATTCAAGTTATCTAAACTAAATAAGTACGGAGAAAAGGTTCTTTATTGAATGTATGTTTCCTTTATCGAAATGGATTCTATATTTTGCAATGTATACAATAATCATATATATTATGAAAACTAATCATAAGATAAAACTTTTTGGTATACCAATATGCTTTTAATTCATTATACCTTTTATCAAAATAAAAAATACCTAATTTGTTTATGTGTACATTAAGTAGATGATGATAAGCAATAATGTGTCAACCCAAAAAAAGTCAAATTCAGAGATATTGATGTATTCTAATACTGCATCATCTTTTTAACGTTATAAAATATAATTTCAAGGTATCCATATTAAATAAGTATGGAAAAAGTTTCTTAATATATTGTTTCGAATTTCATGTGTGCTCCATATTTGGCAAATTGATACAATAATCTCAAATATTTGAAAAACTTACTGTTAGATAACATATCACACATATCAATCTACGTTTAATTAATTATACCATTTATCAAAATATAAAGAAAAGATAGAGATATACGTCTTCAAACAAATTGATTATAAATATGTTGGACATGTTTAGACGCCATTTTCTCAAAATGAAATCCGTGTGGCTTGACACAGTATTGCTTATCAGCGCCCAAGTATAAAACTCGCGTTCATATAGAGACACTCGATGTATATACTAAGTATACCATGTATAGTATTGTAATCTAAACTTACCATTACTGTTTTTATTGGGAGTGGTGACCTTGTTTTTAGGGTTTCGAGTTAACTAAGAATCCTCATAGTATCGATATGTCCATCTGTCTGTATAACTGTCCGCAGCTTAGATCAGTTATTTTAAATTGGTTAAATTTGTATTTTTACCCCCATTCGTATCCCATTCTGTAAGGAATAAATACTTTAACCTGATATATGGCCAAAGTAAATACGTTTTGAGCTCACAATTTCAACGGTTACTATGTTTACGGTTCTCGGTATATATATAAATTATGGTACACGCATAAAAGCCCAACGAAACCACTCAGAATAGTTTCGGAAACCCAAATAGATATTTCTATAAAGAACCTAAAAATTAATAAAATTTTTAACCGACTTTAAACAGGGGGACTTCTCAATTACTATATATTATATATTAAGTATTTGGCTATTAAAGTCTGAATTACGTAACATTCGATGTGTTACGCTTATAACATTTGACGTTAAAAATCTATCCCTATTTCCTACTTTGAGAAACTTGGCAATTGTCTTGTCGCTGGTTGCTAGGCAACGTTATCCAAAGTATTCGGCATTCTGCGTAACAAAATCCATGAACTTATAACATACTTGGACGCAGCAATGAAATACTATGACCAGCCACACGGACCTCGTTTTTAGAAATAATTTTAACAAGCAGTCGTCTAGCGATCGCAATTCGACCGCAGTTCATTAAAGCAACCGATTTCAAGATTGACCACAGATAATCTATTCTCAATTTGACCACAGACTTTAACAAATGCGTACACATGCGTGAGTCTGTTTAATACAAGATAGTCTGTGAAATGTTTTTTTTTATTGATTTAATGTATTACTATGCTCTTCTCTATATGAACTATAAGTGCGCGAAATTTCATATTCCTCCATCTGTGAAATTTTCTTAAAAAGGTACACGAAGCTTTTCCTTCGCGTATTAATATATAGATAATACATATTTACATTCAAACCCAAACTCAAACTCAAAATATACTTTATTTAAATGTGTTTTTAAAGCACTTTCGAATCGTCAAGTTACATGTTATATTTTCATTTTTATAAAGCTACCACCGGTTCGGAATTTACTGTCATACTACAAAAGACGCATTAAAACCATGTTGAACACGTGTCTAGCTAAACAGTGTTTAAGATTTAAACATTGCTTAAAATATTATCTAAATTGCTTAACAGCGAATAAACTGATTAAAAAACTTATTGATAAAATGTTATACGTTACATTTGACAGCAAAAATAGGTTTTAAACATCTATTAAATTCACTTAAACGTATATTAATCTATGTTTAGACATAATTAACTCATAGCATCATTTAAGCATATTTAACTCAAAACTGTCTTAGACGCGCGTTTAACGTCTGTTTAAATCTTTTGTAGTAAGGCAGTTAGTCTCTACCGAGAAGAACCGACAAGAAACTCGATAGTAACTCTTTTAAAATCATTTCTACCATTGTCGCTGTATGTTTAAAAGAACCCTACACAAAACAGATCACCTGACCACCGTCTATCTAGATCTATGGCTGGTGGTATAGATGGCGTGTCACCTCCATGGTAGGCCGTGTTCCATGGTGACACGTGTCGCTCCACTATCCGCCCGCTGCGTGATACCTTCTGCATATTTAAGTGTTTGTTCGATTTGTGTGGATATTTCTGTTGGTATTAATATATACAGAAAATTAAAATTGATTTGTCTGTTTGTAATTTTGAATGTTTATTCTGTTTGATTGTTTCCGGTTAATTTCTGAAACGGCTGGATCGATTTTGACGGATCATTTCGGATAGTTAATGTTATAAGGAGTAACATAGGCTCTATTTTATTTAAAAAATATATTTATTTTAATTAATAAATAAAAAAGAGCGTTAATAGTTAACATAATTCGATTTAAGTAGAGAAGTATACATTATATAAATATTATTTCTGATCATATTAACGCAGGTAAAACCGCGGGCCATCACAAGTTTATACTAATACTTGTGGCATACATGGGCTTCGCTTGGGTTACATATAGATTCACAACCCTATTTCACTCCACTTAGAACACACTTAATTTTTTTAAAAACGCCGATGTACATGCGCATTTATTTCTAACTTCTTTACAATCGTTCATCCCTTATTTTACCTTTTTAGGGGTTAAATTTTAAAAAATCCTTTTTTAATGGAATGTTTGTTATCTAAAAATTCTGTCATTTCTAACCGATTTTGAAAATTCTTTTTTTTTAATTCAAATTGGTTCAATAGCTTTATATCAAAATCGGTGCAGTTATTTGTTTTTTAAATGAAAATAACTGGAAAATATATAACATCATAGGAAACGAAATTGCAAACGTCTACATCTTTAAGAGTCGGTTTATTTTTTCTAAGTCTTAGTTATTAACATATCTACAAACTGAGACTCAATTCACAGGCAAAAATACAAATAATTTTATCTGACTGCCGAAGAAAGATTATATTTTTCGAGTGTATGTATGTACATATACATACCTCAATCGTGGAAGTGGTATATCCAATGTTATTCTCTTGTATTTTTATGGAAACAAGAATTACGTGGGAAATACCATTTTCCAATAACACATATCAAAACTTTTTTCATCAATGGAAAATTACATAATCGATTCGAGATTCGATTATATGAGATTTTTTTAATTATGAATAGATTTGTTTAATTTTTTTTTGTTATTCTCTCCGATTATTTCCATACAAATTTCATTAAAATCGATTCAGTAGTTTGATTTTTGAAATAAGTTTATCAATGAAGTAAACAAAATTATGTATACTGTTTTCGAAATAGGTTTCCTTTTTTAAAGTAAGTTTTTACTATATTACTTAAGACTCGTTAAAGTGCCTTTTCAGTTTAAGTTTCTAGTATCTATAGATCAGCTAATTGTTATAACGTCTAAGTAATTTGTTATCAAGAAAAACTTAAGTCAAGTTATCGCATGACGTTCAAGATAAAATGTTAAACCTATTAAAGTAATAATAAGTGAAGATTTGTCCTTTACATAAACGTTTTCCGCCATTAACATGTGTTACTTACAAGAATATGTAATACTGATATTTGTAAAAACACACCCAACTTGCGTAAACTCCAACGAAAATATACATCGCCGAATATGAAACTGTCATTTATCAATCTGATATTCCACATTATACGAACGTGGGTGCAAACCGCACTATTTATATCACAGCCACGCGCCCTGACCAATCACCGTACGATACGCGGCAATTTGAATTCGGAATTACTACATCTGCAATCTTTACTAATACTGCTTGGTAACCTTGAAAATGAGAAATGTGAACCTTATTGTAACGTGTTAAGGCGCGTTTTTGTTGTCGTTTTATTTTGACATAGTATTTGGAAGGCGAAGTAAGTATTGCACTTGATTTATGCATTCGTTCGATGAATTATTTCTGCGCGTGTGTCGTCGACTCGCACTTTACGATATGGTTAGTCTGTACGGTCGATTGTGTTTTTAATTCTGTTTGTTTGTTCGTTCATTATAGATAGCCTTTTCGAAACTAAGAAGATATGACATTATGACTTATAGAATAAAATCGTTGCAAAAACTTTAATATCCTGTTTTTAAACTCTACAATAATTATAATATAAAGTTTTTTAATACATTTTATTAAGTTAATAATAAAGCCCTTATAATCTAAGAAGCTTTTAAGTAACACATATGTGTTTAAATATTTTTGTAATAATAAATATATTAAATATATATAAAATCCATATTTGATTATTTGTATTTTACGCATACCGCTTGCACTTTTCAGAAAAGGAATGTTAAATATATGCCTACAGCATACAATTAATTTCAAGTAGGTGGAGCCGAGATGACCTAGTGGTTAAAAGACATCAATTCAATGCGATGAAGGAAAACCTCGTGAGGAAACCTGCGTGTGATTGAAGAAATTCTGACACATGTACATCCGCCAACCCGTAGTGGAGCAGCGTGTTGAATAAACCTCTAAAGCCGTACATTTAATAAGAGAGGACGCTTAAGCCCAGCATCGTTACTTTATTTTTTTTTTAAATTTATGTGGAGCATGTGTTGCTGATATACAGCCAAATAATTTTCAGACGCGAACAAAACCACAAGCGCAAGCTAGTATATCATAGAAATAAATAAGGGCGGTGTAGTCAGGCTCTTGTTCTGATTCTCGTGGATTTATGGTCTGTCTGTGCGTCACAACACTCGCCCAGTTCGCGGCTCCGCTTGTTTTATCAGGGACGTAGGCGAAGGCAGATATAGGAGAAATAATCGGTGGTATTGTTTAGTGAATATTTCATTTTGGAGTTGTGACGTGTGAATCGACTTTATAACAGAACAAAGATGGGTCAAAATTACACATATAAAACTTAGGGTATAGAATGTGATAACTTTAGATAATTGTGTTCTAGGAATTTATCATTTTATTTACAGAAAACTGTTTAAAATATCCTCGCTCTATCTATATTAATATTATAAAGTTGGAATTGAAAAATTCTTTTTGCGTTAGATAGTTTATTTATTGTGGAAGGCTATAGGCTATATTACATCACGCTACGACTCCTAGGAGCGAAGCAGTCAACATAAACACGAGTAAAACCGCAAGGGACAGCTAGTATTTGATGCCTCGTAACTAGCTATTTTATTAAATATAGATTTTCTCAATAAAACGGTATTCAAATAAGGTACTTTTAGAAAAATAATATTTCTTACACTATCATAAGTCTAAATCATTTCAAAATGTAAAGTTATTACAGTTAAATTTAAAAGATTTTCGTCTCTCTTGTAAATTTCGGCAGTTTGCATATACGAGGTGTCACATCTGGACCGACGATGTATCATGTTGTACTTCAATCAATGAGGTTTCCTTTGACGCTTAGGTTCTTAAAATTTTTATACACATACACAAAACATTCGCTTCAGAAATCTGTGTTCACTTCAGACAATAGTTACATAAATCTATAAAAATGTAAACGTTACAGAAATGTTATTTTAGTTTAAGTAACGTAATTACTTTACACCCATGACGGTTAAAATTTTTACCCGACTGACCCATAGGTAATGTTATTAGCACGTAACACATAAAATTGTAATTTTTAAATGTATGTTCTTATTAACATAATTTAAAAAGAACATCTATCGAGTTTCTTGCCGGTTCTTCTCTGTAGAATCTACATTCCGGTGGTAGCTTTGACGATTCAAATGTGCTTTTAAAAGCCTACTTGTATAAAGTATAATTTGATTTTGTTTGTATATTGGTGAATAAATATGAATATGGATTTCATTAGAGTCGTGTTCTTCCTCGCAGTGTCATAAACCATGTGACGTCAGCAAAAATTAACTGTCCCAGCTGGTGAACTTTTGTGACCTCTTGTAATGTATACAATTTAACTGATTTTTAAGTGAGAGGTGTTGTTATCAAGGAGTCGGGTTTTTAATTGTATAAATTAGTCAAATTTTGTTATCGTAAATACTATATTACATAACAATTTTTTTCTAGAAATTTTCAATCACTTTAAAAACATCATGTCAGAAATCCGTAATCACATGTTACATGTAATAATAATTACGGAAATATATAAACAGATTCCCAAAACTGTCATAGACTGAACAGCATCGTGCGGTTAAATTAACATTATATACATAATATAATGTGTAGTTAAAAGTTGTTCAAAACTCGATCCGCCCCTAATATCGCGTCAAAGTCAATTCTATATTTACCACTTTGAGTGATAGTTAAGTAAATACGCGGTTTTGTCATTCGACGAACAATGGTGCGTAAGAAAATTAATTTAATACGGATTTTTAACCAAGTTCGTTATCGGCCACATTATTATTTTGTCATTGTTATAAAAAGAAAGTAAGAACTCTTTATTATAACCAGGATAAATAAAAGTAAAAAAGTAAAAGAAACAGCCTGTGAATGTCCCGCGGCTGGACAAAAGACTCCTTTCCTATTACGGAGAAGGTTTAGAGCTCAATCCACTCAGGCTCCAAAGCAGTTTGGCGGGTTGGTCAGAACTTTTCCCGGCACATGCAGGTTTCCTCACGATGCTTTCCTTCACTGCCGAGCTCGAGATGAATTTAAACACAAATTTAGCAATTGAAAAATCAGCGGTGCAAGCCGGAGTTTGAATCCGAGATCATCGGTAAAGATCGACGTGTTCTAACCACTAATCCATCTCGGCTTAATATAAGTATAGACATCCAGAAAAATTTGGGCTTTATGGATAGACAAGTTATAGCTTAATTCTCGTACCGGAAACTGGCAACATGTCAACTTCCCCGCACCCTCTCCTGTCGAACAAGTCAGTTGTAACTTCAGCACACACACAAAATGTTCTTATCGCGCCTACCACTTACGCTAGTTTTAATTAGCTAACTCGCATTTTGCGCCAGTCGAAAATTAATCAAATCATTTATGGAGGGTTAAAGCGTCAGTGTATGGATGGTTTTATGCACAGTCGATCAAGATTTGAAGTAAAAAAAATCGACTACAAAATCAAAATATACGATTTCGTTTACTTTTATTGTCTTATACCAGATATTTTATCAAAATCGCTTAAGGAATGATGGAGTTCTGAGGTAACAAACATTTTAAAAAATCTCTACGAATTGAAAACTTTCTTCTTTTTGGAGTTGAATATAAAAGAAATCAACAGACGTCCTGCCTAAAAGCTTTCAACGTACCGAGTGCATTTGTGACTATAAACCAGTGTAATACTATATGCAGAAGAAATAACACAAGCATTCCGCCCCTGACTTCTGCCGCGTGGACCGCACGCGTTTAAGTCACATCGCCATAGAGACCGTGCATTTTTTCGTAATTGAAAGTAGGCTATGTCCTTTCAAAGGAACTAAACTACATCACTGTAAAATGTTATCGGTCTAGTATTCTTTGAGTTTATTCGTTACAAACATACAAAAATTCAAATCTTTTGTATTCATAATATTAGTATAGATATATATCTCGTGTCTATCTCGAAAAGATTATAGTTAGTAACTGCCTGTGAATGTCCCACTATTGGGTAAAATCTTCCTCTCCTATTATGGAGAAGGTTTATAGCTTAATCCACCACGCTCCTCCACTGCGGATTGGTGGATAAACATGTGTCGAAACTTCTCCTGGCACATGCAGGTTTCCTCACGATGTCTTCCTTCACCGTCGAGCTCAAGATAAATTGAAATATTTAGCACTAGAAAACTCACCGGTACTAGCCGGGCTTGAACCCGTGATCATCGCTTAAGATCGACGTGTTCAAATCTCGGCTAAAAATAGCACCGACAATTAAAGAAAGTATTTAAAATAAATTATTTCACCTTGCATGACACCATCAATCGAAATGCGTACTTAAAAGCATGTCGGATGAGCGCCAGGCAATCTGAGAACGACACCTGTCGCCAAATTGAAAACAATAAATATCTTACGTTGTACTGCTATTGAAATACATCTACAAGCAAAATGTATGTAAATTTGTCTGCGTGTGTTCGAAATAATTGTTTATTTTTAATCGACTTTCAAAAGGAGGAAGTTCTTAATTCATCGGGAACTTGTTTATACGACTGCAGGACGCATTGGAGGTAATATGTTTATCAGCCTAATTATGTATGGATGTGGGTACCTTTGTGGTACTATTTAGCAGCTTAACTCGCGTTTATGATTACTGCTTCGCGCCTATAAGTCGTAGCGTGATGTAATACAGCCCATTACCTTCCTCCATAAACGGGAAATGCAATGCCAAAAAAATTACAAATCTGATTAGTAATTCTATCGATTACCACTTCGTAAAAAGTTACAAATAAATTTTATCTTTTTATAATATCAGTATAGATGATATTACACACAATTTCTAAACAATTACTTCGTAATTAAACCAGTAATATTCAAAACTTAAGCTACAAAATAAAATCAATAAAGTGTTAATAATGAGGGATTTACGAAATCAATCTTAATATTAGTCAATTAAAATGTCAATTAATACAAAAAAAAATTAGAAATATTTAACAAAAACAAATAATTCTATTAAAAATAAAAAGAAAGAGAAATTAAGTAACTATCGATGTCACAGTGAGGCAAGGTCCCCAAAACACTGGCAGCATTACCTCTTTGTATGGCCAGACTGATATGCTGGCCAAGGTAGCCGCCAGCCCTTCGGTCACTTGTAGTTTCGACAAGTGTCAATTAGATTGATGTACACGTGACCGACTGTGTCCTAGCAACGGGCTGTTGATTTCAAGAGAGAATGATGGTATTGTTACACGAGTAGGAAAATAAAGACGTGGACAATTAGACGTTGATAAGCAATACTATGTCAAGCCACACAGACTTTATTTTGAGAAAATAACGTTTAAATATGTCAAGCCTATTCTTAATAAAATTTTCTTGAAGAAGTATTTTTCAATGTATCTTTCTATTTTGATAAAAGGTTAAGTGAATTAAAAACAGATTGGTAAAATAAAAACATTTATCTAATACATGAGATTATTGTATAAATTACAAAATATGGAATGCACTTGAAATTCGAAACATTAAATGTGATATCTTTAGATACCTTTTCTCAATATGAATTCATTTTAGAAAATACCGTCTGAAGATGTCAAACCTATTCTTAACAAATTTCTTTAAAGACGTATATATCCATCTTGTCTTTTCTATTTTGATGAAAAGTGTAAAATTAAGAGCAGATTGATATTATAGAAAGTTTAATAAGATTGTGGCTTATTGCAAAATATGTAACATACTTAAATATTCTAAACAATAAATCAAGACACTTTTTTTCGTACTTATTAAAATGACTTGAATAATTTTTGTATAATGTTAAATAATATACGTGACGCATTATCAGAATATATCAGTATCTCCTAATTCGACTTTATGATGGTAAGACATTATTGCTTATCAGTATCCAAGTATTTCCTACAACATTTTGATATCGAACCAAAAACAGGCGAAAATAGAACCACCTTCTTTTTGAAATCGGTTAAAAAACAAAATTCACAATAAAGTATTCAAAAACAACAATAATATAAACGAAATCAAAGCTATCCCTTTCAAATATACCGTAGCTAGAAATCGCACAAACTACAACGTACAAGTGCACTTAATAACAACTTAGCGCTCCCCCCACCGCTCCCCCTCCCCCCCTCGTCTGTCAAACATATGACAAGCGCAGATTTCGCTTTGTACTTGTCAAAAATATAGCAAACAAAAGATACGAGACGAATAAATGAAGTGAGCTGATGTGTTTCGCGTGAAGCTAGTGATGTGGCTTGTCGATGGATTAGTGTTTTATGTTTTGAATATTTAAGTTATTTAAAAAATATTTAAATAAAATTAAGAAATAAGCTGTCATTTAGTTGTGGTAAAAGGAATAAAATAAGCTTTTCTTTAAAAGTTTTACTATCAAGTTATGAGGTCATTATACAATTCACATGATATAAAAGCTTGACGCGAGATTTTCGTACCTACCTCGAGTAGGTATTTACATAATTTGAAAAATTAAAAAAAAATTAAAATCAAAGAATTGTTTGTACTTTACACAAATACATTTTTATTTAAGTAATTAGTAATAGGCCTTATATATTTTAAGTTTGTTAATAATGAAATATATTAATTTATAATAAATCATCGATAATACGTTCCATCAAAGTCACATCACTACAAACAATACGTAGGCAAGCTATATAAGTGAGGTATCGCACACTGACACCCAGGCATCCGCGGGAAGTATGCAAAGAAGTTGTACGCCTGCCAAACAATCTTGAGACTTGATACGTCACTCGGCGCCTCGAGGCATTGAAGTTGTGACGGCTCTTTGAATGGCAACCGTGTTTGCGTTCTTTTAATCAAACTCCGTATTCGTCTATATTTAATGCATGTTATGCTGTTATTAAAAATCTTTCAAGCTGTCAAACGCATTATGTAAAACACTTTGCACAAAAATTTGCTATGTCAAAAAACAACACAATGTTTTTCATACTCTGTATATTCAATACTTGTAATTTATTAACTATTTAAAATACAATTTTACATCTCAAATTATCATTTGAGATACGTTATTAATACATCGACAGTGTATTAAAAGAACAACGCTTATCAATCTCAATACGATTTCATCCAGATTTAATTCTATTAAAATCTAGTATCAAATACGTTCATTCCAGCAACATATCGACAGTAGCTCCAACAATAATAGTTCCATATCCCATTTGAATATTAGAACATCCACTGAAGATATCTCGACAGACCCCCCTCACTCACACAAAGTTATTAGCGTACGTGCGAACATGTGTGGGTAGTTAGACAATTCGGAAAACGACTGAAGAGGTTCGTTATTTTATATATATATTTTTTTCTATTTTTGAAATAGGAACACGATTTGGTGATTATACAGTGTGTTGTTTTTTAAACTGCATGTCTGAGCTGTAGACGTTTTGTTGCACTTTATAGAGGTTTGATAGGTTTTTTTTTTGTCTTTTTAACCCCCGATCAAAAGAGGGTTGTTCTAAGTCTTGACGTGTGTATCTGTGTCTGTCTGTGGCATTGTAGCTCCTTAACAAACGGACCGAATTTAAAGCGATTTTTTTTAACTTATGTAATCGGGGATCTATAATTTATAAAGATTTGTTTTAACGTTTGAAGGTTATCAGCTCTCTTTTGATTGTTGAAAGTGTCAGAGTAACTTCTAATGGTCTGATCGAATCGAAATTTACCTTGATCTGATGCTGCAGCCAGAGGCGTAACTATACCATCTGAGGCCCGTGGCAAATTCTTTGGATGGAGCCTTCAAATAAAAATCGTCACGTTATAACTTAATTTTAATGAACCACTTAAGAAGTTACCCAAAATTATTAATAATATTGTGTGTATCTTAGTTAAATATGTACAAGCTTTATTTTCAAGAGCATACATAGGTTTATACACATTTATAATTAAATAACAATTTAATTTTAATAAAAATTGTATTAATAAAATTCTTTTAGGCCGGGGCCCTCTCGAGTCCGGGGCCCAGGCTTTTTACCAGCCCTGCTACCCTATAGTTACGCCCCTGGCTGCAGCATTATCTGGTACCAGCAGGATACTGAACTCATCACCACTTTACAATTTGGTGTTGGTGCTTATTGGAATGGTCTTAATAAATAAATTATCGAGGTTTTTTTTTATATTTTAATTTTAGTCAATCGTTAATAGGCATATATTTTGGTACTTTTTAAATTTTCATGTATATTGAGTACCTTTTCTTTATAACATAATTATAATACTAACTTATTATTTTTTATTATTTATTCATTAATTACAGTAAATGATTATATGAGGTTTGTTTAAACCAAAGTTTTGTTTTTTTCTATATAATTTTTCAAACTCATTATTTCAGTCAAAATTTGTTGAAAATTATAAAAGTATAACAGAAAATTAATAATTAGCGAAATAAGTCCAGCTGTTCTAAAGCGATGCGCCAACATACATTCGAAAATGTTTATTATATCGTACTTGTATTAAACTGTCTGGATTCAAATATTCACATTTTTGGGAAATTGCAAAAACGTTTTGCACTTGGGACTTTGGCCGTGATACTATTTATACCAAACGCTTGGGCAAATTTTTGCCAAATGAAACGTCGTTTGATGTGTTTTAATAATGCGAATGTAATAGAAAGCATAAAAAATTGCAAAAATCAAAATAAAAAATCGATCGATTTTGGACGCCATGAAGTGAACAAGAAAAAAATAAAAATTTACGTACTATGTCAAATGGGGTATCGTTGATTAGTTATTTAAAAACAATTAAAGTTTATTTATCGTTTTTTAGTCAGAATTACCGTTTAAGATCTATAAAAATTTAAAATTGGTTAGTAACGATTATAATACTTATAGTATGCCGGTTCTTCTCGGTAGAATCTACATTCCGAACCGGTGGTAAATTAATTAATTAGTGTTTAGTTTACTTTTGTTTTTGTATTGACGATTCAAAAGTGCTTGTAAAAGCCTACTTGGATAAAGCATATTTTGATTTTGATTTTGTGATAGGTTTTTAGACAGAACTGAAATTGATACAGTTCTGCTGACTGCTGATGTCTTGTTTCGCAGTCGGATTTTTGATTTTTTTAAATTAACTAGCTATCCCTTGCAGTTTCACTCGCGGATATGGTTATTGCTCCTATGAGTCGTAGCGTGATGCAATTTAGCCTATAGCCTTCCTCAATAAATAAACTATATCTAACACAAAACTAATCTTTCAATTCGAACAAGTATTTTGTGAGATTAGTGGCATCAAACAAACAAACTCTTCAGCTTTATAATATTAGTATAGATTTGGTTATTATCTGTATTCTGTATTGAATTGAAATGGAAAAAAAACTGTCGTTAACGAAGATCGAATCTGAGATAATTAATGCAGAATCCAATTGCAGTGTAAGTACTTTTACAACCGCAATTCAATTATAATGAGGTAGTCGGTTGATACGTAAAAGTAATAATTGAATAAAAAAATCCTCTACAGTTCAGTTATTAAAAGTTTAGAGGATAATAAAAGTATTATAGATTCGAATATAAATTCAGTTCAGCTTGATTTTATATTGAAACTAGCGATTCGCCTCTGTTTTATACTGGTGAAATGTAGTTTTTTACATCACATTATAAATCTTTAAAATTTTCGTCTTTTTTTTACTATAATATGCTAGACACGCGGTTGCGTGTCAAGCCAAGTTCAAGAAACAGAACTGGCGAGCCGCACCGTGTGTAATATTACACGAACCAGAGACACCACAGACCTTAGGCTACAATACATTATCTTATGTTATAAGAAGATATGATTTGTTATACTGTTACTTATAAATAAATTTCATGACTGGCCACTGAACTTGGCACCCATTTAGATCTCACTTTTTTGTCGTTGAAGTCAATAACCAAGGCTTTTATCATAATATTGAACTTGGCTCTCATTTCTCATTTATGTTTTTGATTGGATGTATTATACACACAAATCCTCTTCTTGAATCACTATTTTTATTGATGAAAGCCGCATTAAAATCCGTTGCGTAGTTTATAAGTTCTAAACGTACATACGACGGAAAGCGACTTTATTTTATACTACATAAAGAAAAAAACATTGTAAATTTAATTATAGCTAATATTATAAAAACGAATATCAGTTCGTTTTTTCGTTACACTTTTTCACGTTAATTACTCAATTGATCATCAAATTTTCAGATTATCAAGGGTCCAGAAAAGGACGTAGAATGTCCAGAAAAAATGAATATTCATAGTAAAATCTATATCAACATGAGCATAGCTTTTTAAATTAATAGTAAAATTATAAAGTTCTTAATATCTATAGCTATATAGTGTGTCACATCATGCACCTATATTAACGATTGGTATTGACAGGTTTATATAACGTTGTCTTAGATTTTCGCGATTATTATTCATTGAAATAAAACTATTTACGGGTCCACTCGTGACCACGAACGCTGCAAAGTTCTCGAAACGTCGGGATGATAAAAATAGTTAATATACGCTATTTAAATCCGTTGAAAGTAGTTTTTTTTTTCAAGGTTTATATAATTTCTAAACAGTTGTAATTATTATTTACAATCATACCATCTTACTGCGTGATGCCCGGGTAAAATCTAGTTTATCTTTGTACATTTTGAAGTTACAACCCTCTCATATGGAAGCCATAGCTAAGCTCTTGTATACCATACCCCAGGTTTGAGAATAAACTTCGTGACGTTCAAAAAGATAATATAAATTTCTATTTTAAATAAAGTTTGATTTTGATTGCCTAAATCAATACGTAACAAAAAAGTTAAAAGACATTTTATAAGTAACCTAAATTAAAACTTGAACTGTAACGAAGGATTTTCACTCACACGAAGAACTTAACAAAAGGGTGTAATGGTAGTATTTATTGACTCAAATTATTCCGTGTGTGATTTATACTCGTAATTGTTTATTTCTAACCGACTTCTAAAAAAGATAATGGCCTAGTGGTTAGAACACGTCGATCTTAACCGATGATCGCAAGTTCAAGCTCCGGCTAGCACCGCTGATTATTCAAATGGCCGGCGGTGAAAAAAAACATCGTGAGGAAACCTACATGTGCCGGGAGAAATTCTGATATTTATATATCCCACAACCTGCAGTGGAGCAGCGTGGTGGATTAAACTCTAAACGTTTTCCTTAATAGGAGAGGAAGCCTTTGCCCAGCTGTGGGATATTTACAAACTCATACTTTACTTACTTTTTCTAAAAAAGAGGAAGTTCCCAAATCGTCGATGACTTTTTTATATAAGTACGTCAAAATCAAAGTATACTTTATTCAAGTAGGCTCTCACAACTACTTTTAAACCATCAAAACAAAAGAAATAATAATAAGATTTATAAGGAAGCTACCACTAGCTTGGAATGTAGATTCTACCAAGAAGAACCGGCAAGAAACTCGATAGTTACTCTTTTAAAAGTTTTACAATAGATAATAATATCAGTTACGAGAGTAAAATTTACAAATATATTTCTTGCCTAATAACTATTTGTGTTATCAAACCAATCCGTGATTTTAGCTGTGCGTTGATAAATCCATCAGTCAGACATAGTTTTATTTTATAGATAAAGATATGAATGAAAAAAATATACTTATAATTGCTGAATTTTCTGTCGTTTCGAACGAATGGCATAACTTTAATAGATCTGTAACTGTAACTTGAATATTCAAATGCAATACAAACGCAACTATTCATTTATTTATCATACAAAAACCCCTAAAATATATTCAATCTAAAAAACGCAATATAACATCTCATTTATATAAAAAAGGGGCGAAATGAAGAAGGTATTGAAATCGAAAATCCTACGACGGTGCTCCATCACGGAAATATATACGAATGAATACAAATAGCCGTTAATATGGCGACGAGATGCCATATTGGCTGAAATATGTTTACAATAACTGGTATATGTATGAGCACTTACGATATGAGATAGGGTTATTTTGATAGTCGAAAATTTATTGTAAATGAACGGGTTGTTTTTTTTTTTGTTTTATTTAATATTGTTTTTTGTCTAAATGTTGGTAATGTAATTGTGTCATATTCTGATTGTGGCTTCGATCACGTGTTTCGATCGGTACTATGTAATAGTAATTTTTAATTTTATTTCAGCGTTTACGTCTTATAAAATTGTAAAATGTAACAAATTGATGAGTATATACATTTACTTTAAAGTTTAGCTTCTTTTTAGATCTTTTTTAATAATTTCTTTATTTTTTACTTTTAATTTATTTTGTTGAAATAGGTTTTTAAAAACGAAAACTTGATACACCGATTTACCTATATATATCGATATTCATAATCAAATAAATAAAAATCCAAAAAAATCAAATTTACCCGACATAAAACAATAAAAAAAAACTCAAATCTACATAATCACATTACGAGAGCAACTCTTTTTAAATATAGCGATTATTGAAAGAATTTCAGGAGTTGGCAGTAATGTCTCGCACAAAGGCTTTGTGGGCACGATATCAAACGTCGGACGTGACAAATGGAACGACTGAGCCATCGGGGCTGCAATATCCTCTTCCTGCTCTGTTGAGATGAACAGACCTACTAACGGTTAGAATTGACGTGGTTAAGAAAATGAATAACAGTTTGTTATACTCATTGAGGTTTCTAGATGTAATTATATATTATACTTATATATATGTATTTAACTTTCGTGATTTATACTACTCATATTTAATATAACGGGTCTTATCACGATAAGCAATGGTAGTAATACATTTTTTATTGCCCGATGTGACTCAGTCAGCTAGTGACCACGACGGATGCAACTTCGTCGAAACGTCGGTCAATAAAAAGGTATTACTACCATTAGTCATCGCGATAAGACCCGTTATATTAAATATGAATAGTTTCTAGATGTAGACAGGCCCTTTCCCACTGTGAGCACTTACCCAGGGCCCTCCGATCAATGGGGGCCCCATCCTTCCTATTAGAATATGGAGAAGTGATTGTTGATTTTACCTCTCTTAAAATTTGAAGGCTCTTCTATCGATATAGATTTTCTATGAATTTTATACGTCAATTAATTGAATGAGACGTAAAGAAATAAACATGACAGTTTAATAAATCTATATTATAAAGCTGAAGAGTTTGTTTGTTTGAACGCACTGATCTCAGGTACTGGTTCGAAAGGAAAAAATATTTTTGTGTAGGATAGTTTATTTTTCAGAAAGGCTATTACGAAGGCGAAGCGTGATCTTGGACTCATACGAGCGAAGCAGTAATTGAATCGATTGAAACCTTAAGGGACAGCTAATTCGATGCTTTTTTTAGAATTTAACTAACCATTTGATATTTATATGCTTTTTCAACATCGTTTTTTGTCGTAGTAGAGTTTTATTTTTTTGACTTTATTTGCTTTTAAAGACGGTTCTCTATTTAAAAAAAAGTCTTGTTCTGTTCGCATCTTTGCCCTGTCTAAACAGTCTAAGCGCAACGGAAGCGCATTTCAGCGCGGCGGGTGCGAATTCTCTTCGAAAAATATATTTTATATCCAACATTTTATATTGACAACGCATCCACGGACTTTATGAACCCCTTTATTACTTTTTATGGCGTTTGTCATATTTCCCGTAGCTAGGGAATGGGGTTAGAATTCAAATACGCCGATTTATAGTATAATCGACTGCGCCGATGAGATTATGTATTTCACTTTACTAAATATCTTGGGTTGTTCGAGATGGGAATTGAAATTTTTGCTTTTTTCCCCACTACTGTTAATCCAAGGAAGGGTAATGATTTTAGCAGTCTTTATATGTACGTATGTAGACTACACTGTAACGTCTAAATTACTGAATTGATATTGATGAAGTATTAATAAATCCTTAATAATTGTCCAGGTGACATTGGCTATATAAATTTGTACTAATAATATGGTGAACTTTTTTTCTATACGTTAATTATTACTCGAAAAAAATATTATTAAGATAATCCCTTTTTCATTATTATAAGAAAAGTCAAGAACACAACAAATATCTATAAAACTATACCTATTATACTGGTTAAGTAAATAAATATTAGGAATTTGTTAAAAATAATCATTTCAAGTCGGTAAAAAAAAGTTTCAGAGCCTATTTAATGTAAAGAAACAATCAAATTGTTCCTCTTTATAATATTAGTGTAAATGGATTGTCTCTAATACCTTTAGTAGTCATCTTTTATTATAAACATCGCAATAATTTCAAAGGTACATATATATGGATACTGATAAGCAATAATGTGTCAACCCACAAAAAGTCAAATTCGGAGTTATTGATGTATTTTGATAGTGTGTTATCTATTTAACAATATTGAAATTATTTTAAGTTATATAAACTAAATATGTACGGGAAAAGCGTCTTAATTTAATGTCTTGAGTTTTATGTGCCTTCCATATTTTGCAATTTATACAATAATCTCAAATATTTGAAAAACTTATTATTAGATATAACGTTAAATATATCAATCTGCTTTTAATTAATTACACCTTTTATCAAAATAGAAAAGAAAAGATGGATATATACATACGTCTTCAAACAAATTGATTAAGAATATGTTTGACATCTTTAGACGCCATTTTCTCAAAGTAAAGTTCGTGTGGCTTGACATAGTATTGGATATCAGCGTCCATACATGGATGCTGATAAGCAATAGTAGGTCAACCCTCAAGAAGTCAAATTCGGAGATATTGATGTATTCTTATTACTTATCACCCATTTAACATTATTCAAATTCAAGCAATCTAAGCAAAATAAAGTACCAAAAAAGGTTTTTCTTTTAATATTTGGAATCTCAAGTGTGTTACATCTTTTGCAATTTATACAATAACACCGTATATATGAAAAAGTTATTATAAGATAAATCTTTTTATGACATCAATCTGGTTTTAATTAATTATTCCTTTACCGAAATAGAAAAGAAAAGATGGATATAAACTTCATTAAACATATTTGTTAAGAATAGGTTTGACATCTTTAGACGCCATATTCTCAAAATGAAGTCCGTGTGGCTAAACACAGTGTTGCTTATCAGCGTCCATATATATATACAACAACAAAAAAAAAACTAACATTTTTACCAACTATACCAAATCACACACACATACATAAAAGAGTCAATTACATAAATCTCAATGTTCATTTCTCGGTATGTCTGTAGATTTTATCATAATAAAAAATATTTCAACTCGAATACATAACGACGAGGAACAGTTAAAATTTGGTTCATGCTAAACCATAAAAGTAATTTAGACAATTGAAATAAGGCATTCGTTTTTATGTACGTCACAAATGAGTTAAGGCTATGCTTTACTTTTAGGAGTTAGAAGGCTGAGGCGAGAATTACGCTTATAAGTTTTGCTCCCATACTATACGTAAAGAATTACACCTGAAAGAATTTACTGTTAATGTCTTATTTTTGACATTCACAGCTTTCGATCTAGGCAACTGTTACAAGGTTACAGAGTTTTTTTTAAATATTTATTACAAGATTAAATTTACAAGTGCAAGTCAACTTGGGTGAGTAAGTTTTGTTTTCATACTGTCATAAAGATTTATGTATCTTATTTCCTATTGGTTTACACCTGAAACAATTTAATGTCTGTGCCTTATTTTTGACATACACAATTTTCGTAACTACTAACGACGTATTTGTTAGTAGGTTACAGAGTTGTTTGATATCACTTTCAAGAGTAAAAACTCACAAATGGATGCTGATAAGCAATAATGTGTCAACCCACAAAAAGTTAAATTTAGAAATATCGATGTATTCTGATAATGCATTTCGTATTTAACATTATACAAAAAAAAATTCAAGTCATTTGAACTGGATAAGTACGGAAAAAAGTTTCTTAATTAATTGGGTCAAATTTCAAGTCCGTTTCATATTTTGCAATTTATACAATAATCTCAAATATTTGAAAAACTTTAGATAATCTATTAAATATATCAGTCTGATTTTAATTTATTATAACTTTTATAAAAAAAAAAATAAAAGAAAATATGGATATAAGTCTTCAAACATTTTTGTTAAGAATAGGTTCGAAATCTTTAGACGCCATTCTCTCTAAATGAAGTCCGTGTGGCTTGACACAGTATTGCTTATCAGCGTCCAAATATAACTCTTGCCTAAGATGTAAACTATTACCACTTCCGAGTTGAGTTAATTTACGAATGAGTCATATTTATATACTTTTATATATATTCAAAATCAATTTTCTTTTCAATATGATAAAAAATTAATACATTTCATTAAAGCGACTGTTTAAAATTTTTACGGGATAAAAATAGTATTAATTCATTAATGATACAACTATTCCAAAGTATTGTTAATTATTTACTTTTTAGCAGATCAATTATCTACCTATAAATAAAATTTCCTTAAAATTACTAACCTTTAGTATTAAAAGTGTACCTAATATTTAAACAAATTGAAATAGCTTCAAAGATAGTCAAAACGGATATTTCCATTGAAACTGCAATTTTTAATTTTGGATTGTAAGTATTTTACTATAAAATGTTGCAAAAATTATACTCCGACTACTACCACTTAAGAAAACGCCGGTGAGTGGACAAGACGCGGTTTAAAAGATCAAGATTGTCCGTATGCTTCATAGCCGTTTGTTTGAATTATGGAAATCGGTGACGGCGAATTACGGATTTTTTTTTGAATTTCTTAAAATAATTCATCTTCGTACAAGCTATTTATGTTTTATGATATTGTGTGGGAACGTGATAATATTTGATAGAGTCGGTTAATATTAAAATATGCATGTGTGTATCTTGTTATACATGTGTGACCGAATGACTACGTAGGCGAGAAGTACACACGTAAGTTTTGTTCACCGATTTTCATAACATTTACAAAAAAAATTATTATTATCTGTAAGACTTTACTGATAGTCTCTTATTTTTGACACATATCATTTTCAAACTCAAACTCAAAATATACTTTATTCAAATAGGCCTTTACAAGCTCTTTTGAATTCGTAAGATAAGTAAACTTATTCATTACTCATGAGGTTTTTTTCTAATACATACTACGAGTTAAGAACGGTAAGCAGGTTATAGAATCGTTTTATATTAATTACGTAACAAATGTAATTCACTCCTTAAGGATAAGATTAGAATATTATTAGGGTTTTTGATATTGTCTCTTATTATATACAATGAGGGTATTGTTAATGGCGGAATAGTTCGGTATAATTATACAGAGTTTCTTGTCGTGTGTTCTCTGTAGAATCTACATTCCAAACCGGTAGTAGCTTCT
This sequence comes from Hypolimnas misippus, assembly GCA_037950945.1. NCBI lineage: Eukaryota > Metazoa > Arthropoda > Insecta > Lepidoptera > Nymphalidae > Hypolimnas > Hypolimnas misippus. The sequence goes on from JBBEEQ010000031.1 coordinate 12,262,562, forward strand.
TTATTAATGTAGATACTTTTTTGTGTATTGAAGATTTAAAAGTGCTCGTAAAAGATTACTTGAATAAAGTAAATAACTATTTCATCACAAATTAAAAAAATCATTAAAAATATCATTTTTAAAGATTTTTTAATTTTTTCATGTAATTATTTCAATTTGAAACTTTCATTTCAATTAAGGAAAAGTAAACGAAATCGAAAATATCCAAAAAAAATCTAAGTTAGAAAAAATAACAAAATATCAACAAACGTATCAACAATTTTCAAATAACCCATTACTAAGGTATTTTAACACTCCTTTTTGAACTATAAAAGTTAAGGGATACAGTTCAAATTGCCATGTACGGTGAATGCCACCCTGATCAGGGGGCTAAAACAATCGTCACGTGCCACTCAAAGCATCAAAGTATTGGAGTCACAATGCATGCATGCATGCGTCAACTGCATCGGGATTGAATATGCATGAGTTCAAATATAAAAAGGTTGCACGTGAAAATTTTATTCCTTCAGCGTATAAATTGTGCAGTTGAAAAACTGGGCATGTGATGTTTTACCAGCGTTGCCGGAATCGATATTTAAAAGTAAAAAAGCTGAATAATATTTTTTTAATAATTTTTCATATATGATGCCTATACCTATGTATATCATTACAAGCCTACAAGTAAAAAAGAAGATTTTTTTAAAAAAAAAAATTAGTTTCCTTCCCAACTTTTAAATATCGATTCTCATAGCGCTGGTAAAATGTTCAACACAAGGCCATATATAGGTTGTTAAAGCAATGCATGCATTTCTATGTATGTAAAAATATGTGATAATGATTTCAATGTTCGGGGATAATGGACGAGCTGAAAGCAGCTCCTGAAATATGTAGGACGGTTTCACTCCCGGTTATGGTTCTATTTCGCACTTATGAGTTGTAACGTGATATAATATAGCCTATAACCTTCCACAATAACCGGGGTATTTGCAAAGAAAATAATTTTTCAGATCGGATCAGTAATAATAGTTTCAGAGATTACATCTTACATACAAATTGAGAAACAAATTTTACCTCTTTATAATATTAGTATAGCTATACATAGTAATTATACAATGGGGTAATCTTATATATATATATATATATATATATATATATATATATATATATATATATATAAAAGATTATATGCTAATCCTTTCTTTTAAATAAAAGTAGCTTCTTCTGTAAAACGACTAAAATCTAAACTATAAAAAAAAGATCCCGTAAATATAATGAAACTATATAAATATTTTTTGTTATCGAAAGATATAACTCTATCTTATCATTATATAATTATAATATATTTTCAACAATTATTAAAATTAAAAAAAAAAAACGGATTTCAAAAGCAAAATACATATTGTTTATATATGATACACTCACGCCAGTTATTTCGATGTTAAAACTACAAAAAAGATTTTTATGACATTTGTATTGCACAATCTGAAAGTATACTATTTAAAATAAAAAATAATTTTTAACAAACATAAAAAAACATATACTACGTATTAAGAACCTTAAAATACAATTTAATACAATTCTTTGGTTAATAGCGTTTTAAGTTATATATCTTTGATCAAACGCCATAAAAAAAAAAAAAACAAAATGTCACATCGACACTTATTCCTCGATACACTGCGATCACGGAGCAATGGCATAACTTTGATCTTCAACGATCATCATCTGTGTATTAATCACCCGCCGACTTGCCTTTGTGGAATGACTTCGGTTTGGGAAACGTTTTGATACGAAACAAAACGCACTAAATACTAAAAGATAAATGGATGCTGATAAGCAATAATGTGTCAACCCACAAAAAGTCGATTTCGTAGATATTGATGTATTCTGATAACGCATTACGTATTTAACATTATACGAAAAATGTTCAAGTCATCTGAACTAATTAGTACGGAAAAATGTTTCTTAATTCAATATTTTGAATATAGAATGGTGCTCAATATATTGCAATATGCAGTAATCTGCTTATTATTAGATAAAACTTTTTGTTATACCAATCTGCTTTTAATACATTATACTTTTAATTAAAATAGAAAAAGTAAAGATATACACGTCTTCAAAAAAATTTGTTAATAATAGTTTTGACATATTTAGACGTATTGATATGATTACTAATAAGCGCCCCAATAATCTCACTTTGCTTGAATTTGGGTAAATAGTTCTATTTACATACATATCTACACTGACAATACAGTACCTCACTCTCACAGAAGAACACGTGAAGTAGCTACTATAGATTTTCTTAGTGAGTCAGCGTGAAGCCTAACCCCTCCTCCGTTCTTTTCTTTATATCCTACAAGCGGCTCTTCGCGGTTCCACTCACGCTTAACATAGGACATTCATACGAACTTTCAATTCCCGTTTTTCCTCCTTAGGGGTAGAAGTTCGGAAAATCCCGTCTTAATGTGCACCTACGTCCTAACAAGTACCCCCATGCAAAATTTGAAACTCTTAGCACTTGAATTTTTTGATATTTCGTGATGAGTGAGTGAGTGACCTTTCGTTTTTATATATTACTTTTCATACTTCATTCCTTTTTGAGCTGGTAACACATTTGTGTCTTATCTTGAATATCCATGCGGTGGTGACCACGTAACATCAGGTGCCCCGTCTGCTCGTTTGCCACCAATTTTTTTTTATACAAAAAGAAAAGAAAAATATTTGAGGAGGGGAGGATAACCGACCTAAGACATTGGCAACTCTAATAATAATTAAATTGGTAAACATGAGGCCTCTTAATGTCCAAGTTTAGCAACATGTCATGGATTCTTAAGTTAATCTTTTCAAATCCTACTAGTCAATACAATATTAACAAGCCCAATTGGCAATGGGGCCTGTTAATATGCAGCCTGAGACAAACAGTAAATGAAACTAACAAAACTATAGAGTTTTTATTTAAAAAATTGACAACTTGACGACAAAAGTTCACATTTAATTAAAGTTTTAAGAGAATTTTGCCATATTGTGATATGATATACCGAATATAAAAATGGTACAGGGATGAAATAGTATCGAATTCTTAATTTCGCCTATGTAGGTATTTGCACTAATTAAGGCACATAACCTTTTCTATCTGAAGGTACCAGAAATAAAACCCTTTATTAGATTATCTATTTTTAGATCAAGTAAAACTTAAATCAAACCAATTTAACATCAAAATATAATCATACCGTAGTTCAAAAGCAATCGAAACATCCGTTATTGGTACACCGATTTTTAATTTAAAACTTTGTTAATCTCAGAGTAAACCACAAAGAGATCGGAGCTCTGAAAAATTATTGAGAGGGGGTCGAATCAAAGGGTGGGAGGGAGTCATCGACTCTTAGAATATTACCAACTTAACCACACGACCATCTATATTAGAGACGTCTTTATAACTTGAGCAATAGAGTTCAGAGTTATTTGTCATTGGTTTTTCGGGTTTCATCTATAGTGTGTGAAATACCACAAAGGGGGTCCTGTAATAATCGTGATTTTTTAATCAAATTTCATCTGTACAAGGGAAGAGGCGGCTGTATTTTTTCATTATTTAATTTTCGGTCGCTCACGGCTTTTTTTCTGCTCCTTGAAGGGACAGCGTTGTTTGAAGTCTTTTTGGTTGTTTAAACAAAGCCTGTCGTTACACCGATATAGATCTGTTTTAATATTAAATATTTAGACGAGAATTACATTTGGATGCGGATAAGCAATACTATGTCAAGCCACACGGACATCATTTTGAGAAAATGGCGTCTAAAGATGACAAACCTATTCTTAACAAATATGTTTGAAGAAGTATATATCCATCTTTTATTTTATTTTTTGATAAATTATAATGAATTTAAATCAGACGGATACATTTAATATAGTACATAATGAAAAGTTATTTAATTATTTGAGATAATTGTATAAATTCAAAAAATTGAACGCACTTGAAATTCGAACCAATTTATTAAGGAACTTTTTTCCGTACTTATATAATTTATATGACTACAATTCTTTGAATAATATTAAATTACTGGTGCAGTATCATAGTACAGCAATATCTACGAATTTTATATTTTGTGGGTTGACACATTATTGCTTATCAGCGTCCATTTGTAAGTCTTACTCGTCGTACGTGCAATAAAACAACTCCGTAACATGGTGAGACTTACCTACGTAGCTTTATGAAAACTGTGGCTGTTAAAATAAACCCATTGACAGTAAATTATTTTAGGTGTTCAGCAATGATGAACGACTGATGTAAATCTTTATGAACGTCTGAGAGAAAAACTTTTAAATGTAATTCTCGCCTTACATTAAGCAAAATTGTGTGTATATCATTTATCATAAATTTACTAAATAAAGAGATATATACACATAGTTATGAAAATCAATTTTTAGCCTTTATTTGTTGTTACGTAAAGTATTTGGTAATTATCCTGATAATGTACATACCAATTTAATTCGCGTGTGACATGTATGTATGTCTCTGAACTGTAAAAACTAAAGTAAAGTAACAGCCTGTAAATATCCCACTGCTGGGCAAAGGCCTCCTCTCCTATCAAGGAGAAGTATCTCTGAACTGTATACACAGGTATATCTTCGCTTTACGTAACGTATGTAGTTAATATTATTCGGCCTCCTTAAAATATTTTAGACACGTACTTCTTCATAATTATATTCCCAAAATAACTTCAGCTTATCAATGAATCTACTCTACATAAGTTGTTCTAGCAATAGCCTGATTATTAAGAAACGATCAAGAACCAAAACACCCAGTGTTTATTTTAGGTTTCATATCATTCAAATTTACACTAATAATAACGCAAAATAACACAGAATAATACAATTATTAAAAAAACCCGAAAAAATTAACAAAAGGCTTTTGATATTTTATTTTTTTTTTAGACTATACAAATGTGTGCAATTTATATCTATAATAACATTTATTCCAGTAATCTAAAAGAAAATCACGAATTCACGTCCAATCATTAATAACGATCAATATACGCCACCAATTAATTAGCCATCCCGTTGTTACGCGTCGGTGTGATAGACGGACATATAACCATTAATTTCACGGTTAATATACCATCGTTTGTGTTCGGCTGTCATCTGTTATAATTGACATCGCTAGATAACGTCTGTAACGTGATTTTCATTTTTCATCTGTGGTTTCAATATTCAATTTTCTTTATTTTTGATCTCGTAATTGTTTTTTGGCTGATTTAGATTTATGATTTTGTTTGTGAAATTTCATGATCATGTGTTACAGATAACATTTTTTTGAGTATATAAGAAATTGTGTCTTTTATAACAGTTATTGTCTCTTTTTTTCTTATTTGATACATTTTTAAATATATTTTAAATAAATAAATAAACGTATCACACTCAACGGCCCCCATTAAGATCGCGTGACCTTGTGTTGGGGGTCCGGAAACATACACAACACTAACACAAACACCCAGACCACGGCAAACACCCGCATGGCCAATACAGACATTTGCCTTGAGCGGGGATCGAACCCGCGACCGTTAGCGCTGGAGTCAGTTGCAGTGACCACTGCGCCAACGTGTCTGTCAACGTGTATTTTGTATATATAATATTAAAAAAATATTTAAAAAAGTACACCATCGGTGGTAGTGTGAGCCAGGCCACCGGCAGCCAGGGCTCCAGGCTGAGAAAACTCCTCACTATACGTGCCGTCTCAAGCAATACTGCCTTCTGTATTCATTTTGTATTAACATTGTGTTTTTTTATTATTAGTGGTTTGGCTTGTTAGTTCATTTTCAACCGATTTCAAGATATAGATATATATATAAGAGTTGATTATCTGTGGTCAACAGATAATCTATTCATGTCCACAGACTCAAAATAATCTAAAGTGTACAATATATGCGTGTGCGTCAAATACATGATATTGTGTGCGGTTCTTTTATTAATTAAGTGTATATAAAAATATAAGCATTCTGTACACCTTCTCCAAATAACCTTTAAGTGTGCGAAATTTCTTACTCCTTCGTGCACAAAATTTTCGTAAAAAGGGTTAATACAAAGTTTTTCTTTACGTATAGATAATGTCAGCACGGGTCCTATGTGTGGATGTGGCTGTAGCATTTCACATTGAGGGCTTTATCAGTGGTGGATCTAGGATCTCCATAGTGATTTAATATGGCCTACAACCTTCAGTCTATCCTATGTAAAAATATTTTTTCAAATCAGATCAGTAATATTACATCCCTTACGTACAAACTTACAATGATACAAACCTACAAGCAAATTATTCCTCTTCATAATATTAGTATATATATAATTACAGTTCTTGCTAAGAAATTATGATACTGTCATACGTAAACTAAGACTTCTTAAGATGGACTTGGCGATTGTAGAATTAAAAAAAAATTGAGATGTATATAATGAATATAATGCCTAATTATTGTATTTACAGGAAAAAATAACACATACAAACGATACACAAATATTTACCCAACACAAAATAAAGTGATAACTAACGAGAAACGTACACGTAAAAAAATTCTCAACGAACGTTTCGTTTTCCAATTAAAAACGTTTAGCGCGATTGAAAAAGCCAATACAATATGCAAATCGAATCCCGTTTCCAGTAAACCCCGTGGGAAAAGTCCGGGGCGTGAAAATCCCGTGAAAAAGTCCCGGGAAAACGGGACAAGTCCGATCTATTGATAGGTTCCGGTTCTTTTCAACGGGCTTTTTTTTCGACTGCATGGATGTTTTTTAAACGCTACGATCCGAAACGTGCTCTACTTAGTATATTTTTGGATTAATTTAAACGTTTGAAAATTACGAGTATTTAAGTAAGGTAAAATAATGGATATATAAGTAATGAGGTAAAGTCTAGCTGTAGCTCACTGCCGACCGGGGTAGTAACTCACTCTCACAGAAGATCAGCGTGAGGTAGTTATTACACGGTGAGTGGGAGAGCCGGAGACCTAATCCCCTACCGCATTCTTTTCCTTACTTCCTATTCTCTTTCACCTATCAGCTTTTAAGCTGGCCACGCACTTAGCATCAGGTGTCCCATTTGCTTCTTTGCCAGCTATTTTTATTTTTAAAAATAAATAAATATTACTAATCTTGCGACAGCTTTTTATTGTATTAATTTATTTTTTTATTTAAGTTTTAAGTCAGATCATTGATATATATACCTATCTAACAATATGTTATTCTTTATCATAATATTCTTATGATGCGATGAATAAATAATTAGATAAATGGATTTACTGTTAATTAAAATTTATTATATAAAACTTGTATTTATTATTTAATAATTTTATTTATTATTTATTACTGCGAATTCGTCTTCATAAAATTATATATTAAAAAGCTTTTCAATGGGTTTTTCATATTCATCAAAATTTTATTTCAAAGTCAACTAGTAGCCATATCCTTCTTTAAGGTCCAATACAATTCCAAAGTGCATCAAAATTAGCTTAGTAGTATATAAGTTTTAATTAAAATACGTATTACACATTCCTATTCATATGTAAAAATCGAAGTAGAGCACACTTCTCTCGATAGCACTAAACAAAGTTCAAACCTATATTTATAGACGCTGAAACCATTGAAACGTGTTCCCAAGTGGGCCCCTCGTTTATGTTTTATCCCTTTCCAATATATGCTGTCCTATATACATCCGTCCCCCTCTATCATCCCATTGAAGGATATCGAATGTTCGATGCAACAGGTTGTATTGGAGCTAGGGCTGTCACTTTGATTGGTTTATTTTTATTAAACAATTTTTTTTTAATATTTACTAAAAATTATTGTAAATTGTGTATTAATTATTCAAAAATAACTAAAAAATTTGCTTGATCGTTTTATCCTTTAAATAGCGAATAACTTTTACCGCTACAATAACTTCGAGGATCTATTCCAGATTATTTAATATTGCAAAAAATTGAGCAGACTTCAATATTCGAGACATTAAATTAAGATACTTTTTTCCGTACTTATTTAGTTAAGATGATTTGAATAATGTATATTTTACATTAAAAAAAAAAAAAAAAAAATATATATATATATATATATATATATATATATATATATATATATATATATATATATATATATATATATATATATATATATATATATATATATATATATATATATATATATATATATATATATATATATATATATATATATATATATATATATGACTCGTTGTCAGAATACGTCAATATATCTGAATTTAACTTTTTGTGGGTTGACGCGTTATTGCCTATCAGCATTTACGCGTATATCAATATATAATATTATAACGCTGAAAAGTTGGATCTTTTGTTTGTTTGAACGCGATAATCACAGGAAGTACTGGCTCGAATTGAAATAATCTTTTTGTGGTAGATAGTTTATGAATTGAGGATGGCTATAGGCTATATTACATCACGCTACAACTCATAGGAGCGAAGTTGTAACCATAACCGCGAGTGAAACCGCAAGCTAGTTTAAAATATATATTTTTAAATTATTAATTTCCAATCATCGTCAACCCTAAGCCATATGATCGTTTTTCAGCAAGTGTGATAGCTTTCAAAGGACTGGCCCGTAGCGGGATATCGGCTTATTGATGTCAGGTGAACATTACACCCTACCACTTAGCGGGGATTAATTTAGACAGATTTCACCACCCTTTTTTGACGTTTTCACCGAAACGGCGGTAAAAATGTCGGTGGTTTTTTTCTTTGGAGGTTATGCTTTTGGATTTTTTGGTATTGTTCTGATATTGGGAAGTGATTTCGTAAATATTTTTCGCCGTTTGTCTGTAAAGTGTTATGACTTTGACTAGTTGTTAATGTAACCCTAGAATCGATTAATTTTAATGTTCTTTTTGATTTTTAGATTGATAATACCCGAAAAGCAGGCGGGTTATCTACAGTTAAGTGACCACCGCCCAAAATGTGCAGCGCTTGAAGAGCCAAATCCATTAGCGAGTTAAAAGAAAATAAGACATGACGTGAAGGTGTGTAACTTATCTATACTAATATTTTAAGAGGTAAAATTTATTTGTTTGTAGGGGAAAATCTCTGAAACTACTAATCGGATTTGAAATATTCTATGGCATTGGATAGTCCGTTTATTGCGGAACGTTATAGGCTATATTACATCACGTTATGACTTATAGGAGCTAAGCAGTAACCTTAAACGTCTGTGTAACCGCGAGGGTAGGTGCTCTTTATTTTTTGGCAGAGCTACTTTAGAAAACCGATTTTTTTGTCAACCACATTACCTTTATTTTGTACAAGGAAGTAAAATTCCGTACAGGATTATAATCAAGGAAGTAACTAAAATAACAAAACATTTTCTAGAAAGCTATCAACAAAATACCTATCATTTAGGGACATGAACCTCAAACTCTATCGAGTATCATTAAATTAAAAGCACCAATTTAGTGATGTACTACATCCGTATTATCGATACGTGGCCAATCGATAAGTATCGTTGTAATGTTAGGGACGTGGTTGTCGAGGTAATGCCTCGAGCTGAATGGAATAGACATTGAAATTGATTTTATAATAAAATATATGCTAAGTTTGAGATGCGTTACGGTAAAATCATAGGGTATGATGACGTAACAGCTTAAATCGAATATTATAATGGATTAATTGATGTTATTCATAAGGCGAGATTTACACTTGTAAGTTTTGCTGAAGGACTTCACGGAATTTACATAAATTATTTTATTGGTGTTTTATATAATAGCCTTCGTAAAGCTATGTAGATAAACCGATGGTTACAGAGGATTTTTGTATCAGTTACGAGGGTAAAACTTACAAGTGTGATTCTCACCAAATAATATAGTTCTATATTCATATTTAATATAACGGGTCTTATCGCGATAACTAATGGTAGTTATACCTTTTTAATTGTCCGACGTTTCGACGAAGTTGCTGACCACCACCAGACCAGTCAGCTCGTGACCACGACGGATGCAACTTCGTCGAAACGTCGTGCAATAAAAAAAAGTATTTCGCGATAAGACCCGTTATATTAAATATGAATAGTATAAATCACGAAAGTTTAAAATATATAGTTATATACTATATTGTAGAGCTGTATTTTTGTTATGTAAACTTGAAATCTCCTCTGATCCCAGTATAGTAAGTGATGTGTGGCTAACTTCTTTGTCAGGGCACGGACATCGAGCGATAGTTCACATAACTTCGTGTTATTCCCGTTTAGGATATTATATTTGATACCAAAATTATATCAAAATAAAATTTAATCGATAATATCGTTAATAAGTAATTAAAAAGTGTAATATTTATTAATAATATATTAAGTTAATTATATTGACTATAGTTTGGACGCAAGAAAAATATAAATATAATTAAATGATAAATATTATTCATAGATTTTTTTGTTCTGAATATTATAAAAAAAAAACACGTAAATAAATTAATATTTTAAATTCAGTTAGTGAACTAAATTTTTATAATATTACATTAAACAGGTTGTAAGTCGTAAAATCATGCTCGCATTGATTTACCTACATAAGTACGGTGGGTTATAGGCGATTCATAATTTTAAAAAATCATGTTCTCTATGCGTTCTGAACATATTTTTGGATTGTGATATATCTATTACATGTCACTACATAATAAAGAAAAGGTGCAATGCCCTAAAGTACATACTTTTTTTGGGCTAGGAGCCATTGTAGGCGTCCCCAGAGTTTTATCACAACACCCTACCAAAGTTTCATCACAATCCAATTAATAGTTTTGAAACATATATAGGACGAGCATGCAAACATTGATTTATCAAATTTATCTACACGAATATTATAAAGTGATAAAATATATTTGTAGGATAACTTTATATATAGGGGGTAAACTCAAAAAGTAGTGATCCGATTTTAAAAATTATTTTTACGTCACAAGGCCCGTTTATTAAGAAAGGTAATAAGTTATATCACATCACGCTACAACTCATAGCAGCGAAAGCAGCAACCGTTAACGCGACGGCTAATTTAGATGAATTTACCAACAGTATCCAATGAGCTATCATCAACAGGAATAATGGGAGTAACCTCTGTTATCAAATACCACGAAAGATAGCGCCCCAGGTTATTCGTATCAAAGTACCAAGTTTATCATAAAGGAATATTTCGCGTGCAGCATCAGGACCATACGATGTGGTTCCGTATGCTGTCTTCGGGTACGTGAACTGGATAACATTATTAAGGGATATTTGTAGTACAATGGGCTTTAGGAAATTATACGAATGTTACAGTAAAAGCCTTTTGTACAAAACTATGTTTTGATCGCAGGTTTTTGACAAAAGTATTTTTAATATAAATAACGATTATGAAATCTTAAAATAGGTTAGGTTAGTGTTTTTTTTTTTAATTTATATAAAGAACGAATTTGATGGGCGAAACACCAAAAAATAAATTAAGTTAGGGTAATGTTTTTGCAACAGTACTTTTGACACTTACGTCAGTAAAAACTACTATTGTCGAATGCCTACTGTTAAGACTAATTTTGTCAGGTTAAGGGTTTTGACTGTAACATATATGGACGCTGATAAACAATACTATGTCAAGCCATACGGACTTTAACGGACGAAATTAATTTGAAGACGTATATACCCATTTTCTCATTTATATTTTGATTAAAGGTATTATTAATTAAAACCAAGATTGGAATAGTAAAAAGTTTTATCCCTTAAGAAGTGATTTAAATACATTAGATTATTGCATATTGCAAAATTGGCCCATTCATTAGGGAACTACGATGCAACAAACACACACACACACACACACACACACACACACACACACACACACACACAGATATATACGGCAAAATTATAACCTCTTTTCATCCGGAGTTTAAAAACATACAAACATAATTTTATTATTTTATTTATTAGTTCTAAATAAAAAAACGAAAAAAGAAACTACATACACAGAAAAAACACACACACAGAAACAAACGTGCAAAAATACATCGAACATGCACATAAAATCTATAATCACATACATTCACACCTGAATTCCCCATTAAAGGCTATTCAGCATTGTCCAAGTCGGGCTGTGTTTAGGCAGATTGCCTGGCGCTGGCCATACGAGCAATTACACCGCTTTGTACAATACAGCCTGTGTTCTCGTTTAATGGCATTTCGAATTTAAACTAAGCCCTAATGTGGATATGACTAATTGATTTCATAAGAAACCCCGACAATCTATTTATTGAGGTTCAACCATGGTAAGACATATCTAGGAACCATTGCTAGAAATGCCTCTTTCATATAAAAAAGTCGCATCCAAATCGGTTCATCTGTTTAGGAGCTACGGTGCCACAGACAGACACACATAGCGGTTAAACTTGTAACACTCCTCTTTTTACGTCGTGGGTTAAAAAGAGGTTCGATCGTTTTAAAACTGGATACTAGATGTCGGCATCTTGTATTCAAGTCATGTTTTTGTCTTATTTTTAACCGACCAATAAAAAGAGGATCTAATTTCGTCAATGACTTTTTTTATGTATTTTCCCCGGTTACCCGAAAACTGCTAGACTGATTTGAAGTCAGGTGCTGATTTTTTTCAAGTCTTATTCCATTGCCTATTATTAATATTATATTATTATATATATTTACTACTAATGCTACTCTATTATTTAATACTCTGTTATGTTAATTAAAAAATAGCTTATTTGATATGTTTAATCGTATTTATTTAATACATTTCAATAAGGCAAGCCTTGTATTGAAACAGTATTTAATAATAGCATTGAAGCCTGCATTAAAGTTTTAAAGCCAATTAAAGTGTTCACCTCTGCTCATGACTAAAACATTTATTTCTACTAATGTAATAAGAATAAATTGGATTTTGTATGTACCATATAAACTGTGGAACCACTGAACTTATGTACCGTTTTGACATTATTCTAAATCGTCATCGGCTATACTTTTTGAATATATGTATATTACTATGTGTATATTAACACAAAAGAGATTAACGCGATTGAAGTCGAGGGCAACGGCTAGTGTTTAATAAAATGCTAAAAATATCATACATTTCAATTTAAATCAAAAATATCTTCCATATTCTTTCCTATCATCTATATTATGAATTATTTTGGAATAGTCCTCGAGTGATATTCGAATGAATGACCACATGGTCCTAATATAGGCAATACTAGAATAGTATTGCCTATATTAGGAGTACAAATATTTAGAAAAGGCTTATTTCGGTCTATTGATATAACTAATGTTAAAAATATTTAAAAAAAAACTACTAAGTCCAGGTTTATTGGTTTAATAATCAAACCACTGAATCAATTTTGATAATAATTATATGGGACCATGTATGTATACCATATCGATAAAAAAAAAATTAAAATCAGTTAAGAAATGACGGAGTTCTGAGGTAAGCAAAAAGACGATACGAATTGAAAGTTTTCTACTTTTTTAAGTCGATTGTTAAGTTTAATATAAAATGTAGAATTTATTAAATATACATAAAAAATAACTGATACAATATCACGTCAAATTGCATATTTTTAAGTCTTAATTATAATTAACATCTAAGACTAACAAAAAATACTTACTATCATACTACAAAAGACGCATCAAAACCATGTTGAACGCGTGTCTAGCTAAACAAGGCTTAAAAATTAAACATTGCTTAAAATACTATATAAATTGCTTAACAGCGAATAAACTCATAAAAAAACTTATTAATAAAATATTATACGTTACATTTGACAGCTAAAATAGGTTCTAAACATGTATTAAACTCACTTAAACGTATGTTAATCTAATCTAACTCAAAACTGTCTTTAGACGCGGATTTGTAGTATGGATTTTTATTAAACACGCGTTTAACGTCTGTTTAAATCTTTTGTAGTAAGGCAGTTAATGTTTCAATATTGTTAGAAACTATGAACCATAATTTAAACTACAGAGAATAGTGAAAAAAAACTGCGTTATCTATGCACATATAATTATTTATTCCTACTGACTGACAGATTCATCAACGCGCAGCCTGCTGCTGATGCTACAAACTTGAAATTTTGGGTGGTTATATCTTTTATGTTGTAAGCATCCACTAAGAAAGAATTTTAGGATATTTCATTCCTAAGAGGGTAAATAAAATGACTTTTTAATGCATTTTCGAATCGTCAAGTTACAGGTCCATTGGTTATAGGTATTTTTAAAGCTACTACAGGTTCGGAATGGAGTCTCTACCGAGTAAAAACGGCAATAAACTCGATAGATAATCTTTTAAAATCATTCATACATTATGGATTTTTTTTACATTTTTTTTTAATTCTGTAAGAAAATCAACGCACATTAGATTCTCTTTATCGTTCAAATAATCTGGTATAGTATAATATGCTTTATCAATTAGTAAAGTATAGTAACAGCCTGTAAATATCCCACTGTTAGGGCAAAGGCCTCCTCTCCTATTAAGGGGAAGGTTTAGAGCTTAATCCACCACGTTGCTCCACTGTGAATAAACGGATATACATGTGTCAGAATTTCTCCCGGCACATGTAGGTTTCGTCACGATCTTTTCCTTGACCGCCGAGCTCGAGATGAATTTTAACACAAATTTAGCACTTGAAAAATCAGCGGTACTAGCGATCATCGGAAAAAATCGACGTGTTCTAACCACTAGACCATCTCGGCTCTCATTTATTAATTAAGGATTTTTTAATATAGGCTTTAAACCTATTAAGTGGCAATCGTAAAACCATTTAGCAGCTCTCCAATCAGATATATAGGTGGTAATATCAACTACATACAAATATTCACCTTAAATCAACGTACATTTGTGAGAAACGTAAATTGTTTCTGAAATCGGCTCGTACGCACCGCAGTAAATCCGCGTATCTGCGGCTGCCAACGTTGCGATTTATTTTAACACATTTTGTTTATAAATGATATAATGCGATACTGTGTGTTTCGCGGGGAGATGCTGGAAGTGTGAGAGCTGTTGATACCACTTTTTTTTTATTTTTTATGCGTATTTAATGTTTTGAAAAAATATGACATGTAACTTGACGATTCGAAAGTGCTTTAAAAGCCCATTTGAATAAAGTATATTCTGAGTTTGAGTGGTTACTATATTAGAGACGTATACCTAAATAAGCTAAGTTAGAGCAACATTAATCTGAGATTAATATAGAAAAGTGTGTTATCTTAAAAACTTATTTAAATACCTACATAGCAAAAAGATTGACATAATTGTATACTAAAATTTGGGGATTAGAATTTAGTATGAAACAAGAGATTAGAATTGCTATAGGTACAGAAGAGTATTATATACACATATAAATTATTCGTTCGTTAATATTCTCACATCTAAAATTTCTAACGATACTTCATTTAATGTACATCACATTCAATTTTTAACCGACTTCCACGAAATAAGGAGGTTTTGAATTCGGTGGGATCTTTTTGATTTATGTTTACCGACAACTTAAAAAACGGTTTGACCTATGTGCTTAATTCTTTTTGTTTGAAAGGATGTACCCTCCTATTGGTCCCATAGAATTTTCATCACAATCGAAATAACTGGAATAATTATATTATTCAAGTAAATGAAATTAAAAAAAGGCTTCTTAAAATTCAGCACCACTCAAAAGTTTGATCGTACATATATTTTTTTCTTAACAATGGAGGTATTAACAGCTCTACACGATCCTTCACATACAGGGTGTTAAGAATGCTCCGTACATTTCCTAGCACTCCCGCTTTATGTAGGGCATTTATTCTTAGCTCACCCCCGAGGGTGTAACCGCACCCACGTGTTTTGTTTACGCGAACCTGATGCCGATCTATTGGTTATTTAATTGGATGAAAGTATCGGAATTGGAGATTCCTTATCACCTTGAAAAAATAAGATAAGAGAGTTTTAAATTTCCTTTTTTTAGAATCAGGAAAGGTTTTTTATTGTGATTGTTTCGTTAACAGACGTTAAAAAATTAGGTTCTTAGTTAGTCGGGGACTTTTTTAAGTAAGTTCCACGATTACTCAACTCGGTTGATTATTTTTTTATTTATTTAACTCTTTCTCGTTGATCCCATATAATTGTCATCAAAATCTGCTCAGTAGTTTTAAAATCAAAATAAAATGGATTAGATATGACCCCCAAGTAAACGTATTTTGCTCTTAACGTCCTTTTCCCTTCCCTCCCTCTTTTCTCGTCCATTTATTTAAGACTCTTACAAATTATTTTTAATCTATATAGAGATTAATATCACAAAATATTGTTAGAATAGTTATTTACCTTTTTCAATATCATATATTATTAACCACATAATTATATAAAACTAAATTTTTTATTACTAACTTAGCTAAGTCACACACACATTTTGAGGTTCGGTCACTTTAATACTAATCGTGCCATATCATAGAAAAAAATTATTATTTATAATAAATTGTTTGCATGGTTAGTGTTAATAGATGACGATGGGGCTAACATGTATAAAAATATAAAAGCATCTAAATAAACATAGACTTAAAAAAAGATTAAAATATAAAATAAATTGAGACTTACAAACAGACTCATCATCACACTAGCTGTCCTATGTTTCACTGCTTCGCTCGTATGAGTCGTAGCGTGATGTAATATAGCCTATAGCTTTCCTCAATAAATAAACTATCTAACACAAAAAGATTTTTGCAACTCGAACGAGTAGTTCCTGAGATTAAGGAACAAACTCTTCAACATTATAATATTAGTATAGAAACAATAGCTCACAAACAAATATACACAGCTTCCCAAACCTAATCTCACAAAATAATTTATCACACGCGATGATATGATAAACAAAGAAAAATTAGCAATACGAATACGTCTTACTTTAAACTTGATTTGTGTAGCAATAGCAACCCTTGCGCGGGGGTAGATACCCCTGAGTGGTGATTTATCAAAGAATTTTCTCACCTAATAAATAAGCTCGTGCGATGTGTTATAGGCTATATAACGTGTGACAGGAATACGGGGATAACGGAGTTATTTATAAAACGACGTTACAGTTTGAATGTTTAGTGATTCATGTTAATTTATTTATATACTATACTAGCAGTTGCTCGCGGCTTCGCCCGCGTATATTTTGTAATTTCAGCTAAATAAATCTACCAGCGAAATTGTGACTTTCCCAGGATTTATTACCCAATAGCGTCATTTTAAGGGATGATTTTAAAATTCTGGGATACATATATTTATTTATTCTCCCAAATTTTGCTGAATTTAAGGATAATCGGTCAAAAAAATAAAATTTCTTAATACAAACTTTACTACCCCCCTGGCACCCCAATGTGGAATAAGAGTACCCCATTTTCTATTTTATATTTCATTACTATCAGAAGTATGTGTATAAAGTTTTAAGTTAATACGACCACGGAATAAGATTTTGCATACAAACGTTTTTACCCCTTTTCACCCTCTTAGGGGTGAATAATCGAAGAACCCTTTCTTAATGGATGCCTGCAACCTAAATGCCACATACTGCCAAAATTTCAAGTTCGTAGCTCCAGCGGTTTAGGCTCTGCGTTGATGAATCAGTCAGGATAAGTTAAGTTAAGTTAAGTAAGATAGTTTTATATATATGTATAGATTATATAATATGATTATTACATTTGGACGCTGATAAGCAATACTGTGACAAGCTACACTGACTTAATTTTGAGGAAATGGCGTCTAAAGATGTGTTTGATGAAGTATGTATATATCCATCTTTTCTTTTCTTTTTTGATGAAACGTATAATGAATTAAAAGCAGATTGATATTTTTAATACATTATCTAATAAAAAGTTTTTCAAATATTTGAGAATATTTTATAAATTGCAAAATATAGAACGTACTTGGAAATTGAAACAATTAATTAAGAGACTTTTTTCCGTACTTATTTAGTTTATATTATTTGATTTTTTTAATAATGTTAAATAGGACATGCAGTATCAAAATACATCAATATCCCCGAATTTTTGTGGGTTGACACATTATTGCTAATCAGCATCCAATTAAATTATTACCAAAAATCATATTATATAAATATAGATATATAAACTCATGGATTTTGTCATGCAAAATGGCGATCACTTTGGACGACGTTGCCTAGCAACTAGCTAGTGACGAAGTGTGACAGGCGAGTGTATCTTTGAGCCAACAAGTCCATTGACGAGCTTGTCAAAGTTGGAAACGGGTACAGATTATTAACGTCAAATAGTATAAAAATAACGTATATATTATTATCTATATTATAAAGAGGTAAAATTTATTACAGATTTAAAAAACATTTTTGCTTTGAATAATCTGTTAATTGAGGATATAGGCTATATTACATCACACTACGACTTACATGATCAAAGCAGTAACAAACGCAAACAAACCGCGAGTTGCCTAAATTATATCTAAGAACAAAAATTTTCAATTAATTTAATGGAATATTACCTCAAAACAAAACAACTCACTACTAAAAAATATGCCGAATATCTACGCGTCATTTGTCAAAACAAGTTTCAATAACAGTCGATGTACCTCACATTGGCTCTCGGAAAATATTCCAATATTATGATTTATGCCACGCCAGATTCACCGACCGATATAAAAAAAACCTTTCATCCGTGTAAAAAATACGAAATCGAGTGTCAGAGTAAAATTGTACGCGTCGCTATAAATATTTGCGTTCCCCTTCGGTATGCAAAAATATGGTCTATATATGAGATTCGGGATAATAGTAGAGACGTCATATTTCGGTTATAAATCTTGTTTCCAGTTAATACACTATAGCACTCAGTTGATAGGATCTTGTACGGACAGCATTGGCTTTGATGAAATACTTCAGAAATACGGTGTTGTTTTGACGACCATAATTGATTCTGTTCTTCTTTGTGTGAAAAATTTAAAGCACTAAAAATATTTTTTAATATTTCCATTATAATATTTTGTAAATTAATTTTGACTTCTAGTCTTTAATTTTAAAAATTTATATAATTCAAAGTTGATTGACTGACATAGTGATCTATCAACGCACAGCCCAAACCACTGGACGGATCGGGCTGAAATTTGGCATGCAGGTAGATGTTATGACGCAAGCATCCGCTTAGAAAGGATTTTGATTAACTCTACCCCCAAGGGGATAAAATAGGGGATGAAAGTTCGTATGAAACTTTGTGAATTTTAAACCGATCGAGTTAAGACTGCATGCATAAAGCTTATATGACGTAGGCATCACAGACATCACCGAACTCGCGAGCACTAGCTACTTAATTAATTTCACTTTGATTTCAATGAAATATACTTTTTTTTTCTTTTATTTTGATCTCAAAAGTTATGTGTTCACAATTA
This sequence comes from Hypolimnas misippus, assembly GCA_037950945.1. Classification (NCBI taxonomy): domain Eukaryota; kingdom Metazoa; phylum Arthropoda; class Insecta; order Lepidoptera; family Nymphalidae; genus Hypolimnas; species Hypolimnas misippus. Next base: position 12,281,910 of record JBBEEQ010000031.1, read on the forward strand.
CTTAGTCGATTACGGATCCAATTATTTAAGTATCATTTAAGCTAAGTTCTATTATAACGCAATATAATTTAATCGTTTATCTTAGCTCTCTTGCGTGTATTTAACATTTGAAATATCAAACGAAATCTCTAATAACGGAGAAAACCCGATCAGATCTTGAGAAAACGTTGAATCTTTACGTCTTGCAGGATCACGAGCAAACATGGGGTTCTTGAGGGGAGTTTCTTTGTCTGGGAGCTCTAAAACTGCGCTTGGTAAAAATGCAATACGTTTGATTAAAAATTCTTATTGAATTTTTATTATAATATTTTGACATATATTTGAAGTATCTTTTATGAGTTTTTTATATAAAATTAATTAAATACTTATACTATATTACGTTAAATTTAAACTACTTTACAATTTCAACATGAAATTTTTTTAACGATTGAAATAACATTTAAGAGTGAATTTAAAAAGATTGTAACTACTGTGTAAAATTATTGTTTAACGACTAACGTGACTGACACAACACGAGCAAATGAAAATTAATTTTACTATACCAATAACCTTTGCACAAGTTCAAATAAAACGTTGACAAAGTTCTATCGCAAACGGCATAGCTGCATATAAAATATAAATTAACAAACAAACATTCATTTTTTTAATGATTAAACAATAATAGACAATTCAGTAATTAAAAGTTTTTTTTTTTTTATTATAATACATAATATGACAAAAGCAACATTTTACTCGCCCCGATTCCCTAAATTTCCTAACCAATGTTTTCTTTGTTCGTTCGTGGTTCAATATTTGGCCTAATTATACAGTTGATTTCACACTTAAGCTGAAACGTTTGTCTTCCACGATTCTGCTTGTTATCAGAGAATAAAGTGTCTTGTTTGTCAGATAATCTTAATTCACTCGATTTTATATATAAAAAAAAATATCTATACATATACATATATGAAATAACTTGTCCTAACTGATTCATCAACGCAGAGCCTAAACCGCTGGGGTTACGAACTTGAAATTTTGGCAGTAGGTGGCTTTTAGGTTGCAGGCATCCACTAAGAAAGGGTTTTTTGATTATTCACCTCTAAGAGGGTGAAAAGAGGTAAAAACGTTTGTATGCATCTTATTCCGTGGTCGTATTAACTTAAAACTTAATACACATATGTACTTCTGGGTGATAGTAATGAAATATAAAATAGAAAACGGGGTACTATTACTCCACACTGGGGTGCAAGGGAGTAGTAAAGTTTGTATAGAGAAAAAATATTTTTTTGGCCGATTATCCTTAAATTCAGCACAAACATTACTTAGGGAAAATAATTAAATATGTGTATCCCTGAATTTTAAGATCATCTCTTAAAATGACGCTAGGAAGTAAGGAATCCTGGAACGGTCACAATTACGCTGGTAGATTTATTTAGGTGAAATTCCAAAATATACGCGGGCGTAGCCGCGAGTAACTGCTAGTCTTTATATATACATGGTAATACGCAATAATGTGTCAACCCACAAAAAGTTAAATTCTGAGATATTGATGTATTCTGGCACAGCGTTATGTATTTAACAATATCCAAAAAAATTTCAATTCATCTAAATTAAATAAGTACGTGAAAATTTTTTCTTAATTTTATGTTTCGTATAATGAAGTGTATGGAACACACTTGACGTATGAAATAAGCTAATATATTTGAAAAACTTTTTATTTAATTAATTTCCGTTTAATTCATTATACGTTTCTCGAGAGTAAAACTTAAAAATATAATTCTCACCTTTTTTTTTAATATTCGAAGACACTAGTAGAAGTACCAAAATACTGTTCTTTACTTTAACAGCCTGTAAATGTCCAACTACTACGGCAAAGGCCTCTTATAACAGGAGAAGGTTTAGAGCTTAATCCACCATGCTGCTCCACCTTCACCTTTCCTTCACCGCCCAGCTCAAGATGAATTTAAACACAAATTTAGCACCTGAGAAATCAGCGGTATTTGCCAGAATTAGAACACGCGATCATCGGTTGAGATCGACGTGTTCTAACCACTAGGACATCTCGGTTGATCATTTGCTGTTAATTATTGAAGAGTTTCTTTAGATATTCTATATTATACACAAAAAACTTCATATAAAATTTGCATTTAAATAGCGAAAACGCCATCTAAATTAGATCAGAAGTTTTGTGAGGAAATAGCGAAATACAAACTCACATACATATATACAAACAGGTAAAATACAGAACCCTTTTTTGAAGTCCATATACTACAAAATTAGGAACTCCTTACTTGTAAGATTTTTAAAAAGCTTACATAATTAAAGAAATACAAGAAAAAAAGATTAAAAATTAATCGTCACTTTTTGCTATGAATTAATATCACATTTTGTTTTGTTGTTACTTGATTATTAAAAGTTATGTTTAGTGATGTTCTTAGTCGATATTCAATGCATAATAAAGCAATGTTGGTCTAACTGCCGCTGCCAAGGGACGGGAAATCACGGCAAAGATTAAACAGTTCGCGCGAACACTATTAATCAGATCACCGATTGCACTCTCTAAACATTAGTGTAGTGATGTGCCTTGTATATCGATAAATTCATTATTTTAAATGAAATTTTAAATATATTCTTATATTTATTTCTGTATCGGACGCAGGACCGGGACAAGTGGCGTGAACTCGTGTTGGAGGCCAAGACTCACTTTGGGTCGCTGAGCCACATTTGTAAGTAGGTAAGTAAATATTTATTTCTTTGAAAATTTTTTTGTTGATAATTGGACGTTACAAACAGAATTTCTGTTTAAATAATGAATCAAATACCAAAAAATTACCAGTTTGTAATTTTAGAACCATTATTTTTTTAAATCATTTCTATAATAATGTTCCATTAACAAATGAATTCAGAAAGCTTCATAATGAGCTAAAGAAAGGAAATAATACATTGTTATTATTATTGTTCCTATTTGAAAACTTTAACGACAATTATTACTTAGGAATGTACAAGTATAACATAAACATCGATACTAATCAACATTCCGCACATCCCTACCAAACCCGAAGGGATCGAGAGAGCCTCGGTTAGTGTGAACTAAATGAATCATTAATAATGCAAAGTTAACGCGATCCGTCGACCGCGCTACATCGGCATCGATATAATCGTACATCACTAAACGTGTGTTTAGCGTGAATAAGTAATGTCTGTTCGTCTGATGCCGGATCGATTTGTTGAAGGTGATGAGTCTGAATGTTATTTTGATTGAGCGATGATTATGATTGAATTATTAATTTCTAAGTGTTGTTTTGATTGTTGTGTAACTAAGTTATCTAATTTTGTGATTGATAATTTATAAGAGTTTAATTGTGTTTTGAAACTTATAATGTTTTTTTTTTATCGACAAACTATATACTTAATAAAGTCAAAATAATACGATACAAATACGCAAATTTCGTATTTCGTATAATATTACGCTATTTTTCTCAGTAATAATAAAAATTGTATGATGTAGATATCTTAGCCAAGAATATATGATTTTATTCTATATATGTTAATTTGAATAGATTAATACATAAAGCAAAAACTTCGTACCCTTGCGAAAATTGCGCGGACAGTGGAGTATGAATATTCTCACACTCATAATTTATATAGAGAGAAGAAAGCTAATATATTTTTTAAATTATACACAAAAATTCGTTAAATCAATCAAAAAAATATACACACTACCATATATTGGACACACACACAAATATACTCTTTTGTTTATAGTTAAAGTCTGTCGTCAAATCGAGAATAGATAATCTGTGGTCAACCTTGAAACTTAAAAACTTAACTGATACGTAACCAATGATGTAATATAAATGATAAAGAAAATAAATACTTATCTACCAGTATTAAACTTTTCTAAATATTAAAATCATATTTCTAATTATTAATCTATATCTAAATTAAAAAAAAAAAACGTAATAGAAATTTCCGCGAATTTTCCCAAAACATACCACCACATTTCGACCCCAACTATCATTACATATTCAACTAAAACATCCCATTACTCCAACCCAAATAGTTAACAAACAAAACATAACGCATTCACGTCAAACATTCTAATAAATATCTTTAGGAAATTCAAAGACATACAATTCGTACTGACCGCCCCTTGACAAGCGCCATTTTGAAAAGGGATCGGACATGACAGGCTAGGGTTGCCAGCAAATATTTATTGAATCCCGTTGACATATTTTTTTCGGGTAATTGATGGTATTTTAACCGGTTTTTTCTGGTTCGGACACGGTCGATATTAATCAAGGATGAAAAATTATGGTATAGTAAGAGTAAGAGGGTAGTTACGTCTTTATTAAATTCTTTGTGTTGTTATTGAATTAATAACGAGAAATAAATAAAACATTAAAATTTGTTGTTACTTATCAATTTTCGTGTCTTTTTCTTTTCTTCTTTTTCTACAACCGAAGATTGAATTAAATTGAAAGAAATTATGTCAAATGAAAAAATTAAGTCACCATGGTTATGATAATTTTACATACAGTTTTTTACCGATTTTTTATATTAAATATTTGAGTCTAATAGGTTCGTTCAAAACTAAATACAATTATTGAAATAAAACTATTTTAAGCGGATTTAAATCGCGTATATTAATTATTTTTATCATGCCGACGTTTCGAGCAGTTTGCAGCGTTCGTGGTCACGGGTAGACTTACTCGTTCCAGTGACATAAAAATGGTTTCAAAACGTAAGACTCTAAAAGTGTTACTTATAAGTACATATCATTAATTAAAATTGAAATGTTTCTTAAACGTATAGGATATAAACTAAATTCCGGACAAAAGAATAACCAATTACTGGCAGCCCTACAAGTGTCATCAGCAGATGACAATCGCTCGAAGACCGGATGTCCCCGAGGTGCCATCAAATCCTGACATTCAATATCCCTTACAAGTATTGGCCTATATTTTGCTACTCTACATTGACATGGACGCTGATAAACAATACTATGTCAAGCCACACGGACTTCATTTTGACAAAATTACTTGAAAGAGTGTCAAACGTATTCTTAATAAATTTGTTTGAATGGGTATATATCCATCTGTTATTTTCTGTTTAACCGATGATCGCGGGATCAAACCTCGATCGCACCGTTAAGTTATCAAGTGCTAAATTAATGTTTAAGATCATTTTGAGTTCAGAGGTGAAGGAAAACATCGTGAGGAAATCTGCATGTGCCGGGAAAAATCCTGACACATGTATACCAACCCGCAGTGGAGCTGCGTAGTGGATTAAACTCTTAAACCTTCTTCTTAATAGGTGCAGGGGCCTTTACCCAGCAGTGAGACATTTCCAGGCTATTACTATATCTATAGGTCCAGTTATATCTCTTCGTAGACAACAGTCATTCTAACAACACCCAAACAAAACCAACATCTCATACTCCGCACAGATGATCAATCAAACGAGCTAATACCCTAATATCTAATGGCTAACCCTTCACAAGTCCATCGCGTGTCATTTGTTATGGTAAAATCCGCAGCCCAGTGTCTCCATGATATCTCTTATTTATTGTCAAAACGCCAAGCGCGATGGGGTGAGGACTATTTGTCATTGGTAAAGCTTTTTGGACGTATCCTCGAACCCGAGGGTACCGATGAATATGTTTACTGACTTATTTGAATACACTATTGTATATAGTATTTGGACGCTGATAAGCACTACTATTTCAAGCCACGCGAACTTCTTTTTAAGAAAATGGCGTCTGAAGATGTCACACCTATTCTTAACAAAGATTGAAGACGTATACATCTTCTTTTCTTTTCTATTTTGATATTATAAAAAGTATAATGAATTAAACGCAGATTGGTATACCAAAAAATAATATAATAAGTTTTTCAAATATATTAGATTATTGCTTATTACAAAATATTGAGCATACTTTATTACTCAACACATTAAATTAAGAAACTTTTTTCAGTATTTATTTAGTTTAAATTACTTGAAAAAATTTTGAATAATGTTAAATACATGATGCGTTTATTTCAACGTAATCGAAAATTCTGCGTGCAACCGGAACGTTATTCAAGATACCATCTAAGAAACCGTTGGCGGTAGTTGTAAATAATATTTTCTAAAATCTCAAATAGACAAATGTCACCTTAGTCTACCCGTGACCACGAACGCTGCAAAGTGCTCGAAACTTCGGGATGATAAAAATAATTAATATACGCGATTTAAATCCGTTTAAAATAGTTTTATTTCAATGAATAATAATCGCGAAAATCTAAGACAACGATACTTTCGATTACAATTAGACACGATAAAATTCGATTGTAAATTATCGACAATATCGCGACAATCGTAAATAAAAAATCGCAAAGTTCCATTTTCTATTTTGAATTCACATTACTGTCGTTCAGTTGTAAATTTCATTCGACATTTTCTGTCATGAATCTTAAACATAAAGAATTATGATTAAGATTCAATTCGACAACACATCACGCTATACCTCGCGATATTACACGAGTTGTCACATTCACTCCCAAATCTCTTACATTTCCTCGCATTAGTCACACGTGACCCATGGCAAGTGCTAATACTCGTTGACTTATTGACGCCATATCTCATTCACCCTTTACCCTTTACGCGGAATGTCTTTTGATATTTGAAGTTTTCAATGCATTAGATAAATTTATATTTTTGATTATATTTTAAACCATCTGATAAAAAAATTAATGTTCTTTTGGGATTTGTATCTTAATCAGGTTTTAATATCTATCAAATCCTGGTATGCAATATCCCTTGTAAGCCTTGGCTTATATTCTGCTTCGTTCTTGTGATATATACAATTATATATCCAAACAAATCATCAAATCATCGTCAATCATAGAATATAGTCTACATAGAATTTTTCGCGATTATAATCTGATTATTATTCTTCTCCGAGACGTGTTAGTATTAGATATTGAGCAGAATAAAAACGAGATAAAATTATAATATACATTTTATTGAGTTAGAAAAGCAATAATAAAAATTGGTAATCATAAACTCCGTTGTATTGACAATATTTTAAAAGAGTAACTATCGAGTTTCTTGCCGGTTCTTCTCGGTAGAATCTACGTTCCGAACCGGTGGTAGCTTCATTATTGATGTATTTTTTTTTTGTTTTTACATGTATGACGATTCAAAAGTGCTCGTGAGAGCCTACTTGAATAAAGTATTTTTTGCTTTGATTTGATTTGAAAGTCACATATTATTTATAATGTTCTATGTCAAAAGGTATAACATACAAGAAGGTTATATACATTGCTTAAAAACAGTTTGTTTATATATTTATTCTAACAGTTAGTGATTTTTACTCATATCGATTGTCACCTGAACTCCGCAACGTCTGATTTCAAGCCAGTAACCATTTAGAGTAAAATAATCTTCTTACTATAAGTATCACAGTTCACTTGCTTTCTAAGGCACGATGGGAAGATAGCAAAGACAAACACACATACCTATGAACGAATATAAATACAAATGTATGCTCCGAGCGGGGATCGAACCCGCAGCGGATAGATGCACAGTATCACTACACCAGAGCGGTCGTCACCATCAATCATATTCAAACAAATACGCCTATATAAAAAATTATATGGACGCTGATAAGCAATACTGCGTCAAGCCACATAGATTCCATTTTGAGAAAATGACGTCTAAAGATATTAAACGTACTCTTAATCAATTTGTTTGAAGATGTATGTATATATCCACATTTTGTTTTCTATTTAGATAGAAGGTATAATGAATTAAGCGCAGATTAATATATAAAATGTGTTATCTAATAATAAGTTTTTCAAGTATCTGAGATTATTTTATAAATTGCGAAATGTGGAACGCACCTGAATTCGCAACATTACATTAAGTAACTCTTTCCGTACTTATTTAGTTTAGATGACATTCATTATTTTGAATAATGTTATGTACGTGACGAAGTATCAAAATAGATCAATACCTCAGAATTTTACTTTTTGAGGCTTGACATATTATTGCTTATCAGCGTCCATATATGTTTGTGTGTTCGTATGTGTATCTTATACGCTGCCATATCGTTTTATTGCAATAAAACTTTATCGACTTATTGTTTGAATCTGTGACAAAGTTATAATCATATTACAATTACCATGTGATGCGTATATCGCACCAAATAGAAAAATGAGTTTAAGACGGTCGACCGGCGTAACATCTTCTACATTACGCGTGTGAAGCCGCGACCAAAAACTTATCAATACTGCTATTATAAAGAAGTAAAGTTTATTCATTAGTCCGTATGTAGAAGATAACCTCTGAAAGAAGATTATACAGATGATAATGATGCATGTATTAATATAGCTGGATTTCGTACAGGATGTTTAAAATACATATTTATAATTTTTAAATCTATGTTACTTATTAACACAATCATAAAAAAGAACCTATCGAGTTTCTCGCCGGTTTTTCTCGGTAGAATCTTTATGCCAAGCTGATGGTAGCTTTTCTTTAATTTACCTATTTTTTGTTTATTTTGACGATTCAAAAGTGCTTTTAAAATCCTATTTGAGTAAAGTATAGTTTGATTTTGACAACTGATTCTATTTGAAAAATTCTTTCTGCGTTAGATAGTCCATTTATCGACGAAGATAAGCGATATAATACGCTGCGACGATACAGAGCGAGATACAGAGCAGTAACATAAACGCAAGTTAAACCACGAGGACAAGCTAGTGATTCATATAATCCATTACAATCAACCCTAACATTACCACTGAAGATTTTAAAATATAAATATCCTTCAAATGATCACTCGAAGTGTAATGGTTGATATCAAAATATCACACAAATCATATCCATTGGAACACATCAAGGGGTAGATTTGCATGTGGGGTGATGTGACAAGAATATATCGTCGTCAAAGATTCCGAGATGGGCTCGCCGTTTATTACGATATTAAATGGATGCTGATAAGCAATAATGTGTCAACCCACGAAAAGTAAAATTCGGAGATATTGATGTATTTTGATACAGCACCACCTGTTTAACATTATAAAAAAAAGTCATATAAACTAAATAAGTACGGAAAAAGTTTCTTAATTAATTGGTTCAAATATTTGAAAAACTTTTTATAAGATCATATATTAAATATATTAACCTGAATTTAATTCATTATACATTTTATCAAAAAATAAAAGAAAAGATGGATATACATATACTTCTTCAAACAAATTTGTTAAAAATGGGTTTGACATCTTTAGACGCCATTTTCTCAAAATGAAGTCCGTGTGGCTTGACACAGTATTGCTTATCAGCGACACATACATACATATGTACATTCATATATACATAAGATGATAAACGCAATACCCTCTTTTTTATACTAAACGTATACGTTTATGTACTCGTATTGTATAATATTTATTTTATATATGTACTCTTGTATGAAAACCAATTGCAGTGATTTAATCTCGCAATTTGAAATTACTTAATTTTTTCTTGTTTCATTCGTCTCAATATCAGAACGTTTATGAAAAAAGAGGTGTAGAAAGTTTTTGCTTCACGTATTAATATATAGATAGCACAATTGACACAACAATATCCAATTACTGTTCATTTTTCTTAGCCAAATCCTCGTGACGTGTGCCCGGGTAAGGGTTAGTAATCGTCCAGTGATAAATGACCGGCCGGATGACAGGAGAAGGACTTAAGGACGCCCAGATAAGCGGGTGTCGTACTGAAAGATAATAGTAAGATATCGGGAGATAAAAAATTTTGAATTGGAAATGTGATTTTTTTAGGAACAGCATAGCACTAACAAGGTGAATTGTGTAATTACTTTGATGTTGTTTCTGTAATTGCATGAAAGAAAGTGTTTGTAAAATCGTACGTACGTACGATCGAAACATCGATACGATCGATCGAAAAATAGTACACCTGTACTAAGCAAGGGCGGATCCAGCTTCGCCGGCATGGGAGGGGGTGGAATCACCTGGTTGTGGTCAAGTCGCAAAAAGTAATAATTTAAGTTATATAATAATCGACTCAGGTAAAAAGTTTTCAGTTCTTCTACTTCGATGGGTACGTTTTTATGTACGTGGAGAAGTACCAGTCCGGTTAAACGTTCTTCAATCATACAAATTATATTAAATTAATTAAATATTAAAGGTACTTACATAAAATGTATATTGTGACAAAAAATATATAAAAATCATGTTAATCATCATCATGTATAACAATTATAATTAGTACTCTACCTAGGTCTTGGACCCAGCCCATGACCCTCCCCTCCCCCCTGGATCCGCCCATAGTACTAAACCGGGCAGCTAGTAGGAACAAAAAACAAATATACTTACGCCTATTAATTACACTTTAACACAATATATATTCAAAAAACAGACACTGCGTTGGTAACACTGGTCTGTGGCACTGAATGCATCAATAACATTAATATTCTGCCTTGTTGACACTATAACTATTGTTAGACAAGGCAGAATCCGTTGTGGCTTGTGACATAGTAAAGAATAAAAAAGGCGCACTCACCTAAATTTTTCTGCACGGAAGCGATGGACGTGTATTAGGGATATCAGAATTTTGAATCGTTGCTTTGTTATTTTATGTTTTAATTTATAAAAATACTTCATTTGTATTTTGTCATTTCTCAATGACATTAAGATATATTACTCGAATCGATAACATCAACACCACTTGGATGCATGGTCGGTATGCAATGTGCGGGCTTCACGATTTTTTTTCCCGCGTATGTCCAGGCTGTGGAATGTTCTACCTCCTGAGGTTTTCCCAGAGCGTTATAATTTGGTGGTTTTCAAGCGTCGAGTGTATAGACACCTTTCCGTCAAAGGCCGACAACGCACCCGCAACGCCCCTGGTGTTGCAGATGTCCGGGCGATACCACTTAACATCAGGTGGTACTATTGGCTCGTTTGCTCCCCTTTTTATAATAAAAAAAAATTATATATTTATCATCACCAAACTAATCAACGTTTGACAGCAAAGCTATAAAATTTTATAGCAAAACTTGCAGTGCAACTTCAGCGTTATCCCGGTTAACCGGGTCACAGGCAAGATACAGGTTGCTACAGATAGTCGGGATTGATGATTCTCGTACCGCTAATGTCGTCCTATTGTAAATGTCCGGATAATATTTGAAAATAATGTTTTTTATGTTCTTGCCATTAAAAAACGTTTGCTTTCTTCTTCTATACTATTGGTCAATTATTGATTCTAGCATAAAATAAAACAGTTTGGTGGTCGTCTGTTAAATTATTAAATCAAATCAACATTTTGTCACGAAACTTAAAGGTAGTAAGTTCTCGTTAAAATGATGTATGGAGAACGTACATATTTTTTAATGTAATAGGTTATAATTCGTAACTAGTTTGCTCCAATTTCGTTCTATTTAAAAAGATAATTTCGAAACACATTTTTCTTAAACGATACCAACTGCAAAAGCAACCTAAACCAATATGAATGAAAACTGTATGGGACCACTTTAAAAAATATAACTACTATATAAACGTATATACCCTTTCAAACAAAAAAGAAACTAAATCGGAACGTAAATAGATATAGCACAAGATGGCCTAGTACTTAGAACACGATCACAATTAAAAAAAAATTGATTTGATTAAAAACCGGCTAGCACCGCTGAGTCAAGTGCTAAATTTTTTTAATACATCAATGTTCAGCGGCAAGATAAACATCGTGAAGAAACTTGCATGTGCCTGGAGACATTTTGACACATGTATATCCAACTCGAAGGACCATCGTAGAGGATTAAGCTTTAAGCCGTTTCCTCAATAGACGAGGAGGCCTTTACCCAGCTATGAGTCATATATAGACTCTTACTTTACTTTACATAAAAAAAATCCTCGATGCATTGAAAACCTATTCCTTCTTTGAAGTCTTCAATGTTAAAAAAAGGAATTCTTAATGATTGGTGGTCAACAAATTACGCAGAGTTGTCGCCTATTTAATGTATATTAAAAACACAAGTGCCAGTCCATCGAGCGCAAATCTATAGCCGGTACATAACCGATTAGCCGCTCGACCGTGTCCGGCCGGCTGTACCGCCAGTCAGCCGGAATGATTCCAACACGTGGCGCCACTATTAATCCCGATATGTATATCGAAGGGGTTATTTCGACACGAAGAAATTATATTGGTATTTTACAATTGCGCACGAAAATATTAAACGGAAAATGCTTTTAAAACTATATTGCAGCCATCGAAATGTGAACTTGCGAACATTAGTTAGCGCCTGCGCCACTGACTACAATTCGTTCACGCGTTGGATTGACCGAGGCAGTACCTCACTCTCACATCAAGATCTGCGTGAAGCAGCTTATGTTGCCGTGATTCGTATGATGTCAAAGATAGCCAGAAGCCTAACTCCCTCCACCAATTCCTTCCGTATATCCTAATTTATCTTAATCACTTATTCCTTTTGAAGCTGGCAACGCATTTGTGACTTTTCTAATGCACAAATGCGTTGCCAGCTTAAAAAAAGAATAAGCAAAGAAAGGGAATGGAAAGTAAGGAAAAGAATGGGAGAGGGGTTAGGCTTCGGGCTCTCTCACTCACCGTACGAAACGCAGGTAACTAGCTACTTCACGCCGATCCTCTGTGAGATTGAGCCAGCCCGTATCCTCTGTCCATATACTGTAGTCAGTAAGCTACAGCGATGCTCAACAGATTTTCATAAATTGTTTCTCATTGCCTTTACACCTGAAAGAATTTACTATCACTATCTTATTTCTGACAAAAAACTTTCGAAAGGTTACCTACAGAGTTATTTTATATCAATTATAAGAGTACACCTTACAAGTGCAAATCTTGCCTAAAGACTATAATATGAACTTACATAAGAAAAAACCTCTTGAGCTAGAAGAGATAAACTAATTAAGGGATGTAGAGTTAAGCTTCCGGCTTCCTTACTCGGCTTACGAAACTCTATCGTCGGTCTATATGTGATACCTCGTACATGGAAACTACCAAACTTTACAGGAGAGACAAAAAAATCGCTTTAAAGCTAACTGTAATAAATATACATTTTTAAACGATTTCGACATAAGATATTGTAAGAAGTATTACTATTATAAAAGTCAATAATTTACCGGACACCGTTTTCACTGAGAAATAAAATTATTACTAAATATGTTAGTTACGAGGAATCACTTATAGAGCGACGATATTAGCTACGAGTACGTTACAATGATTAAGTTGTTTTCGGTAAGACTGTGTTACGCTCTGTAAACGAACCAGACTCTTATCACAATTAAAAACCTTTCTTTTCCATAATAATAATATATACATTTTTAAAATTTTATCATTTAAAACATTTCATCCATTACAATGTATATTTTAAAATGGAAATAAAAATAAAAGTTTTATTGGCACTCCGAAACTCATAACTGAGTTTCAAGAGCGAAACGAGGATATAGGAATGGCGGGAAGGGATGGCGGAATAGCTTGGCGCTGTGTGAAGGAGTCGATATGAAAACTATAAATAAACTGCGTAAATAAGTACATAATTTGGCTTGTGTTCTGGCCAGTTCTGGCGGATGTCGTTTTACTGGATGTGGCTGGATGTGTAATTAATTTTATGACATTTAGTGTGATGTTATATTTACATTAAAAATGTTATTTAATCTCATAATTGATAATATTTCAAGGATAGCAATAGATTTATTATTAATTTTTTATTAACTATTTTAATACAAAAGTATTATATTTTGAGTGATATATCTATAAAAATAAATAAAATTAAAGTGTCTGTTTGTAATATCTAATTTAGAGCTGGTAAATATATGCTTATAAAAATTATACGCGGTAATTACGTCTAAAACACAATTTTTAAAATGTTTATATTTCTGTCTGTGTATTTGTTTGAAACATATATCTTAATTAAAATACTTAATAATTACACTTCGCAGCGACCCTGAATCACTCTAGTTGACGTTAACGCGTAAAAATATCGATTCGAATTGTCATTATTTCTGCCACATTCACAGCCATTATCCATTCCATACTAAAATTGTATTGTAAAAGTAACCCTGTTTATATTATGTTTTCATGCCTAAACTGCTGAACCAATTTTGATGAAATCTGAGATCAAGATAGACTGGGTTTTGAAAAAGGATACTTTGTGACGTGAAAATGAAACTTGTACCGTAACAAAATTTATCTTATCTTACTTCTTACTACTATTGTAAGGATATCTGCGAGGATATATTGTTCTTTCTTCCTCTGTCTCTCTGTTAGGTGATTTTCATGAAGTAGTAAGTAAAGTAACAGCCTGCAAATGTCCCACTGCTGGGCAAAGGCTTTTAGAGCTTAATCCACTACGCTGTTCACTGCGGGGTCTATCTAACCATTAGGCCATCTGGGCTCAAATCTCGGTAATCTTTGGATGAAACTTAGAACTATAGTTTTATAAATTATGTGCCCAAATAACACATACGCTTCTTTTATCAATACACCGGAGGTCGGAAGCTAATTATTCATATAAAACAGTCATATCCAGAGAGTCCTACATCGGACCGGAGCGGCTAGGCCGCGTAAGTTGGACAATAATCGCTAATGGAGCGATGCAGTGGACACAATTCATCGTCCAGTTAGCAGTTATTGCCTCCATGGCACCGGCTAATGGGATAATTTCAAACTATATCACTATTTTTGTATGCTTCTGTTATTTGTAAACGACAATGATCTATATTTATATAATAAAATTGTATCTGGACGATTTCTGGATATAGGTTTTAGTTAAAGTTTTATGTAGTTTGTGTGGTAGTAGCTCTGATATCTAGTAACATTGTAAATGGGTGATGTCTGTATATATGTATGTATATAGGAGATATTTAAGGAAACTTAATACAAGTAAAGATCACATAACGAAAATATGTTTGTTTTTCTCTGTTTGTGCTATTTCATTTTATACATTTACAAATTTTATTGTCGCTTCCAATATTAAAATATGAAATATAAAACATGAATAATATCATAAAACATTATTTATAAATATTTTAAATATTATTAAAAAAAATCAATTTCTAAAAATAATATTATTTATAAAAAAAATGTAATAATATTTTTTAAGTAGTCATAGTAGATAAAAAAAAATATGTAATTTTATTTTTATAAAAGTTATAAACAAAGGACTTGTACGAATTTACAAATTCATTAATATTTCAAAAATCTAATTTCAATTAAATATTTCTTGAATAATAAAAAATAATATAATTATCTATAACAGCATCGGGATGTATATTATATTTTTCAAAATCGAATTCTAATAATAACTTTCAACTAATCCAAATTAAAATTACATATTAAAAATCGATCGTCCAATAAAAGATTATACAAAATTAAAAGAAAGAAAGCTATCAACGATTCTTTGTAATAAAAGTCGAGACTATCAGTGGTATAAGACTGTAAATTAAAAGAGTATATTACTTTTTCGCAGCAACGTGCAGCGCTTCTTCCAAGTGTGATTCAACAACAGCGATACCATACTTCTTGCTTAGCTGTGTTTTAAACTTGCACGGATTTATATCGATGCAGTCTGCGTTCAGACACGGATACCGAGTTTAATTTTTTTTTTTAAATAAAAATAGCTGGCAAACGAGCACGCGATTCAGCTGATGTTTAATAATTGCCAATTTTGCAGCACCAGAACCAAATAACATTTGCAGCACCAGTGGTACAATAAATGCGTAGCCGTCATCGTGAAACAAATCCACAGTGGAGATAATAAAATTAAAAATATTATATCAAAATCAAAAAATACGTTATTCAAGTAGGATCTCACGAGCACTTTTGAATCGTCAGCACATGAAAAAATAAAAAATTACATCACTAATGAAGCTACCACCGGTTCTAAACGTAGATTCTACCGAGAAGAACCGGCAAGAAACTCGATAATCTTTTAAAATTTTGTCAATACAACATAGTTTATGATTACAAATTGATTATTTATCATTATAGATGTTAAGCTTGGAATAAGATTTTTATTTATTTGTTTAAATTATTCGTAATATTTTGTAAAAAAAACGATCGCGTCTTGCCGTTAAGCATAATAACTTGGTTGGAACAAAATTATTTGTTAAAAAAAAAACTTTAATATATATATACAAGTACTCCCTTGCTCAAGCTAGATCGTATTCGATCTGTCAGTTAGCTTCTCGTACAGCTAAAATGTAGAAAAGTATATATGTACTGTAATATTATATTACAAAGACAAAAGATTTGCTTGTAACTTTAGACGTAGGTGGGTAATCTCAAAAATCCGATCAGAATTTGATATTAGAATTTGATATTTTTGCGATATCCTCTTTATTGATGAAGGTTACAGGCTATATTACATCACGCTATCACTCAAAGGAGCAGTAACCATATACAATAAATTGAATTAAATTTAATAATTTATAATAAAAATTTAAGGGCTTAAAACTTCCGAGACAGAATCCAGCGTGCTTTGTTTATGTATCTTTATAAAAGAGCGACTAAAAAGTATATTTTTCTTTTTACTTTTTTTTTAAATCTTTTGTACTGACAAAACTGTATGGTATTCTGCCAAATATAAAAAGTAGTGAAAGGGTATTTTTAAAGGTAAAAGTAAAGTAACAGACTGTAAATATCCTACAGCTGGACAAAGGTCTTCACTCCTATTAAGGTTTAGAGCTTAATCCACCACGCTGCTCCACTGCGGGTTGGCGGATATACGTGTGTCAGAATATCTTTTGGTACATGCAGGTTTCGTCACAATGTTTTCCTTCACGATGCTAGCCGGAGTTTGAACCCACGATCATCGGTTGAGATCTACGTGTTCTATAATAATATACGGTATAATTATACGGTATTTATATTATGTCAACTATGCTATGATTATATCTAATATCATAATTAATAATTAAGTACGTGATAATATTATTAGGTAGCTATATACGAGCGCGGCACATTAGGGTGGTTTCACACGAGCCGTGATGCAATCCCGTTATAAGGCCACCAGTCGCCATACTTTATGCGCACTCACAATTAGTTGCCGCGAGATGGCAGGTGAAACTATAGGACAGCGGAAACTGTAGAGTCGACTCATCCTAGTATCTCTTCCCCATCACAAAACAAAAAGTACTACTAAATTTAATTTGCACCTGAACACAATATTACATTAAAAAATATAAAAATAAGTAAATTTTTTTTTTCTAAAAATTTAATTGTTTCAATAATAAATAATTGATATATACGTGTAAAATGAACGAATTACGAAGTAATAGTTCATAAAATATGAAAAATAAATAAAGAGTCCACTCCACCCCTGTGCCCCCGTAGAGCATCTCCCGCAGAAGTCGTTAGTAACAAACTCCACACATTTGTGTCACCGGATACAATCCCATTATAATTTTAAATTTTAACCTCATTATTTATGTTTGCGCCCAATCTGCCGCCGGCGGAATCTTTGATGGCCATTTAATGCGGAATTCTTGAAAAAAAAATCTTTCAGATTCACTGAATTAGCCATGATCTTTGTATTGCCTAGCTTCGATTAAAGCTTGAATACGGGCTGGCTACGGCAGTATCACACTGTCACAGGAATCAGCGTGAAATCTATACTAATATATATATATATAAAGAGATAAAATTTGTCTGTAAGTTTGTATGTAGGGGGTAATATCTGAAAGTACTGATCAGATTTAAGAATTTTTTTTGGAGTTGGATAGCCTGTTTATTGAGGAAGGTAATAGGCTATATTACATCACGCTACGACTCACGGGATAGAAGCATTAACCATAAGTAAAATCGCAACGGGCAGCTTATCTATTATATACTAATACTAGCGGCCCCACGGGGTTTAATTCCAGCTTAACATAGGACTTTCATACGAACTTCCAATTCTCCTTTTTCCCCACATAGGGAATACGTACCTATAGAGTAATAATGTGATGTAATATAGCCTGTAACCTCCCTTAATCTTTCGGATAGTCAATACAAAAAGAAATTTTTAAATTAGAACAGTAGTTTCATAAATTGCCCCCTACATACGAAGTAATAAACAAATTCTATCTCTTTATAATATTAGTATAGATTTACTATAGCGTGCAATAATAAAGCCTAAAAACTAATGAAAAATTCAAAATACAAGAAAAAGTTTTAATAACAAAACAATTTTAACACAAACGCGTGTTGATTACGACTCATTATTACATTTTAATGTAAAATTACACAATTTTTTTCGTTTTAAGAATGTAATTCTTTTAAATAAGCCATCCATTAAGCTGGCGTAGTTCACGCCTTCAAGAGAAATATGCACTTGCGCACACTGAAAACAATTAAGAAAGAATTTTTATGTAAATTTTAATAAAAAACATAGTCTTAATTATTATAAAATTGTTTAATAAATATGTACGTGCTCTATACAGTAAACACATATAATTTGATGTATATAAAATAACTAAAATTGAAGTGTCCGTTTGGAATTTCAAATTAATAGCTCGAATTATATGGATACGAAAGTATATACGATGCTTACATCAAAAATTAATTTAAAAAATTGTGTCTGTCTGTCCGTATGTTTTTTCCGGCTAATCTTTGAAACAGCTGGATCTATTGTGAGGATTTCACTCTCAGATAGCTAATGTTATAAGGAGTAACTTTAGGTTACTTTTTTAAAGAATTTTTGTGTATTTTTCGCAGATGAATTCGCGCGCACCAGTTAGTATTAAATAAAATATTTCTTAGACCTGATATATTGATATATTTTATAGATTCATATTTTATACAACGGGTCTTACCGTAATAACTAATGGTACTAATACTTTTTTAATGCCCAACGTTTCGACTGAGTTGCATCTGTCGTGGTCACGAACTGAGTCAACAAAAGGCATTACTTCCATTAGCTATCGCTATACCGAAAATTTAAAATATATATATTATAGATTATTTGATATTATGCTTATATGATAGAACGATAGCACGCGGGGCTTCTATTTACGTACTGATTTATATTTTAATCTAATTGCTAATGTAGCTTAAATTGCTGACGTCACACAGTCAAAGCGTCGGCCCGTTCAAAATATAATAATTACTTTGGGCATCGAGAACAATAACTCCAATTGGTTTAATGTAAAATAAAATTTACTATACTATAGATATGTGTATTGACGACCGCTCTGGTGTAGTAGTGCTGAATGTACCTCTAACGCCGACGGTTGCGGGTTCGATCCCCGCTCGGGACAGACATTTATAGTTGTATAAATATTTGTTCCTATGTCTGGGTGTTTGTCCTTGTAGGTCTCCCCACCGTGCCTCGGAGAGCACGTAAAGCTGTCGGTCCCGGTTGTTATCACAATCCCCTGATAATGATCGTTACTCGTAGTACGGAAATTATTCTAGTCTAAATGGTTACTGGCTTGCCTTCAGGGGTTGCGGAGGTCAGATGGCAGTCGCTGTGTGTAAAAATCAGTAACTCGTCAATATCTAGACTAGAATAGAAAGCAGACCCTGGTATAACCGGGAAAAATGCTAGGTAGATGATGATATAGATATGTGTATTAGACGCGATCTGTTAAGGCAATTCTGTGGCAAGTTTTGGGAGTCAAAAAATTTTGAAAAAGTATTGAAAAGTGATGAATTATAGGACACTGGATGCGAAAGTAACTCTGTCTGTTTTAAGTTATCACACCTAAACTAATGAATAGATTCAAATAAAATTTGTTATAGAGATAGTCTAGAGACTGAGAAGAGTCTTTTTAATGTAATAAAAGGACTGTAAGGGGTTAAAGTAGGGATTTAATAGTACAATAATAATAATAAAAAATACAGATAAATAATAGTGCGTAGACGAAGTCGTGGTAATAAATAATAT
This sequence comes from Hypolimnas misippus, assembly GCA_037950945.1. Taxonomy (NCBI): domain Eukaryota; kingdom Metazoa; phylum Arthropoda; class Insecta; order Lepidoptera; family Nymphalidae; genus Hypolimnas; species Hypolimnas misippus. The sequence continues at coordinate 12,301,786 of JBBEEQ010000031.1, forward strand.
TCTTGTTTTTATTATATTTTTTTCTTTTTCATCTAGTATTAATAATATTGAACTTGATAATATTACGGATCCCACTGACGCCAAATAATATGACAAAATAAATTCACTAATCTGCTAAATTAGTTTAAGTTATTGCATTCTTATATTTACTTATATATACTACTACAATTTGGGTTATAAAATTTTATATTCATTGTATTTTATTGGCTAACTTTGCATCGAAAACACTTTTCACAACGAAACATAGCAATACCAAATGGACGGTGATAAGCAATACTGTTTCAACCCACACGGACTTCATTTTGAGAAAATGGCGTCTAAAGATGCCAAACCTATCCTTAACACATATGTTTAAAGAAGTATATATCAATTTTATCTTTTATTTTTTGATATAAGGTATAATTAATTAAAATCAGAGTGATATATTTAATATATTATCTAATAAAAAGTTCTTCAAATGTTTGAGATTATTATATAAATTGCAAAATATATTACGCACTTGAAATTCGAACCAATTAATCAAGAAACATTTTTCCGTACTTATTTAGCTTATATGACTTCAATTTCTTTTTAATAATGTTAAATAGGTGATGCAGTATCAAAATACACCAATATCTAAGAATACCACTTTTTGTGGGTTGGCACATTATTGCTTATCAGCATCCAAATATTGATAATAAAATGGTGCACACGATTAAATTTTAATTGGTCAACATTTATCAATGAATAATTGTCCACTTACTAATATTACTAATATATTATCCTATTATATGAATAAAAATATCGTTTTGTTGTTTCAATGTAATATTACTAAATGACGATCATCTAATAAGTGAAAGGATTGTGTACTAAATTTATGATATTAGTGTAACTACTTCGTTATAGTAAGCTAATTATATTTTTAATTATAAAAAATCGAAATATTCACAAATATCACTAAACAATTAATTTTCAATCACATTCGAAATTTACCGAAAAAAAAAAACTGAAACCAAAGCGCACCTGAGCTGGGGAGCCGGGGGACAAATGGCACAGAACTAATTAAATATAGCTGGGAAATATTTTAATAAGTTTACGAGGGCACCTCGACTCGGCTTAAAACAAATATTATGTTTGCTTGCTGTGTGAGCGTTGAATTTTAATATCATTACTTGAGTTGCGTTTTTAATTTTATAAAAGCACAGGTTTCCTTTTGTAAAGGACGCGGTTTTTATAATGCTCCGGACTTTTCTAGCGTCATTAGCGATGGACATTTTGTAAGACTGAAATAAATTAATTTAGTACTGTACGAATAAAGTATTCTGAGCTCATGCATGATTTTATTATGCAGTACAAAGGAATACGGTATGTCTATATATCTATATGTCGTATGTATATGTGTTCTGTGGACTTGGATCAGAACGTAAAATGAATATGAAAAGTGTTATACAATGTAACAATAATGTTTTCAACATTATCTTTACTAATATTATAAATATGAAAGATTTGATTGTTTGTTTGCATTTGGCTCATTAGAATCCTACATTATCACTGATGAACACAGACTAGAGAAATGTATATACTTTTTGTTGAAAATCTATATTTACCCGTACGAAGCCGGGATAAGTTGCTAGTTATTGATTATTTTATGATGATGAAGTTTTTTATAAGTAAACCTTGCGAATAATCATACCGTTAGTTACATAATAATTTTAAACTGTAGCTTTTAATGAGAATATTAGTTTTGATTATTCTTTAATTAGAGAGATTTTTCAGACTAAAAAATCCAATCTGAGAAATATTGTAATATAGATTATCAGTATAGTGATATTTACACTTGCGTTAAACCATTTAACAAATAAAGTCTTGCAAAAAAATTGCAATTTTTGTTGTGTTGTTTTAAAAATATTACAAAAGTGATTAAAAACTTTTTTTAAATAAAATAATATCTGCTATGCTATTATTATGCATACCTTAGCCAATGTGATGGTTTCATTTAATAGAAAACACTTTGGTCCAAAGTAATGAATACACCTATACATTATGATATTATAAATATATTTAAAAGAGTCGATGTCGATTAATTAGTATATTTCTTGAAAATGTTTTAAAATCAATACCAAAGTGATTAATTTAAATCAAATTCACGCTTTCAAATACGAATAAATCGCTTCATTTAACTTAATTCCTCCCCAAATTATTCCGATCGATCAGCAATTAATTCGCTTCAGAAGTGACATCAGAAAATCGAGATGAAAAGCCTCAATTTAATCACCTCTTCGTCAGTAACATTAGCAATTTTTCCCAATAAACGACTTTAATTACTTTAACCGTATACTCATTCCTCACTCAATCAAATTCTCAGTCTTTATGACTTCCGCTTTTCACCTTTCACCCGCTTAAAGTGAATGTGCCGTCTAACGATATTAAGGGGGTCGTAGAAATTGCAGCGCTGGAAAGTGACAGGGGGTGCTTCTGGGAGTGGAATCAAAAATTTAAATTGCGGAAATTCTTCAACCGTTTGACGCGTCTTTATTGGAGCTCGGATGCGTTCATAGGAATTGCAGTTCTTATTTTAAAATTTAAAATTTCCCCCCGTTTAGTTGATTGAAGTGTTCCCATTTTAAATTTTAATTTACCGTTTGTATGTAAACTGGCTATCTTATACTGTAAATAAGAGATAAGCTTCCTTTTTTAAATTTAAATTTTCATCCGAAAGCCGTAAACGAATTCCTTAAAAATGGATGTATAACTTTTTTATTTGCAAAGAGCCTTTGTAAAGTCAAACCGGTAGTTGTTGATACTTTTACCACTATTTCCTTGATATCGAGGGTCAGAAGAGTTATGGTAACATTTATTTGAGAAAGTTGTAACGTGAACGTAGGGGCGGAGAGGGTTAAATGGCTATTTTTTCCCTATTGCTTGAAACAGATTTATAAATCGTCTGGTCCTCGGGGGTATTATAGATGGTTCTACGATAAGGTTACTGGTTTTACAATATCGCAAATAGTCTTACAATATTTTTAAGATTTTATGTAGTATTATATTTCCTTCATAATAAAAAAAGACAACGGAAAAATTATGACGTTCTTTAAAACGTATTATCCTATTTTATACATTTTTAAAAAACCTTGAAAATTTATACTTTACTAAAAGCTTTATACATATTTATACATTAACTTTAAATAACTCGTAAAAAAATAAAGCTTCAAATTTTCACGCACTTATTACAAACGATGCAAAGAGGTAACGAACACAATTAATCCCACAGATAAAACAAACATGAAAATTTCAATTAAAAAATAAACTAAAACAGGACAACCCTGGACGCTTCGATAAATAAAAGTGGTCTGAGGAAAAAAACACGAGACCGCTAACAGACCAACTTCCGAACGTGGATATTTATGGACAGAAGGGATGTTTTATTGCGCCCTGTTCCATTTTAACCCACTTGCCCCCGGCCGCACTTTCCAAGGGACCAGTCACACCGGTATGGTACTTGGTGTATTTTTATTCAGTTTTCTTCCGTGTATATTGATTGCGAAAATATTTCTAGTCCCAGTTATTTATAAGGAAAACTGTTAAATATGACATGACGTAAAGCTTCTTTTTAATTAAAAAGCTTTTTTTACATTTCTTAGATAACTCACTTTAACAAAATCGAAGACAAGTATTGGCGCTGATTGCCCATCAAATATTTATTAAGATTATTAGTATTATTAGAATATAGTTTAATTGTAAATGCGTTACTAATATAACTTTTGAAAGATCGCAAGATCAAATAAAATTATCTTACTGAAAATAATTTTTAAGAAATTAATTCCGTAGAAAATAGTTCGTATAAAAAATTCAGCTATACATATAAAATAATCTACAACGGTGTAATATAACTACGAATCTTCTACAACTTGTACATTGGGTATTACTACCAATCACATCTAATTTTATTTTACATCCTCTGCGAGAAATACATTTGTAAACTCCGTAAGCTAGTAACAAATACGTTCATAGCTACGCAAGCTGTGAATGTCAAAAATAAGGCAAAGAACCTGTGTAAATGCTTATGAAACTCTGAGAGACAAAGTTACAAGTGAAATTCTCGCCTTCGAATTACGCAACGGTGTAACACACCCCACCATTTTATTCGACATTTCAGAAGAATATTTTTCTCAACTCCTGTTTCCTCGTGTCCTCAGCAAGCCCTGATAAGGTGATTCTGACAGATAACGCATATTGTTCTTCTGAGTTTATGTTTGACAGGTCATTCTGTGTTATGGCGTTCAATGTGATTTGTTACGATTTTACCATTTTTATCGTAAAGGGGAACTGCTTTTCTGACCTTTTTTTCTGGTATTTATGGTAAATATAATACGATAATATTGTAGCTGTTATCTTTATTCGAAATTCTGTTTACTTTAATCTCTTGTAGTTTTATTTTCTTTTCCGCTTTCTGGACAACTTCTCCTGAGTTCCTTTCAAATATGTGTTGCAATCGAAGTTACGTAGGAGAAAAGAGATTTAGAAGATATTATCTCTTTTAAAGGTTTTAAATCCTGTTTTGGTAAATCTATTTATATAGTAATATATTTAGTGTCAGTATCAAAATCATTAGGTAACTTATTGAAACTGATCATTAAATTTTTAGCACTACCATTAACTACCCTGACTTGTACCATATATACGACATTAAATACATTATATTATTATAAACGTATTCTCAAAGAAATTTTTAAAATAAATAAACCATTAATATAGTCCAAGTTAATAGCTAACCATTTTTCCAAACCTCGCAAAAATAACTAAATAAAAAAAGGTATAAAACATCAATCTTATACAAAAAATGGTTGCAAAACCCACAATCAATTCAAGAAGGGTTTTATAGCTAATATTCTCAGACTCCCACGGGTGAGATATACCATAAATTGGTCTAAGTGATTCACCCTTTCAATCTCTCAATGCCCTGGCGATTTCGTGTTAAAAATTTATGGCATGGTCAAGATTTCAACCCCTTCGATTATGTTGGTTTTTATTTGGTGATGAATTGAGGAAGATGTGGCGGAAATAGGGGTTGCGAGTGAGATTATTTTTTACTACTTTGTATATTATTTATTGTATTGTTATTCATCAAATACTAGATGTGTTTCTTTTTTGGTACTACCCAGATTGATAACGAATGCAGTACCATGATATTTTAGTCTGTAATAATAGTAAAATTTTTTTTGAATTTTAAAACATAGTCTTCAGCGTTGGAAAATGATTTTAATATAGACTATTTATGTAAATGATTAAAGATGACTATTTGACTTATCGAATGCGTAATGTTGTGTCTTTTCTAATGGAAAAAAAATTGTAAAAAACATATTTTAGTCTAGGCTCGTCAGCACAAGGAGAGATATTACCGAATATTTTAACTTATTCAGCTTTATTGGCAAAGATAGGTAAAATTTACCTTCGTGTGAACTTACAACTGGTAATTAATAAAACGGTGCAGTCAAAAGTACGAGGAAGTTAAAAACAATTGTTGCAGTGACCTACATGAAGGAAACTCAATAGGCGAGACTTAGGTAAATAGTCCATTCATTAATACACAAAGCGAGAACCAACACAGACAATGATGCCAACGGTGCGTTGCGGATGCGACTTGTATTGAATGACGGGGATTACTGCTCCTAGCTTGTGGTATACAGGGTGTTCGTGAAAAATTTAGGCTTTACTGTATATACACATTTATTGAAAATTTTAATTTATTCAAAAATGGAGAAAGTTTTCATTTCGTAGATTTTTTTAATGTTGGTTTCTTCCCAACTTCATGGTCCTGGTAACTTATTAATCGATTCTGAAAGTTCTTCTTTTTATTTCGAAGGGTATTTAAATTGGTTTCATATAATTTATATCAAAATCAGTTGTTTTTTAAACTTAATATTTGGAATTCGTATTTCATCGAAATCAAAGTATATTTTAATAATTATTATTGTTATTGTAAAATAAAAAAAAGATCATTCTTCTTTGAGATTTCTCAAATTAGAAGTATTATGTTTTAGACAATATATCAACTACGCATGTCTATAGACGTTCCATCTTCCATTAAAAATATAACAATTAAACTTAAATAAAAAATGTACACATGACCATTGCTGGCATGTAAGATATCAGCTTAATTAAAAAAATAAAAAAATATATATTTCAAATTTCGAATCACCTCTTCGCACAGCCGTATAAGCCAGGTCATGCTGATCGTCACGCTGTCACGCGACACTCATTGTGTGTATTGTCATTGTCAACGTGGTCGCGTTGCTTCTTCAAGCGCGTGTACCCTTTGTCATTAAGATGAACTATTAAACTATAGCTATCAATATTATTGCGTAGGTGTAGTGGATATTCGAATGACGTTCGATTTTTGAAATACGATTGAATGTCATTCGTTTTTATTTTGTTGCGATAATTTAAGTGTAATTCGATTTTTTAATTTTAAATGAATGTTTTTTTTTTTTGAATCTGGTACTTTTGTTATTTTGTTTGATTATTTTTAATGTAATTCAATTTTTGAATTTTAACTGAATGTTCTTATTTGATTCTGGTACTTTCTTAATTTTGTTGAGATATTTTAAGTGTAATTCGATTTTTGAATTTTAATTGAATGTTCTTATTTGGTTCTAGTATTTTGTGATTTTGTTGCAATATTTCGAGTGTATATTAGGACTATTTAAAATAAACAGTTTCATTATAAATTACATACATGTAAGTCTAACGGTTTTTGCAGCGAACGAACACACGTTATATTATAAAAATTCATATGATCTCCTTATAAGTTATAAACTATTCTGATGTACAAACTATAATATTGTAAAGTTTCATTAAAATACATTCAATGGTTTTTCCGTGAAAGAGTTATAAACATCCATACATACTTACAAACTTTCGCGTTTATAATATTAGTAAGAATAGGCAAGCGTTTCGCGACAATTGGATGCTGATAAGCGATAATATGTCAAACCACTAAAAGTCAAATTCGGAGATATTGATGTATTCTAATAATGCAGCGCGTTTTGAATATTATTCATAAAATATTTAGGTCTTTTAAACTAAATAATTACGTACAGAAAAAAGATTCTTAACTTAATGTACAAATAGTGAAGTGTCTTTAATATTTTCCAATATAAAATAAACTCATATAATTGAAACACTTATTAGTAGATAAAACTTTTAATTACACAAATTTAAAAATAATTTTATCAAAATAGAAAAGAAAAGATGGATACATACTTCTTTAAACGAACCTATTAAGAATATGACAGCTTTAAATACCATTTTCCCGAAATGAAGACCGTGTGGCTTGTTACGTGTTGAAATAAAACTATATTAAACGGATTTAAATCGCGTATATTAATTATTTTTATCATCCCGACGTTTCGAGCACTTTGCAGCGTTCGTGGTCACGGGTAGACAGTAAATCCGTTTAAAACAGTTTTATTTCAATGAATAATAATCGCGAAAATCTAAGACAACAATTTGTTACGTGTTGCTCATTAGTGTCCACCTGGTTAATTGATGGTAAGCAATAATGTATGATTAACCTGATGGTAAGCAATATGACTTTAAGTTAGTATACACTTCACTACATAACAGAAATAAGTTACAACATAACGTTCTGTATTTTTTTTATAACCGTATTGATAAAAAACAGGCCTCGATCAAGTATTCACGTTCAGGGATTAAAAAAATTAACATCAAAGACAAACAGACGGAGTTGATTCGGAACGAGCGTCAATAATTAATCATTCATTTCGTCTTAAATTAGCCCTTATTTGAGGGTTCGACTCAGTTTTGTAAAGAAAAAAAATACCACCGATCCTTAAGGGAAATTTTATATAGTCCGTATCGGCCGGGTGTATTGAATTAGAGATGATGGAAGAGCTATAAGAGCGTAGTTTGGAATTAAATATTATTGTTATATAAAACCCATTATATATAAAAACGTAATTGATATTGTAACATTAAAATCAATCTAAAGTTTAAAATAATAAATTAAGACTTTTTTTAGACCAATTCTCGGCATTAACTGCTGAAATTAAATTTTTTATTGCAGCGAGTGTATTATTAATTATATGCTGTTTTATATAAATTATCTTTTTGATAAAATATTATATCATTTCTTACTCTTATTGTATGTTTATACTAAAATATAGCGAAAAAGCCAAAAGGAAAAATATACACATAAATCAACAGATGGTCGTGGATTTCAACTCATGCTAAAACTATTGAGTTTTTGAGTGCTACACTCTTTAAGTGGAAGTGTGTGAAGCAGCTTGGCAGAAGAAACTCTATTTCTTCTCATTAGAAGAGGATATCCTCGCCCAGATGAGATATTTATGAGTTGTTACTTAACCAATTGATAATTAATTAATTTTGTGTTTTAATTCATCTCGTGCTCGGCGGTGTAGGAAAACATCGTGAGGAAACCTGCATGTGTCGGAGAAATTCTGACACATGTATATACGCCAACCCGTAGTGGAGCAGCCTGGTGGTATTAAGCTCTAAATTCTTAATAGGAGAGGAGTCCTTAGCCCAGCAGTGGGACATCTACATGCTCTTACTTTACTTTACTTAACCAACGAAAAAAAAATCTTTAAAGTCATTCTGTATCAAGTATTCACTTTAAGGTCAGATCGTGACCACAATGGATCCAACTTGGTTTATTAAACATTTAGTTATTGCGATGAGAACCGTTATTTAAAATATGAATATTATAATTCGTGAAAGTTTAACAAGTATATATAGTCTCTTCTAGTTTTTACAATATCCGCCCCCGTGACCCTTGAAGACGAATTAATGAAAAATGAAATTGACTTGGCAAATTTAATTTTTACATTCGTCGGGACAATCTTTTCCACTGATTAGCGCATTGGCGTGCCGGAATAAATTCATTTATTGATCGACCTCTTTAATTCGTAATGAGATTTCGGAATTCCGTCATAGATTTCTTAGATTTCGTCGGCCTCTTACAGTCTCGATGCGATTTTGTGATTCTAATTTTAAAATGTAATCATTCGTAAGCCTAACATGTTTAGTATAAAAATTTCAACGTGTTTGTTGCTCAATAAATAAATAATAGTATAATTTATGAAAGCCTCGACGAGGCTTTTATTTTTGCTCCGTTTGGAGTGGAAACTCTTGGTTCGTGGGGTCCAGATGCTTGTTCTCTTTTTAAAGACCTCTCAAAGAGACTTTGGGAGTCAACTGGGGACCCAAGAGCTGGCAGCTACCTCGGTCAAAGGATCAGCTTAGCCATTCAACGGGGTAATGCTGCCAGTATTTTGGGAACTTAACCTAGATGCAGTGGCTTGGATGAGGTTTACAATCTTTTGTAAAAAATTATCCTGTTTTATAATTTTTTTTAATTAATTTAATTTAAAATATTTTTAAGTCATTTTTTGGACATACATGTATAGATGTGATATATATCTTTTTTATAATTTATATTGAATATATATTATTTTAAATATGTTTGACAGACACGTTGGCGCAGTGGTCACTGCAACTGACTGTAGCGCTAACGGTCGCGGGTTCGATCCCCGCTCACGGCAAATGTCTGTATTGGCCATACGGATGTTTGTCGTGGTCTGGGTGTTTGTGTTAGTGTTGTGTATGTTTCCGGACCCCCGACACAAGGTCACAAGATCTTAATGGGGGCCGTTGAGTGTGATACGTTTATTATTATTATTATATTAAATAGGAATTGGAAGTGGATAAGTAATACCATGCGAATCTGGTTCTATCTTGAGCCAAACCAAAGAGTTCCCCTACACTTTTGACTCCGGTCCACTCCCGAATGTTGCTTAGCCATGATTTCTAACGCAGTCCAACGTGTCTTTTGCTTTCAATTTCGCCCATCATTATCAATTGTATCGCTGATATCTTTTGTGCCGAAACACGTGCCCGGGATACTCAACTTTTCGCTTTCTGACAGTAAACATATTATCGCACAGAAATCTATAATTTTACAACACTAATCCGATTCAAAATGTTCCCAAGTGTAAACTTATGAATTAAAATATCTTTTTTATCCCATTCTTCTTTATACGTAAACGAAAAAAAAAATTGTTTTTACTCAAATACGAATAACAAATGAAAAAGTACCGTGTCTCCATTAAAGGACTCCCAAATCTTCAAAATAAAATAAAAAACCGTCCAAAACTTCACCGCCTCGAGCCGAAATATTCCGAATCAATCTGTTGATTAGTTATTTTTTTTTATTTTGGGGTGACATTAAACACAGTTTAATCGCCCCTCGCCAATCCCACAAGACGGGGGTTGAGGGGGTTACACTTGAAATTAATGACAGTTTTAAAAAAAGCACCCCTGAGGGAAGACGCGCTAATGCACCAGACTGCGTAGAACCGAGCTAAAACCATTATAGTGTCAAATTTTTTATATTTTCTGAATCATCTGTCCATCTATTTTTTTTGTAATTCGAACAATTCACACAAAATTCAATACTTATAAATCCGGTTTGGAACCGCTTTGAACTTGTTCGAACCGGTATAGGGTTGAGCAAAAAAATTCGAATTTTTTTTTTGCACAATTTTGTCAAAATCAGGTATATATATTGTTTTTTAGCAAGCGAAACCGCGTGATTTTAATAATGTATGGTTAAAAGGTAAATTCTCGTTACGCCGGTGGAGGTCTGGAATTAGCCGGGTTCGAATCCAGATATGTAGACGTCCCTGAGCGAATTTTTCCAGCTATTTATTTATGATTTTTTTTTGTTTATACGCTAATTTCGAAATGGATTTTTAGGGGACTCCATATTTATGGTTGGAATTTTTTTTTCATTATTTCAGTTTTATTTACGAAATTCCCATAAGATGACTTTTAATCATGACATTTCAAACAAACATGGCTGAGTTTTACGACTACTAATTTAAAAAAAAACTGTATTGTAAAATGCCGTCACTTAACGTATTAATTTTCTAAATCAAATGTAAAAATTTAAATTGGTAATATTTGAGAACTTATATGTAAGTACTTAAAAAGAATTATTATTAAAAAGATAAATTTATTTTTAATTAATTCTTTATCGTTTCAAATTTAAATTAATTCAACAACATTGACACTTCAAACTGAACTGGATATTTCAAAATAGATAAAACTGAAAACAAATGTATCTATTGTAATAATTCCAAAACGTAGTAACTATCTCTATCTAGCGAGAGAGATCTCACACACGTACTGAACTATGGTACCTACCGAAAATAACAGCCAAGACATTAATTGACACTTTCTTTTTGATTGATACAGTTTCATTAAAATTAAAACAGACTTAAACTATACTTAGTCCATGTCTACACAGGATCAGGCAATATATGTATACATATGTTAAAATGTTATCATCTTTCTGTTAAGCTAGAAAAGAATACAAGTAAAATAACAACCCATAAATATCCCATTACTGAGTAAAGTTTTCCTCACCTATTAAGGAAAATCCATAGAGCTTAATCCACCACGCTGCTCTTTTTAACTGCTTTTGGGCAAAGACCTCCTCTTGTATTAAGGAGAAGGTTTAGACCTTAAATCACCACGCTGCTCCACTGTGGGACAGCTTATATATATGTCAGAATTTCTCCCGGCAAATATATACTCACTAAATGTCCCACTGTTGGACAAAGACCTCCTTTTGCATTAAGGAGAAGGTTTAGATCTTAAACCACCACGCTGCTCCTTTTGCAGATTGTTGTAATTTACATGTGTCAAAATTTCTTCCGGCACCCACAGGTTTACTAAGGATGTTTTCCTTCACTGCCGACCTCGAGATGAATTTAAACACAAACATAAACATAACTAATTATAGCACTTGAAAACTCAGCGGTGTTAGCCGAGGTTTGAACCCGCAATCATCGATTGAGATTGACTTGTTCTAACCACTAGAAATGTCATCTCAATTAAAATATAGCACAAAGAAGTAACAAACACAACCGAAATTTTGATTTGCTTTACACTGCAGATAACTGTGTCACCCACTTGCGATCAGCCTTAAGATTCTTTCTGCCGTTACCCAAAGAATTGAATTGGATTAAATTGAAGAAACTTTCTATTAGGGAACAAGAATAAACCAGCAATGGGATACAAGGTGTAAAAAAAAACTTTAATCTACATATTATCTAACACAAATTATTTTAAACTAAGGTTTTCTTTAAAAAATTACAGAACAAAATGATTATTTAACTAATTATTAATAGTGTAAAAGTATTGCCTCAAGTAATTTAATCTTAAAGAATTGTATACACTTTTAAACTTGAAAAGTGATGTTTTGCATTCGAATCTTCTAGCTATTGTAAGATCTACGCGTTAGACAGTTAGTTTTGCAGAGCTATTTTATATTGCTCACGAGGGTTACACTTACAAATGTAATTCACGCCTTACAATAAGATCGTTTGATAATTAAATATAATTAAGTAAAAATCCATTTCGCACTAATGGAATGGACATTTTGGTACGTGATTTTTATAGCGACCATTCTGACGAAATTAAGCAAAGATTTAGACCCTCGCCTCGTTATCGTTAATCCTAAAGCGAACTGACTAAATCGACCATGAAGAGGAGCATAAAAATTAACAAAAAAACAATAGAATTAACATAGAAAACATCTGTGACGAAAATGGCTGAATCGCCCCTACTATTGGTATTAATTCGATGAACTGGTGTACATCAACGTCACCGATTAAATAAAAATTTCAACTCCATAGTTGATTATTTTATGGAACTCTAATTAAATTCGCAAGTTTTGACTCATATTAACAAAGTGAATCAATTAAAAAAGTAATTTGAATTAACGATTGTTTGAATTTCGTGGGTATTTTTATATGATTTCACAATTGTAGTACATAAGCAGCAATAAACGACATCACACTCAACGGGCCCCTTTAAGATCTTGTGACCCTGTGTCGGGGTACCGGAATCACTTACAACACTAACACAAACACCCAAACCACGACAAACATTCGTATGGTCAATACAGACATTTGCCGTGAGCGGGGATCGAACCCGCGACCGTTAGCGCTTAAGTCAGTTGCAGTGACCACTGCGCGTGTGTCTGTCAGCAATAACATAGTGTGATTTAACAAAAATAATTATTTTTACTTTATAATATTGTTTAACTTTTTTTTTAAACACTAAATATAAATCAGAATCGAGTTTTACCTAAACCGATCACGAAAATTTGACAATACGAAACAAATAGTAATAAATAGTAGGGGTGTTAAGGTTTAACCGCATTGATTCTTCGTCTCGCACTCCCCCGAGGGCGCATTTATCCGGCAAAAAGCAATAAACATTAAAAATAAAATGGCGGATCCCCCCCTTCAAATGTCATCTTCCCCCCACAGCTGTCCTGCAAGGAAATGGATAAACTTAATCAATATTGTTCATTTGCAGATTTTAAGAAATTAAGTTTAAGTTTCAAATATGTGGCTTTTATGCAAAAAAAAAAAATAATAATTTATTCAAGTAGGCTTTTAAAAGCACTTTTGAATCGTCAAAACAAATAAAAGTTGCTTAAATTAATGAAAAGCTACCACCGGTTCGGAATGTAGATTCTACCGAGAAGAACCGGCAAGAAACTAGATAGGTACTCTTTTAAAATTATGTTTTTAAGTATCTACATTTAAAAATTACAAATGTGTATATTAAACATCCTGTATGAAATCCAGCTAAACTAAATCCATGCATTATTATCATCTATATAATCTTGTACAGAATAATATGCTTTAGCTATTAAAGACTTTTTAATATACAATTTAAACTTATTTATTGAAAATTGCAAAAAATTCTGGGGTATTTTGTTATAAAAATGGACACCTTGCCCCAGAAACATTTACTTTGCGAAGTCGAAAGCTTGGTGTTATGAGTTTATCCTTCCTTCTTATGTTAATACAATGCGAGTCACTATTTTTCTCAAACAAATCAATATTATTATGGATATGTATAATATTGTTATAAATATATTGTGACGCAACCGTTAGTACACCTATTTTACTAAAAACATCTCGAAGGGATTCCCGAGCTCCTAAATTATAAATACTACGAATAGCTCTTTTTTGCAAAATAAAAACAGTATTAATATCCGAAGCGCTACCCCATAGCATCAAACCATAGGACATGATACTATGAAAATAACCAAAATATACTAATCGAGCTGTATCAACGTCGGTTAGTTGACGAACTTTCCTAACCGCGTATGCTGCGGAGCTGAGTCTTTCCGTAAGAGTGTTCTCTTGCTGAACATAAAATGGCCAATGGGGTTAAAAGAAAGTAAAAAAATATATTAATATACAAAAAAGCACCAACTCTGTTTATGTTTTAAATGAAAAACAAAAATTTCATTGCGTACGACACAAGCCATTTTTTGTCTTCGTTTACTGTAACTATGAATGACCAAGCAAGTATTATCATTTTTCTGAATAAAATAAATCAAATTATATACGACGAGAATTATACTTACAAGCTAAACTTTCAGACTTTCATAAAGATTTACATAAGTCGTTTGCCATTGCTTTACATCTGAAAGAATTTACTGTCAGTGACTACCTTATTACTAAGTATCCGTTATCAGGTTACAGAGTTGTTTTATAACTTTTATGACAATAAAACTTACTAATGTAATTCTCGCCTTACGATCTTGAATGACTTGTTTTTATTGTGAAACTTACAAATGCTTTTACTCGCGTAAAGCTAATCGCTTTCGATTTTAATACACGTCTATATTCCATAATAACCAAATTATATAAGTATCAGTCAAAACCCAAAACCATCTTCACTTTCTCCTAAAATACTAACGCATAACCCAAACACACCATTTCTTCTTTCTCTATATTTATTTTACGTGTTCACAAACAGACATCAATACTTATGTGAGAGGATATTAAGCTCCCCAGACGGTGGACCATAAAGGAAGTATTAATTTATGTTAGCCGCTGACAGTAATGATGCGTCGATTACGTATTATTGGAAAATATTGGCCCTACCCCCGGGTAAGGGACTTGATTAGTTATTGTATTGGATTATTGATGATTCATTCGTGTTTCCTAAGTTTTCCCGATGATTTTTTTAAGGAAAAGCAAAATGGACGCCTATGTTTTCTTACCAATGAGATGTTTCCTCAGAAAAATATTACTAGTTTTCGTACATATGCCTAAAACCTAGGGTATTAGGATAGAGTAAGCTAGTTGGTCCGTGGACATTAGGGTCCAAAGTTTTTAAGCAAAAATTATGATGATGGTTTCGATACTATTCTAATCTAAACTGTTATTAGTAAGCTCTCAAAAATAATGTTTAAGCTTGTGTAATTTGCTCCGACTAAAATGAATTAACTATTATAAATACTTTCTCTAAAATATTTCGTAGATCATGACAATTTGTCAAAATCAACTAAAATTCAAATATGTCTATAGTTTTAGATATTTTTTTTTCTATTTGGTCTCACGACTTCGTCTATGTAGGAACTATTGAACGATGTAAAATCGTAAATAAAAAAAAATAAAAATGTATTCGTTGAGACAATTTTAATCTTAGTTAAGTAGAAGTTGCTCAAATCCATTAATAACTAATAAACAGCTGATGACCTTCAAACGCTATTCAAATTTTGCCGTTACCGTGGTCGCTACAATTCAATACATTGATTCAGAATCATATTCTGATAATACATCCACGAAATATATATGGATGCTGATAAGCAATAATGTGTCAACCCACAAAAAGTTTAATTCGGAGATATTGATGTACTTTGATACTGCACCACCTGTTTAACATTATTAAAAAAACATTGAAGTCATATAAACTAAATAAGTACGGAAAAAAGTTTCTTAATTAATTGGTTCGAATTTATAAAACTTTTTATAAGAAAAGATCGTTATATACTTCTTCAAACATATTTGTTAAGAATAGGTTTGACATCTATAGATGCCATTTTCTCAAAATGAACTCCGTGTGGCTTAACGCAGTATTGCTTATTAGCGTCCATATATACATAAGTGTTGAAACAAATTAAATGTTGAAATATTAAAAACTCACCGCCCTAGGCTCCAGCCTACTCCGCGTACAGCCTCACATATAAGAATAATACTATATTACAAAATAATGTTATATATTTTATTAAGCCATTTTAATGAAATATAAAATAAGTAACAAAAATCGATGCTAAAATAATTCCACATCAAAGCTATTATTTTTCATACTCTCGTCATTAGCAAGGGACAAGCAAGTTATCTTATGAAATTACTTGTTTAGCGATAATAGTCCTTATTGAAGTCTTTTAATATGATACAGAGGTGGTATTCCTTTATTAGCGGATTGGATTGTTGTGTAACATACTTTTGTTATTAGGTATAGGTATTTAGATTATAATACACTAGATAGGACAAACAGCTTATAAATTAAGAAGATTAAAAATGGGAACTGATTTTAAAAACGAAATACGTATCGCTTACTTGAATGACATAATACTACCGGTTATTTTGATTCAAAAACCAAACTCCTGTATCGATTTCAAAAAGTCAATCTGAAAGTATACCCTTTCGAAAAAAAAATAATTTTAAATCGGTTAAGAAATGACGGAGTTCTGAGGTGACAAACATTTTTAACTAAACACCAATACACCGCGAATTGAGAACTTTCTCAATGTATAATATCTGCAACCAAAATGTTTACATCATCTTATTGATTTAATTTTTTTTCGAACCAAAAACGCCGTTATCAAATCTCAAATAATGAGATTGCCTGGTGGCTGAGATGGCCTAGTCGACCTCAACCGATGGTACAAATCCCACAACTGAGTTTTTAAGTACTAAATTTATATTTAAATTCATCTTGTGCTCGGCGCTGAAAGAAATCTACGTAAACCTGCATGTGCTGCAGTGGAGCTGCGTGGTAGATTAACTCTACTTTCTCCTTAATGGGAGAGGAGACTGCCCATCAGTGGGATATTTACAGGTTATTACTTCACTTTTTACTTTACTGTTGTCAAATCTAGTAACTATATTTCATTGTAATAGACGTTTTCTTGTAAGAGTGTTATCTCCTCGCACCAGTCCCGTATCGATGGCTTGGGGACACGTGAACACGTGGCTAATGAAAAAAATAATTGCCTCCGAAAATTAGTTATTGATGTAATAAGCATGATTGTTGGTTTTCGATGTGCGAAGTTTCGTGTAAAAATTGTATTATCATGTGCTAATTATTGTGATATATTTTGATAATATTTTATAATAGTTTCGCTTAGTGGTCGAAATTCGACCACAATTAATTTAAATTATAAGTTCGAACATTTTTAAGGTTCTATTTATAATCTGTTCTCAATTTGACCACAGACTTTAACAATAAACAAAAGAGTATTTGATAGACAGGTTGGCGCAGTAATCACTGCAACTAACTGTAGCGCTAACGGTCGCGGGTTCGATCCCCGCTCCCGACAAAAGTCTGTATTGGCCATAAGAATGTTTCTCTTGGTCTGGGTGTTTGTTGTATTTCCTTATTATTATTATATTATTTTATTTTTATTGTTTGTTGTGTTAGTGTTGTGTACAATGAGGGCCGTTGAGTGTGATGCGTTTATTTTATAATTTTTTTTAGTATATATGCGCGTTTGTGAAATGCATGGTAGTGTGTGTAATTTTTTTGTTGATTTAATGTCTTTTTAATCATAATTAAAAATATATATATATATTAGCTTTCTCCTTTTCGCGCTTTCAGCTTTGCGTAGATCGATCAGTCAGTGAATCTGTTAGTCAGTCAGTCTTGGCATATATATATATTTCTACGAAAACACTCATTAAATTGTATTGCTTATTATATCACTCCTACACTTGGATACGAACCCACACATACGAAGCTAATTATATAACAAATATAGCTATTCACAACACACGTATATTACATTAAATTAAAATACCATTTTCAAACATAAAAATTCCACATACCCTTTCGTCCGTAATTAAAATATATTCACATATAGTAATACATATCATAAGTCCTTTCATTCATTATTATGGTATGTAATAGAAAATTCTGAGCATTCAATTAAAGCTGTGCTCAAAGAGAGCGTGTTTTAAGTTACGTAGAGAAAATCTGTGCGGATTACAGCTAGAGATCTGTTAATGTGTGTGGTCGGATTAGTGTTTGGTTTTAGTTTCGGCTGGGTGCACATTGTATGTTAAATAAATTTTTTTTTGGTTGAAAATAACATTTTTGATTTTTTTTTTATGTATTGAATTTATATTGTCGTTAATTATTTTAAGCTATATAGCATGATTGTATGTACTTGAATACCGGTGAATAAATTAATATTTACAAGATCTATACATATTTACTATAATTCATTATAGTTCTTATTGAAATAGAAAAGAGAAAATAGGACACATACACGTTCAAATAAATTTGTTAAGAATAGATTTGACATGTTTAGATGCCATTTTCTCAAAATTAAGTCCGTGTGGCTTGACATAGTAATGGTTGCCAGCGTCCAGTTATTCTACTATTACTATTGTTGGGAAATCAAATTTAAAATACTTTATTCAAATAATCTTTTACGTCTGTATAAAACCACTTTTTCAAAGTGACCTCTACCGAGGAAACCCGGTAAAAAATCTATGGTTACTTTTTCTAAAATTAATAACTTTAGTTTTAATATCGCGAGAGAATGTCAGTGCATCTAAAGTCCCTGTTTCTCGTTAATGCGAATTAAAAAAAAACATATATACAGTTTTTTTTTTCAAACTTATATTCTACAAATAACCTACCTCAAAATAGGTAACTGGCATTGTAAAATTTAAAAAAATGTCAATATTTCAAATAAAGTTAATAAAAGTAAATACTTTTTCATAAATAGCAGTAACACATATTAAAAATAACGAGGTTAATACGCGATAGATTAAATATTAACTTTTTATCCTTAGTAGTAACGAGCTGACTGAATGATCAATACTATAAATCACAAGACACCAAACTTCAGTTTATTTAAAATTTTACATATTTTTTTATTTAATACGTTAATATTAACCTCCAGTGTATGCCTAACCTAACAACACTACGCCCAGTTCGAAATATACGAATGTATTTTTCGTCCAAAGCTCAGGCTTTCAGATTACTCCTGCCTCCCTAAGTATTAATACAAATGTTTGTCTGTTTATAAAAAGCTAATATATCACTGAACTACATACTATAATATATATGGACGCTGATAAGAAATACTACGTCAAGCCACATGGACTTCATTGTGAGAAAATATCATATTCATTTATATAAAATATCATAACCTTTTTAAGTATCTACGTATTATAACAAAATTATCAAATACTAGCTGTCCCTCGTGGTTTCCCTCGTTTCTGCTGTTTCGCTCCTATGAGCTGGAACGTGAAGTAATATAGCCTATAATGTTCCTCAGTAAATGGGCTATCCAATTCAAAGAAAATTCAAATCGGATTAGTACTTTCCAAGATTATCCTCTACATACAAACTTACAAATATTACTTCTTATAATATTACTATAGAATAATTGGATGCTGATAAGCAATAATGTGTCAACCCACAAAAGTCAAATTTAGATATATTGATGTATTCTGATAGTGCAAAACGTATTTATTTAACGTTATCCAAAATAAAATCAAGTCCTTTGAACTAAATAAGTACGGAAAAAAGTTTCTTAATGTAATGTTTAGAATATCGAAGTGTGTTCCATATTTTGAATTATGCAATAATCATGCATAAATAAACTTTTTGATATTCCAATCTGCTTTTAAATTATTATAGTTCTTATTCAAATAGAAAAGAAATGATGAAACATACGCCTTCAAATAAATTTGTTAAGAATCGATTTGAGTTCTGACATCTTTAGATGCCATTTTTTCAAAATGAAGTCCGAGTGGCTTGACACATTTGTGTATAGCTTATCAGCATCCAATTATGAATACTTACCATCCAATTCTATATAGACTTATCCAGGATGTGGTTTCGGTAGCAATATCAAAATAATCGAATAACAGAAACGTGTAACAAATATAATCTTATTTATCGAGGGGGCGCTAAATGGAATTCGATGAGTAGAGACGCACTTAACGCTTTGATGTCCTCCCCCCATCCCTGCCCCCTCAGTTAAGGTTGTGACACACTGAGATATTTGGAAACGCAAAATATATCAAATCATATTAAAAAAAAAGTATTTAATATGGCTATCCCTCACGCTTTCACTCGCTATGGTTACTGCTTCGCTTCGTAGCGTGATGTAATATAGCCTAACTATTTATGAAAGAAGTTATCTAACGCAAGAAGAATTAAAATTCGGATGTAATTATGTAATGTTAATAAGACTGATATACACGTGCAGAGTTAGACCTAGCAAAGGTTTATTGATGTAATAATAATAATAATTCTTTACTGTCAAACAAAAAATCCATACAAAATACATACAGAAAAAAATACAGCACAGAACATACTTAATTATATTTAAATTACACTATTGACAGGATAACAAGCTAGAAACATATCTATATATTTTTTTACAGTCCAAAAAAATCTATTTATAATACACAAGATTTTTAGGGGAATCGTTCTTAAAATCAAAATACAAAATTTTCGTTTGCATGGATGACCTACTAATGCTTACTTACTGAATCAATAAAAAAACATTACACACACGCATATGTGACAATGATAAGCAATACTGTGTCAAACCACGCGGAATTCATTTCGAGAAAATGGCGTCTAAAGTCTTACCTATTCGTTATACATTTGTTTAATGAGGTATATATCCACATTTTCTTTTCTATTTTGATAAAAGGTATAATGAATTAAAAGCAGATTAGTATAACGAAAATTTTGGTCTATTAATAAGTTTTTCTCATACGTGAGATTATTTTTTATTGTAAAATATGAAACACACTTTAATGTTCCAAATTTTAAATCGAGGATTATTTTATCGTACTTATTTAATTTAGAGGTTTTTAATCTTTTTGAATATTGTTAAATATATTAAGCTCTATCAGAATACATCACTATATCCGAATTCGACTTGAGAGTTGACATATTGCTTATCAGCGTCCACATACTCTTATGTATATTGTTAAAGTCTGTGGTAAATAAAATGAACTACGATCGAATTCCGAAAGCTAAGCGATTACAAGTTTAAATACATAGTTTTTCTCGTGCACTCAGCGTGTCTCAAGCCTTATATTCACCTACGTATGGTCAGAATTTTCTTTCTTTGATTACAAGTCGGCCATTAGACTTATTTTGCCGCTAATATATGATTTAGAGGGTTGTAATGCGATGTCTCACCCTCTTATTACGTATTATGTGTTATCTGTGGAATATTTTATTGGTTATTTTAGACCAAAGAGATTGTATGCAGGGTGTGAACTGGGCATGTGGTGGATATTTTGCCAGCGTTAGCAGAATGGATATTTAAAAGTAAAAAACTGATTTTTTTTTATTAAAATATATTTATTTTAATTAAAACGTTGGATCTTTTAGTTTCGTACAGTATATGCATTATTTATAGAAGATAATTAAAATAATCCAGTTTTTTTTTACTCTTAAATATCGGTTCTGGTAACGAATGTAAAATTATCAACGCATACCCAGTTGACATCATGTTATTAAATTATCAATTATTATTATTATTTATTTATTTATCTCCACAACATAATACATGTTAGTGACATGGTTAATAAATTTATCTGTTAAAAAACAAGCTAGATCATCCGTTCATGAATTTCGAAAGAAATTATTAATACACAACAAAAATAATTTTTCGTCGATTACTTTCACAGCACATAATAATTAATAATTAAACATATTAAAAAATAACAAAAGGGGACTAAATCAAAAAAATAAGTAATCTAAAAAGCAAAAAAAAAATATTTTTTCTATATTTTACATTCGATCGCAAAAATCGAAATCATATCAGCAGTTTTTAAAAATAGTTGTCTGTTGAATACAGAACCTCCTTTTCTTTATGTCGGTTAATAACACAAAATAATAATAATAATCTAATAAATCTAATTACAAATGTCGATCAGCTAAGCCGCGTATCGAATCCCTATCGAAGTATTATGGGTGACAGCCAACGAAAATCGGTACAGTGGCAGTAATTATATAGAGCTTATAATACCACCAATGTTATAATTTAAAAGCTTTGCCTTGACAACTTTTATTTGTCAATGATACTACAAATAATTCTACTAATTACTTATTTTAAAGATTTAATTTTTGCGCAGAAGGCCTATTTAACAATCTGTTTATCAATATATTTATTATATAAAAAAAACTGTTGAATTTGTAATATTGAAATATAGTTACATTGAGACAGCTATTCTAAAATCAAATTTCTTTTTATATTTATTCATGTATAAATCATAAAAAAGATATGTATATGTTTTGTGTAATTTAAGTAGTAAGTATTTTTAGTATTTTGTTATATGATGCTTTATCATTGAGAATAATAATATACTGTGATACGTTTAGAACAAAACTTCGTGAGATTTAAAAACCTCAAATAAGTACATACTTCGAAAAGTGATCTATATGGGTATTTTCAATTATATATTGCTTGTTATAATTACATACAATTTTTCTGAATAAATTAAATAAAAAAGCCTTTTATTTGATGCTGATTAAATATGCAATTTTTACATATAAATAAAATTATTATCTTTATATTTCAATAAGTAATTTTCGTTATAATATAAATAAATCATCGAGGAAGTAATGAAAATAATTAAATGAAATATTTAATTATTTTCTTTCTTACATTTAATTAATAAACATACAAAATAACTATAAAAAAGTATTGTCATTTTTGATTAACAGTATTTTAGAATGATTTTTTTCCATATATCCACTCCATATAATTCCACAAGAGAGTCCCAATATCTTAAGATAAGATGCAGATTTAATTAAACTGCCTTCGATCTCAGCTGACGTGTGCCAGGCTGGAATGCTCGCTATGCGTCGGACCCTGCCTTGTTTGTGATTATAGGCAAATTCCCTATCAATAGAAGGGAATTCCTAACATTGATGGAGGTTGGAGAATCTTATTGTTTGCATGTTTGTGTGTGGAAATTGAACTTGAAAATAGTTTTTATCCGACCACAATATTCTTTGCCGTATTTAATAAATGAGTTGTTGGATTTGAACACTTGGTCTATGGTGTGTCTTTAACGGCGCCTTAATTTTGGGAATGATGTAATAGTGGTTTGTAATATTTTCAGGCAATTTAATTTTCTATTTCTACGTTATTACTTTTTAATTGCTGCCCCTTGCTTTTAACTCGTGTTTATGGTTACAGCTTCACGTATATGAGTCGTAGCGTGATGTAATATAGCCTTTAAGCATCTTCAATAAACAGGCTATCCAACGCAAAAAGGAATTCATATCGGAGCACTAGTTTCAGAGATTATACATACAAACAAACTTTACTTCTTTATAATATTATATCGTTTATATATTTAGATCTTTTAACTTTTCGTATACTTCGAATTTAATAATCATTCTAAAAATATGATTCTGTATTTAGGTAGGTACACCCACTTAATCAATTAATGAAATGGTAAATTAATTCTTACAAAAATATATTTCAATATTAATAGACTATACGCAATAGTTTTATCATGTACTATCTCTCCCTTGTGGTTTCACTCGCTTTTATCCTATGAGGCGTATATAATATAACCTATAGCCGTTCTCAATAAATAAACTATCAAACACAAAAATAATTTTTCAATTCGAACCCGTATTTCCTGAGATTAGCGCGTTTATACGAACAAATAAACAAACTCTTCGGCTTTATAATATTAGTATTTTATATTTTCAAAATAAAAAAAACCTACAGCAACTGAACAACTGTATCGAAGCGAAATCGTCCGAAACCTTCCTATAAAACACTCCTGTAACTCACCAGTAAAACATAAACCACTGTTCCCACAAAATACATCCATTCACTCAAAATCAAACATTACTTCTCAGAGCGCTTTTTTTTTTAATTCTCAACACGGCCGAGATTTCTTTGAAAACGCTGAAGGCAGGGCAATTATTTCTTGGTCTTTCAATACCGTCAAAGGGAACCTTATAACCACGGAAACTTATTTCTAGACTCGTGTGGAAATAAATCGGTGCGCTTGAAACTTCTGAAATTCTCTTTAACAAGAATTTCATTGAAACCACCCACGGGAATGGTAACAAGCTTTTACGTGCGACTATGCCCTTATTTACTGCAAGGTGTTGATAGTTTGAAGAAGATAAAGTAAATTGATTCCCTATGAATGAATATTTAATAATGTAATGTGTTTATCAGTCTATGTATGTATGTGGGTTAAGACGGGATAGATCGATTTTGATAAATGACACGGCATTCGATTCGTCATAACGGCGCAAATGTCATATAATTTGAAAAAAATCAAAATGGCCGATTTTGCACGCCATAATGAGAAAAAAATTAAAATCGACGAACTGTGTTAATTGGGGTATCGTTGAAGGTTTCTTATATCATTTTTCAATCAGAATTGGATGCTGATAAGCAATAATGTGTCAACCCACAAAAAATCTAATTCGGAGATATTGATGAATTCTGATACTGCATCACCTATTTAACAATGTTAAAAAAAATTAAAGTCATATATACTAAATAAGCACGGAAAAAAGTTTCTTAATTAATTGGTTCGAATTTCAAGTGCGTTCCATATTTTGCAATTTATATAATAACCTTAAATATTCGAAAAACTTTTTATTAGATAATACATTAAATATATTAGTCTGCATTTAATTAATTATACTTTTTATCAAAAAATAAAAGAAAAGATGGATATATACTTCTACAAACTTATTTGTTTCAAATGGGTTTGACATCTTTAGACGCCATTTTCTCAAAATGAAGTCCGTGTGGCTTGACACAGTATTGCATATCAGCGTCCAATTATATCTATATGTCTTGTTACGCAGTCAGGTTTTACGTTTTTTTTTCAATTAATTACTTGTTATTTTCGCTGTTTAATCAGAAAGGTTCCATGTTTCATCTTTCTATGATATTTCCACTTTTTATGGTCGGGTCAACATATTCTTCTTCTCCATTCTTGCCTACCATCCGTCATTTAGTACTCACTACGTTCTTACTTTTAACAGACGCGTTGGCGCAGTGGTCACTGCAACTGACTAAAGCGCTAACGGTCGCGGGTTCGATCCCCGCTCACGGCAAACGTGTGTATTGGCCATACGGATGTTTGTCGTGGTCTGGGTGTTTGTGTTAGTGTTGTGAGTGTTTCCGGACCCCCGACACAAGGTCATGAGATCTTAATGGGGGCCGTTGAGTGTGATGCGTTATTTATTTATTTATTTATTACTCATATCACATTTTATACAATTCATATCTGTTCGGTCTACCTCGATCAACATATCCTTCCACGTACATATGTAATGCTCTCCTTATTGAAAGGTATTCATTCTTCCGCATAACATGCCCATACCGCGGTATTCTTAAAGAAATATACCTTAAAATCATTAACAAGTAAAATTGTTAACTTAATTCTAAACTATCAATCCAAAAAAGATCCATTCTAACCAGAAAAGATCAAAAGCCAAAGGTGTTATGTTAACGGCTTCCACATTAGCACAGATTATTTCGCCAATGTAACGTAAGATAGAGAAGACACGAAAGAAATTGTGCGGTGCGGATGAGTTTACAAAGTCGGATATTTTTTAAAAATAATTATCATATTTGGACGCTGATAAGCAATAATATGTCAAGCCACACGGACTTCGTTTTGAGAAAATGGAGTCTAAACATATCAAAGTTATTCTTAACACATTCTCTCTTCTCTTTTCTGTTTTGGTAAAAGAATAATGAATTAAAAGCAGATAGATATAGTAAAAAAAAATATCTAATAATATTTTTTTAATATATTACATTATTACAAATTGCAAAATATTGTGCACATTTTAATATTCGAAACAAAAAATTAAGAAACTTTTTCCGTTCTTAATTACTTTAGATGACTTGAAGAGTAATAATGTTAAATACGTAACGTATTATCAGAATACATTTATATCTCCGAATTCGACTTTTTGTGGTTTGACACATTATTGTCATATAATATAATATCATTGACAATGCCATATCGTATAACAATCATGGACAATATAATGTAAAATTTGTGATATCCCTTGTATTGTATAGCGTCATCATTAGCATTATGTCATAAGTATTTTTATAAAACACACATTACGAGAAAATTAGCTACTGTGCACTATGAAGCTCCTCCTATGCTCCTAGAAAACACAACATCTAGATAAAAAAAAAAATTAAAACGTTACACGAAAAACTAAAACATTTTCAAAAATAAACTTTAAAAGATAATTTTCGAGAACATTGCGATATACCAGTTTAAAAATTTCACCCTAACACAAAGTACTTATAAAATACATTGATAGACATAAATGTGTACTAAAATACTGTACTGAAATAGATGTAGCACATTAAGGAGTTAGCCGGGGGCAGCGCTTCTTTTAAATGAAGAGGAAAATTTTAATTTCCTATCGCGTACCGGCGTTAGGGATGCGAAAGATAATATCGATAAATTCCAAAAATATATTAGGGTAATAATTAATTGCATATAAATATCTAATATTAGAAAAAATTAAAAAATGTCCAAAATATTAAAGATTAATTACCAGATCAATCTCGACATTGGTATACTTAGAGGCATAAATCTTATACTAATTAAATATTTTAAACTTTCGCGATTTATAATATTCATATTTAATATAACGAGTCTTAACTCGCTGAGTCAACTCGTAATCACGACGAATGCAACTTCGTCGAAACGTCGGGAAGTAAAACGGTATTACTACCATTATTTATCGCGATCAGACCCGTTATATTAAATATGAACATTATGGTACTTATATCCTATCAACGTGTTTAAATACAATATTGAATAGGCCTTCATTTATCACAACAAAACAGGGCAGTACATATATGGCACATCTAGTTTTTCTCTTTACTTTTGCTGCTTTTTTGCCATAAAAGAAATATTTTGATTTAGCAGAAAATATCTAGGAAAAATAGTGCCAATGTTTCTTAATTCTAGTTCTACTAGGGTAATATGATAATTAAATACCATTTCGCAGTACTTCTTAAATTAAAAGATTATTCTGGAACAAATTCTAACCCAGATATACTTATTAACAATCTTAACAAAGAATACTAATCCTAAATCCAAAGTCTAACTCCTAGATCACGCATAGCAATCTCCTATTTACATGATTCTAATTCAACCTTCAAACAATTTTATGAATGGACCATTTTAAAAGACAGGATGACCTCAGACCCGGGGTCTGGAATCAATTCGACATCAATATGAAATAATTGAATGATAACATATGGGACAAGTTTGTCGAACAATCAACCGATGATGTCATATTGACCAAAGTCGATACGAGAGTCTGTTCGCATTATTCCAAACGTGGAACGATTTTTTGAGATTTCTGTTTGGTTGGTTGTGTTTCAATTTTGTGGAACTCTAACATCGAATGGAACAAGTAGGACACTGTAAGTCTGGAATTCATTAATAACAGCTTTTTGAGAATATTTAATAGTTCATTATGAAGTAATTTTTAAATACTTATATTTTTTACTTTAATCGGTTAAGAACATTTAATTTAAGTCGCTTAACCTACTTATATCCTGACTATTTTAATATTTTTCTCAATTTTTCTAATTAATCATTGAATTTTAGTTAAGCAGTTTGTATTGCGATATTCCGTCAGCCATTTAATTAAAGTAATACTAAATACTAAGGCTTCATAGGGAAGAAGATGATACTTAATAAATTTCATATCGAAAATTTGTCAATAACTCCTTTATCAATACATCGATGATGATCGTTATTTTTTTTCTCTTTTTCGTTATTGAGTCATTATAAAGTTGAAATACGTTCGTTGTCTGTCTGTTTTACCGTCCTATAGTGGAAACGGACTCTGATAGATAGCGGAATTGATTGTATAGTATCCTGCACGCATCAATTTGTGCATTTAAGCTATTGTGGTCACATTGTTTCGTGATTGTGTCATACCTTCCATTGATACATACTGGAGCATGATCAAAATCTGATTCTGCTTTTATCTAGTTTCAATTGATTGTGATTTTACCTTATTCGTTTTTATGAATTGTAAATTTTTGTTACTTCTTCGTATAATCTAAATGACTATTGTATTGCAATTTTAAACAATTTCGTTTTTTTAGACAGAAATATCTATTGTTTAAAAAGATATACATTTACTGACAAGCTACGCATTTTCTGTATCATTATTATAAAGAGGGGATATTTGATTGTTTGTTTGCATTGAATAAGCTACGAAAGTACTGAACCAATTTGAAAAATTCTTTAACAGTAGAATTTCACAGTGTCCCTGATGAAGATAGGCTACACAAATTTATATAATTTTTTTATGAAATAAAATCAACCAGCGCAGAGCCGAGGCGGTCGCTAAGATAGGATAGAAGAACAAACTATAACCTACATAACAAGACAGTTTTTCTCAAAATTGTTTCATGAAACAGCTTAGTACCAGTGCATCAATTTTTAATTACCTAATTATAATTGATTTTTTATGAATTAAATAAAATAGATCTTTTAACGAATTTATTAACTAAGAATTACAAACGTATCGATTATTAAAATTAGAAATTACATACGTAATTTAATACTCGATATAGACTATCGATAAAATATCGACATTTATCAACATCACTACGACTAACCTCCGTCGTTAAAAATATTGCTGTTTGAACGTGGAGTTCGCTTAGCGTTTTAATAAATTTGGAAAATTAAAGATTCATATCTGATGCCCTCACTAGTTAATACAGCCAGGCTCCCCCTGATAAAGATGTTAATGTATGAGTATACTTGGATATGCTAAATTCAAAGAGATCTTTGTGAAAAACTAACGAATTCTCATTTTTTCGTGTATTTATATTTTGCAATATTAGAATGAACTGTAAAATATAGATAATGAATTAAATATGTTAATTTCAGTAAGTAAATATTTGTTATAAGTAAAGTGGTTCTTGCTAAGTTATTAATAAAATTTTAGTCCTTACATATTTAAAGCTTATTGTATTTTTCAAAATTTTTAATATTTATACTTTCTAGTGTTTGAGGCTATGAATGGCCACAATAAAGTTAACGTTACACCTTATGCTTAGTACTGCTTATTACTTATACTAAATTAATTCAATTTTTTTTCACCTTACATTTGAGTCGTTTACATATGGTAAACAACTCGAATGTAAGGTGAAAATGATTAGAAATGGTACTCACTGCCGATCAAACTGAAATTAAAACCGCAATCACAATTAAAGTAAAAACAATTCTATTTAAAATTATAACACAGATTAGCCAAATTCGTTAATGGAAAACCATATCACAAACACTAATTGGAGCGAAATAAAAGCTACATTACCAATTAACTCAAAAATAGTTCAAATTTCTAATACAAACATAAATAAAACCATTTTGGACGACGTTGCCTAGCAACCAGCTAGCGACTGAGCTCAGTCGAGGGTATCTTTAAGTCAACAAGACAATGAGATGCTTTTTCCGTACTTATTTAGGTCAGATGACTTGATTTTTTTTTAATAATGTTAAATACGTGATGCAACATCAGAATACATCATTATATCTAAATTTGACTTTTTGTGGGTTGACACATTATTGATTATCGCTACCCATTTATAAAATATCATTGCAAACATCTTTTCTTGCCACGTAAATGAAAAACATCTCCCGAAAAAAAAAAACAAATATTTAAAAACAGGGAGATCGAAGTACCATCAAGTTGATTGCGTCATTGGTTATTTATATTTAATTAGAAAAAGACCCCCGGAGCTAATTATTTCGCTTATCTCTCGGATGATTTATCCCGGCCCTTAATTTTTTAAGATCGGTTCTTTAATTATTGCCATCTCGCTGTTCGGGATTCGATTTAACTCGCTAATTTAATTAGGTATTTTGGGGTGGCATTTTTATATGCCTACTGGCGGTTTCGCGGCTATGGTTATTGCTTTGCTTATATGAGTTGTAGCGTGCTGTAATATAGCCTATAACATTCCTAAATAACGAGCTATCCAACTCAGAAAGAATTTTTCAAATGGGATCAGTAGTTTCAGAGATTACTCCCTACATACAAACTTACAAACAAATTTTAACTCTTAATAGTATTAGTGTAAATTATTATAGTTTTACTTCAAGTTATCATAAGATGGCTTAGTAAATAGATTTCGATCTCAGTCATTATGGGTTCAAATCCAGACTAGCACTTTTCAACTCGGTATTAAAGGAAGAAAATGTAGGTTTTGGCAACGATATTATATAACTGATAGTAAAATATAATAATTCATTTTGAATAGCTTATATACAGGCGCGAGTACCTTTGGGCCTACAAGGATATTATTAATTTTATTAATTTGTAAACGTTGAAAAAGGTATAATAAAATGACTTTCTGAAACTACTGATTATAGGCTATATAACATCACGCTACCAACACACAGGAGCCAAGTAGTAATCATAAACGCGAGTGAAACCGCGAGACGCAGTTAGTCACCAATAAACGAAATCCAAACGGAAAAATTAAACAAAACAGGGGTGACCAAAGTGCGGGCCGTTCGATCGCCACACGGCAGGCGTTAATTTAAAACGACAAAACAAATAACCGTTGGCTTCAGTTGCAGTCAAAATTCACACTATTCCAATGTGGGAATTAATTAAATGTATCGTGTCGTGGATGTCGGGACGATGGAAGGGCTGGTAAAAAACAGCAGAGGTTAATAAAACCTCAACGTCGCTCTATAACCGAGTATTGGTACTATGGTTGTAAATAGCTTGCGCCGAAACAGATTCAGATCCTTACTCGGAAGATGATTGGCTGGAAGAAATTCGATTGGTGACATAATGTCCATCACGTGATTGTGGTAAAGTGTCATTGGTGTAATTGGTTCCTGACCTCGTCTGCGTAGAAGCTACCACCCCCTTTTCCTTTTCTAGTTTATTTGTTAGCTAAAGCTCTAGTTAAAAATGTATTTTCTCAGTGAAAACCGTATTCAAATTATTTATTTAACAATAATAATATTTCTTACAACATCTTAAGTATAAATCATTTAAAAATGTAAACATATTTATTACAGTTAGCATTAAAAGTGGTTTTTGTTTGCATGTACGAGCTAACACATCGCTATTTCATTTGTTTTTTTTGAGTGCATTTACTTTGCTTTTTTGTGTATTTTGTGTGGTTGTCAAATTTTTTTTTCTTTCTTTCTTTCAAAAAAATATTGCCCCGGGTGAGGATCGAACTCACGACCTTAAGATTATGAGACTTACGCGCTGCCTACTGCGCTACCGAGGCGATGGGAATGTGTGTGAATATCAAGATCAAGTATTATTGGTTTTTGTTTCCAAGAAAGTCTGGATTTATTTAATTTCTTATTCAAATTTTTAGTATGTAGTTGGAATATTAAAAATATAACTATATACAGAATCAAATTTTTAACAGAGCGTAGATATCCAAATCCGATACTTTATGGTATAGCGAAAAATACGTTAAAAATTTCGCACCCAATTATAATGAAAACTAAAATTGCATCATTAGTGTTTTTGAATTTTTTTTAAGAAAAAATACACCAGCATTGAACGATCTGATGATTTCACTTTTATAAAACAATTTCCGTGAAGTAACACAATAATATTACCGACTTTTAAAAGAAATAGGGTTGAAAGGGAATATAACGTAAAGTATTCCGGATTTAGACTCACCGTACGGTGAGTGAAAAACGAAAACGCTAACTTAGCTACTTCACTAGCTAAACAATAATCTCTACCACAGTCAAATTGAACAAAGGAACAAAGGCATGTCTTACAAAATAGTTTTACCGTAATTAAAATAGTCACATCCAGCATTAATCGGCCACGGACCTCCATCGGCCGGTAGACAGTGCGGGCCATAAATTGAGCGCCGCTGTCAATTGCACGCGCGCCAATAGTTGCGGTCGCGTCGGCTTTTTGCACTCACTGTAATTTCTGTTGCAATTTTATATATGTTGTCGAATTGACGACATTATGTTTTATTGTTGACTGCATTGTACTCGTGTGTTTGATTACTGCTTCGCTCGTGAGTCGTAGCGCGATGTAATATAGCCTATAACCCTGTAATATAGATTTAAGATTAAGATTTTAGATTTAAGCCTGTAATATAGATTTTTTCCAATCGGATTAGTAGTTTCAGAGATTACTTCCTACATTCAAAGTTACAAAGTAAATTAATAACAAAAAAATAGTAGTGTTAGATAAGCTGAGCCTCGAAGTTTCACTAGCGTTTATGAGTACTGTTTCGTTTGCGTGAGTCGTAGCGTGATGTAATATAGCCTATCACCGTCCTCAATAAACTAACTATCTAATTCAAAAATTAATTATCAAATCGAATCAATGGTTTCAGGGATTACAACCTACATACAAACTTACAAACAAATTTTCCTTGTTTATAATATTAGTATACACTAGCGTTTGCTTACAGTTTCGCCCGCGTATAATACAGATTTTGTTCATATAGAATAATGTACCTTTTAAATAGTAACAATTTTTTTTAATATGTTTCGTAGTTCTGGCGTTTACTTCGCACATATTTAATTCGTCTTTCATTATTATTTTAGTACAGATTTCTGTATATTGCGTCATAATGACCAAAGATTTTAAGATTTCGTGAAGTTGTTGAAATAATAAAAATTGTAATATTTTGTTTAAATAAGATAAAATTTGGAAAATATAATATCTGTTGTAAAAATTAAATCGAAAAAGAGTTCAGTACTTATTGACGTTTATTTATTGACAAAAACTGGAAATTGTCTCATCGTAACTTATCTTAACTCTCGTAATTGACTCGTAACAACTCTTTACCCTAGCAACAGAAATCTAACCTTACGAATTCGATCATTGCTGTCAAAAATTAAGGCTAAACATTTTTATGACACTGTTTATAACTGTAATTCCTGCCTAAAAGCTAGTTGATAATATCAATATTGGTAAACTATATTAGGTAGAAATAATTAAACATACAAATGATTTATATTCTAAATACATATAAAATTAAAAACTAGCAGACCACCACACCGCTGGGTCAAGAAACGTAATATTGAAAATCCATCTCCTAAGGGGTCAAAATTAGGGTTGAAAGTTTTATTAGCTATCTAAATATACGCCGACGAAACAGTGGAGAACTGCCAGTAAATACTAGAACTGGGATATGATTTTCACGCTATTTTCCACCGCCTCGGTAGCGCAGTAGGCAGCGCGTAAGTCTCATAATCTTAAGGTCGTGAGTTCGATCCTCACCCGGGGCATACCTTTTTGTTTTTAATTTAATTTAATTTTTAGTATTAGTAGCTAAATCATATTATTTTGTTCAAGATTACATAGATGATAAAGATGCTCGGATTTAGTATAAGCTGAATTCACATAGGGTATTTAATATATTTGTAACTCATAAATGTATGTACCTTTTGTACAACTTTTAAAAAGAGTAACTATCGAGTTTCTTGACGGTTCTTCTCGGATTTGTTTCTCTATTCACGATTCAAAAGTGCTTGTAAAAGCCTACTTGAATAAAGTATAATTTGATTTGATTTGATTATTGTCATATAATATTTTTTTCACATTTCGTTTCATAATACGTTTATGTCTTTTACATATTTATGTATTTTGAAGTATCAAATAAAATGTACCTAAATATTAAACCCACGTTCCTAAAAACTAATTGTGTTCCGATTTCAAAACTCATAACAATTGGTGCATTCGTGCATACCTTCACTTAAACTTTTTCAATAATTATTTATAAAAAGTATTAGAATATTAATTTGAAAAATGTAGTGTAATGTACTTATTTTTATTATTACCGTTTAGAGAAAAACAAAATGTCATTGTCTTAGATTTTCGCGATTATTATTCATTGAAATAAAACTATTTTAAACGGATTTAAATCGCGCGTGGTCACAGGTAGACTAAGGTGACATTTGTCTATTTGAGGTTTGAGAATAATATTATTTATGTTGGCGGTAGTTGTAAATACCGGTACCGGTACCGGCGGTAGTTGTAATGTACCAGTGACCACGAACGCTGCAAAGTGCTCGAAACGTCGGGATGATAAAAATAATTAATATACGCGATTTCAATCCGTTTAAAATAGTTTTATTTCAATAAACAAAATGTCATTATACTATAGTCGATTTAACTGTTGGTAGGAAATGGTAGCTTTCCCAAGAACAGGACCAACAATGTATAAATACTAGAAGCAATAATAATCTTGTAACACCTAGTTTTCGTCTTCATAAAATCAGTCCATTGTTTTTGGGGCTTGGCATTCGCATAATAAAATTCCGCAAGCAGTTTTATATTTGCCACTTATTAAATTTAACGTTTATACTAAGAAATCTTTAATAGATAAAATTTATTACACTATACAAGAACATTTTGACGACAAAGAGGCGTGGGTTTAATACGCGTTGATTTTCTCACACAATATCAAAATTAAAATGTAATAAAAATACATGATTTATACATGATTTGAAAAAAGTTACTATTGAGTTTTTTGCCGGTTCTTCTCGAAAGAGATTACATTCCGAACCGGTGGTGGTTTTAGAAAAATTAAAAAAAAAGTTAAATGTAACTTGACGATTTGAAAGTTCTTTAAAAAGCCCATTTGAATAAAGTATATTTTGAGTTTGAGTTTGTTTCATTTTCTTATTACTGTTTAAAAGAAAATTTGTAGTTTTTTGTGTGTATGATTTATTTAAAATAAGAAAGCTGTATCTGACAATAAATTTTGCAGTTTGACAGAACCACAATTTTTAGAGATAGTAATAAGTAACTATCGTACAAAACTTTAAAAATATATGAATAATACTAACCACTACGATAATATCCATACTAATATTATAAATCCGATTGTTACTCTGTCCGTCTGTTTGTTAAGACCTAAACCGAATTTTGTATTTTGATGAATTTTGGTACAGATACAGTTTGGAATTTGAACAAAAGACAGTCTACAGTCGAAAAATTAAAAGTTGAAAAAGAGTAAAATAGGGGATGAAAATTTGTATAAAGAAATTATTGGCTATTCAAAATAATTACTGTATATCAAAATCAAAAATCACAATAAAAAGAAAAATACCTTATTTGGACAACACATAGTACTAATAATATGGATAGAAAAAATACTTATAAGATCAAATTTCTAAATAAAAAACAAAAGAATTGAAATAAAACTATTTTGAACGGATTTAAATCGCGTATAATTATTTTTATCATCCCGACGTTTCGAGCACTTTGCAGCGTTCGTGGTCACGGGTAGACTAAGGTGACATTTGTCTATTTGAGATTTTAGAAAATATTATTTACAACTACCGCCAACGGTTTCTTAGATGATATCTTGAATAACGTTCCGGTTGCACGCAGAAGGCACTAACTGTATCTTTTGGTCTGGCAGTCTGTTGGACTTGGGATTTTAAATTTTTAATAAGTGGATCCCAGGTGTTAGAAAGTCTCCAAGCATCTTCTTTATTGAAGTTCGGATGTTTTTGAATTTCAATAGCCTCGCGTATCATTCTAGGAATGAATCTGTGTTCTCTAGCGAGGATCTGTGGGTTATCAAATCGGATAAAATGGCTAGGTTTATCCAAGGCAAACTGCAGACTGCAGACTTTGAAGAA
This sequence comes from Hypolimnas misippus, assembly GCA_037950945.1. Lineage (NCBI taxonomy): Eukaryota > Metazoa > Arthropoda > Insecta > Lepidoptera > Nymphalidae > Hypolimnas > Hypolimnas misippus. Next base: position 12,337,554 of record JBBEEQ010000031.1, read on the forward strand.
CGCCTATTCTTGACATCTCCTATGTGTTCCTTGACCCTAGTACCGATGCTTCTCTTTGTTTGGCCTATGTAAGATAAACAAACAAAAGAATGCTGACTGCAGAAACTGCAGACTGCAGACTTTGAAGAACGCCTATTCTTGACATCTCCTATGTGTTCCTTGACCCTAGTACCGATGCTTCTCTTTGTTTGGCCTATGTAAGATAAACAAACAAAAGAATGCATACAGCAGAGAGATATATAAATTGCTGGCATGACAACCTGATGGTAAGTCATCATTGCTACCATAACTTTACAGAAGAGACAAAAAACTTCTTTTAAAGCCAACTATAATATATATGTTTATATTTTTAAAAGATTTAGACTTAAGAGTAAATTATTTGAATACCGTTTTCACTGAGAAAATCTATTTTTACCAAAATTGTTAGTTACGAGGTCTCACATGTAGAGCGAAGATATTCGTTACCAAGGAATAAGGAAGTAAGGAATGAAATGGAGAGGTGGCTTCTACGCAGACGAATTCACGAACCAACTAATGGCACTTCATCGCAATCACGTGATGGACATTATGTCACCAATCGAATTTCTTCCAGCCAATCAATTTATGAGTCAGGATGTAAGAATCTGTCGCGGTGCAAATTATTTACAACCATAGTACCAATACTCGATTGAACAATTCATCTTTATTCTATTTAAACGTATTTATAAATGAGAACTGACACTCGCTGGTTCACGACGTCTTCGGGATTATTAAAAATACAAGCTTGTGGTAAATATGTTCTTATATGACTTAAAAATCAGCTAAGTTTTGCAAAAACACTAAGGAGGTGCGGCAGGGACATGTAGCTGGTCTCCTTTAGGATCTCATGTTCAGAGATCTGAAAACACACCCAACACAAATACCCAGACCATGACTAATATCCGTATAGCCGAAGTCGTTTTACCGTGAGCAAGGATGGAACCCGTAACCGTTAGCGCTTCAGTCAGTTGTGACCATTGCGTCAATCTATCGTCACATGCGCTTATATTATCGAAAAATCATAATCAAAAAATTTCTTCAAAATTACGAATTTCCTCTTTTGGAACGTCAAGCAAAATCGCAAAAGAAATTTAGCAAGACTTATTTTATTGTTGATCTTTATTTTTCTTTTTTCTTAGAAAAAAAAATTAAGTATAGTTTCAATGAAAATATCATATGAGGCGGGACTGATTTAAAGTGATCACCGCCCACGAACATTTTTAAAAACAGGAAAATGGAGTATGAAAGGTAATAGTGGAAGTGGAGAATGAAATGGAGGATGCGGCGTTCGACTATCTAACTCATCGCACAAAATGCAGCTATATTATCTACTTTACAACAATTGTGAGAGTGAGGTACTGCCCCGAACGAACCAGCTCGTGTACGAGCTAGGCTCCACCACAATAAAATATACGAGTATCTACACTAATATTAACATTTGATTTTTATTTTTCAGTGCATTGAATAGGCTCCGAAACTACAAGACCGGCTTGAAAAATTATATTTGCGTTGCTTAATCCGTTTATTGAGGAAGGCTATAGGCTATATTACATCACGCTACGACGAATAGAAGCAATACAGTAACCATACAGACAGTGAAACCGCGAGCGGCAGCTAGTCACAAATAAAATTTGCTTCAGATATACCATTGTGAATTTTCGGTAGAAACTCTGTAGTCTACGGGGACTCTTACATTGAAGAGACTATATCTAAGAATTATGAATTCTGTTATATCGAACGGTTTAATAATAGACACTGGCGCCGTCGCATCCGTCAATTGTTGTGAGAACGCAAGTTTATAGACGTGACCCATTTTTTGTTGCTAAAATTGTAGAGCACAAACAAATAAATATTTTAGGGATTTTTTTCAATCAAAAAATGAGGAGGTTTTCAATCCGTAGTGTATGTTATTTTTTAATACTTCTTACCTCACTCCGTCATTTCTTTACTGATTTAGAAAATTATTTGCCTTTGAAAACTATATGCTTTCAGATTAATTCCATACAAATGTCATTGAAATCCGTTCAGTGATTTTGTTTTGAAATCGAAATAACTGGGTGCTATCCAAGTAAACGAAATTACATATTGCTTTGAGAGTCGGTTTCTTTTTATGGCTAAGTTATCGTCTTTAAGTTTGGTCAGTAATTTTTTTTTAATGTTTTTTAAATTTATTAAACATCCTGCATGAAAATCATAGGAGATGTAATCCGAAATACGATAATTTTATGCTTTAACGAGATTTCAACTAGCAATCTATACTAATATTACAAAAACTGAAGAGTTTGTTCGTTTGAACGCACTTATCCCAGGAACTACTGGTTCAAATTGAAAAGTTCATTTTATGTTAGATAGTCTATTTATCGAGGAAGGCTATAGGCTATATTACATTACGCTACGACTTTTAGGAGCGAAGCAGTAACCATAAACGCGAAGGCAACCAAGGGTTACATTATATAATATGTTATACGCATGTATTTTGGCACTCAGGTTGCCAACCATTTTGTATGACGTTTCGTAGCAACAAGCTAACGACTGAAAAAGACCAGCAAGAGTACCTAATGTCCAAAAAGACGAGCTTGTTAAAGTTGGAAATGGGTACAGATTTTTAACGACATTATAAAATATTATTGTCCACTAGTGCTAATCCTGCATGGAAAAAAGGTGACATTAGGATCACTCCTATCTTGGTCACCCGCTGTATTGTATCTTGGAATATAGGTATAGGTTGAGGTGTATATTAGGACCCTGATAACTAATACTGTGTCAAGCCACACGAACTTCATTTTGAGTAAATGGCGTCTAAACATGTCAAACGTATCCTTAACAAATATGTTTGAAGACGTATATATTCATATTTTCTTTTATTTTTTGATAGGTCTATCTTTATCTATTAAAAATATTTTTAAATGTTTGATATTATTGTATAAATAGCAAAATATGAAACGCACTTGATATTCGAACCAATTAATTAGGAACTTTTTTCTGTACTCATTTAGTTTATATGACTTCAATTTTTATTTAATAATGTTAAATAGGCGATGCAGTATCAAAATACATAAATATCTCCGAATTCGAAAAATTCTTTTTGTGGGTTGACACATTATTGCTTATCAGCATCAATTTACCGTTTTTCATCTAACGAATGTTAATTAACACATTAACACATTCCCTGTTCGTGAAGCAGACACAATATTAAATAATCGATATGTATTATATGACTTATGGGACAGGGAACGGGTTAAAACTAGCTGCTAGTTTTATCCAAGCACATCATCGCCTCGGTAGCGCAGTAGGCAGCGCGTAAGTCTCATAATCTTAAGGTCGTGAGTTCGATCCTCACCCGGGGCATAGCTTTTTATTTTAAAATATAAAAGGAAATGTATAAAAAATATTATATTATTTCAATGAAATATTTGCTTGAAAAAATTCATTAAAAATATATGGTATGTTATTGAGAAGGCTTATTTTTTTAATCTCATTCGGCAATTGATTTTTATTTAACTGAACCATCTGTGTTTTCAAGTGGTGTATTTAATTAAATTCGCCTTATTCTCGATATTGAAAAGTACATAATTAAAAATCTGTGTTCTGCACATTTCAAGTGCTTTTATTCAAAGCAAAATTATTCGTTCACTTTATCATAGACAGTTAAGTCATCATCATCTCATAGTACTGGTCCCGGTTATACCAATATCTGTTTATTCTAGTCCATATATTAACAAGTTACTGATTTTTACACAGAGCGACTGCCACCTGACCCCCGCAACCACCGAGACCAAGCCAGTAACCATTAAGACTATAATAATCTACCTACCAAGAGTAACGATCATTATCAGGTGATTGTGATAACAAACGGGACCGACAGCTCTACGTGCTTTGCGAGGTAATTGGGGGAGACCTACAAGGTCAATTACCCAGATCTAGGAACAAATATGTATACAAATATATCGAACCCGCAACCGATAGTGTTAAAGTTACATACAATACCACTACACCAGAGCTATCGCCATCGGAAAATTCCGAATCATACATATCCGTCAAACTAACTAAAATCTGGCTATCAAGTACTTTCCCGCTACTGGGACATTAACAGCTAACAATTATTCAACCAATCACAAACCTATTGGCTCGCGACCCGACCTCATTGCACCGCGAGATGTTTAACAGCGTACATCGATAGTTATGTACTGTCGCCCTAGCCCGCTCATTGCTATATTTAGTCCACGAGTGATACAATGGTCTAATAATAGAAAATGCATCACCGATCATGCAATGGATGTGTGATATTGACAGTATGTACGGTGGTGTCCTTTTGATTCGCGACTGGTTGATTGGGAAAGATATGAATGCTACATATATTTTCTTTCCTTACGACAGATAAAAAAAAGAATTGATTTCAAAACCAAAATACGTTATTTCGTTTATTTGTATGTTAACTTATTCTAGTTATTTTGATTTTAACCAAACTACTGAACCGAATTTGATAAAAATCTATTAGGTAGAGTATACTTTTAAACAGTAATAGAATTAACTAAATCGGTCAATGTGTTTTTGGGTAATCGATGTACTATATAAAATATAAAAAAGTCCCCGAAAAATTGAGAACGTCCCCCGTTTTTGGAAGTCGGTTAAAAAGCAATCTCAGTAAGCAATTTTAATTTTTTAAATATATAAGAACTAAGATTATCTGTAGCCGAGATAGCCTAGTGGTTAGAACACGTCGATCTCAACCGATGATCACGGGTTCAAACCCCGGGTAGCACCGATCAAGGCTGTTACTTTGCTTTACTTACTTTAAGAAGTAAAAACCAAAGCTAAATACAACAAACTATCGAAGTGTTTTAATACAAAAATCAGAAAGCAACTGTCAAAATGTAGGATTTTTGATTGACATATTATGATGATATATTTTAATAACGTTCCGATACGATATTCGTTCAGTGATCGTTTGACGTAATTACGCTGCAGATCTTTTACGAGCAAACGCAGTATTTTAAGTGTCATACGAAAATTAAATAAATGCTTTTTGGTATTTTTATTTAGTTATTTTATATCTTAATTCATTTACATCAATATTCAATTCAATTCTTTGGTTAATGGCTTCTAGTTGTGCCAATTAGACACATGTTATTTCGCCAATGTCACGTGGGATGGAGAAGACACGATGGAGATTGATCGGTGTGGTCAAGAATCCAACCTTAACTAAATTTTGAAAACACCCTAAAATAGTGTGAATTTCATTATTAGTCCTTAACCTAGAACAACACAAAAATAGATATAAATATTATACACACTAGTATAAAAATACAGGTAATTTTAATGGGACAATCACATGTTTTATTTACAGTTTAATTTTATTATATTTAATATATTTACACAGAAACGGACACAGTGGACTAAACACAAACATCAATAAACAGTCAACATTTATAGGGCGGGGGACTTTAGGAGGGAGGACGTCATAGAGGGGATGAAGAAGTCTGGGGCAATTAAACAGGATATGGGATGGGGAACCCTCGTCTAAGCCGCATTCGCACAGTGAGTGGTCACGAACTCTGATTTTGGCCAGGTGCCTGGGAGTACATGCATGGCCAAGACGCAAACGGCAAATAGTTGAAATGACCCAGCGGTCAGCACGTCTGAAAAGGGAAAACCAAGGACGTCTAGGAATATCAGGTTGTAAGCTGGCATAGTATTTACCCTTGACCGATTTTGATGAATTCCAAAAGGATGTCCAAGAATTGGACATTCGAGTATTCGCGACGGCACAGAGATCTTGGGAGGAATTTTCAAAGTGTTCTAAAGAACCAAGATGTATGGCTGATTTGGCACACGAATCAGCAGTTTCGTTGCCAGGGATTCCGGAATGGCTGGGAATCCAAACTAGCGAAACTTGCAGTCCCTTTTGATGACATAAGAACAAGGCCTCTCTGATCTTTAAAATAACGAAAAACCTCCTTCTACTACGTAATGGGTTTTCCTTGATGGCTAAAAGGCAGCTTAAGGAGTCAGTCAAGATAACAGTCTGTCTTAAGTCATGGGAGTGGGCATATAAAATTGCTTCTAATAGGGCGATCGCCTCACCAGTGAATACTGATGATTCAGGTGGGCATTTAAATTGTAAAATAATTTTGAATTTAGGAATCCAGCAGGCTGCACCAACACAACCTTCTGAAGATAGTTTAGACGCATCGGTATAGATGAGAAGATGGTCTGACCAATTTTCATGAAATATATTATTGAAACGAGACACAGTATCAGGTGAGCCTTTGACGAATCCAAGGTTCGTTACAATAGGAGGTTGATGGACAAGGGCCTTATAGTGGATGGAAAAAAGAGGGTTCAAAGGGAGTTGAATAATAGGATTCGGAAGATTAGTGAAATAAAGGAAGCTATTTAAAAGACAGGATACAGGTTTGTTAGGATTATAAATTTGGGACAATTTATTTAAATGATTCCAAAGAGGATGGGATGACAGCTGTAACATCTTGCCAACGAAACGATCACACAGATACTGTCTTCTTATTTGCAAGGGAGCATCAACGCATTCCACCTGTAGGGCATTCGTAGGTGTAGATTTCATAGCACCCAGAATGATTCTAAGGCATTTAAATTGAATTTTGTTCAGCTTGTCAGCCGCTGATTTATTTATAGGTTCCAAAACAAATGTACCATAGTCCATATGACTACGAACTATAGCATTATATAGAAGTTTTAGTGAGTATGGGTGAGCTCCCCACCAAACACCTGAGACTGCACGAAGGACATTAATGCCTTTTTCACATTTTTTAATAATATGCTCAGTATGAGAAACTCCGTTCAATCGGTTATCAAGTATAACTCCTAAAAATTTAGCCTTTTCTACAAAGTTGATGCGTTGATCCCCATAAAGCAAATCGAAGGTGGGAACCATCCTTTTTCTAGTAAATGTAACTGCCTGACTTTTGTCAATCGATAGTGATAGACCATGATCAGACAGCCACTGGCCTAGATAATGCAAAGCAGAGTTGAGGCGAAATGAAATATCTTCTACTGAATTTGATCGATAATAAATAGCAATGTCATCAGCATATTGTAAAATATTGCAGAAATTGTTAACAGATAATTCAAGATCGTGGGTGTAAATGCTGTAGAGCAGAGGACTAAGGACGGAGCCTTGAGGAAGACCTTTCCAGACAAGTCTGGGGGGAAGAGAAATGGATTGGTGTTTTATCACTATTGATCTGCAAAAAAGCAGATTACATATGAAATGTATCATCCTCGGAGGCATACTCAGCTGGTGCAATTTTTGCCTGAGTAATGGGAGAAGAACATTATCATACGCAGAAGCTACATCCAGAAAAACACCCACAAGGTACTCTCCTTTTAAAAAGGCTATTCGAATATCTGTTGTAATAATACTGAGACTATCGATGGTGCTCAAACCCTTTCGAAAGCCAAATTGAGAGGGTGAGAGAATATTTCTGCTTTCCATTATCCACTCCAGACGATTCTTTATCAGATGTTCAGTTATTTTAGCTAAAGTAGACGATAGTGCAATGGGTCTATAGGAATTAGAATCTGAAGGATTCTTGCCGGGTTTTAAAATAGGAATAATTAACTGAGACTTCCAAGAATCTGGAATAACTCCTGACAAATAAAACTGATTAATTATATTTAAGAAGAATTTCTGAGACTTTTCATTTAAATGTGTGATAAAAGAATAAGGAACACCATCTTCACCAGGAGAAGAATCTGTGAGACCAGACAGAGCACATTGAAGCTCAGAAAATGAAAATGGGGCATCCATTTCGTCTGAAATAGGTGCAGGAAGGGAAGAAAGAAAGTTATCCTGACAAGGTACGAAGGGGGGGGCAAGTTTGTCAGCAAAATTGTTCAGCCATTCTAATGGATTATTGGAGGTAGGATTGATAGAATTCAAGGAACGGCGAAATTTTCTAAGTTTCAACCAAACTACGTAAGAAGGAGATCGAGGGGAAAGTGATTCACAAAAGTCAACCCAACCAAGCTTTTTCTTTTTTGACACTAGTCTCTTTAATTTAGCGTCTAAACGTTGATATCTTTGGAAATTCAGAGGAGTCATAGACAGAGAATATGAATCCTCTGCCTCCGTTCTTTGAGTAGCTAAGCGGGAGCATTCCTCATCCCACCAGGGGGTGGATAGCACCAACTTTTTGCGGAAATGTTTTTTAGGGAAATTAAGATCTGCACCAGTCAAAAGAGCCTTAAGGAATGTTTCATAATAAAAAGTGATATTTTCATCACCTCCAGACTCAGGAAGAGAGTCCAATATGTCATCAACAGAACTAGCATAGTCGAACCAGTTTGCATTTTTCAGGGAATATTTAAGGAGGGGGTTTGGGGTAATAGAAGGAACGGAATTTTGATTAAGGGAAATGAGAATAGGGAAATGATCACTACCAAAAGTGGATGACAAGACATTCCAGGAAAGTTGAGATGCAAGAGAGGGAGAAGATAAGGATAAATCTACTGCAGTTTTAGGGTTCTGAGAAGGGTAAACTCGACGTGTCGGCGAACCATCATTGAGGATGCACAGATTGACATCATCAACTATATCCACCAACAAGTGAGCAAACCCATCAGTAGAATGACAACCCCATGCAGTATGATGGGCGTTGAAGTCGCCCATCACAAGGATAGGATGAGAAAGTGAAGAAAAGATAGAATGAAGTTCAGGAATAAGAGAAGAGGATGGGTGGGGTATATACAAAGATAGAAAGGAAATGTTAAGGGATTTAATAGCAACAGCACTGAAATGCTGGCTGGGTGGGAGAGGGATTTGAGAGAAAGGGATAGAATGACGGATAAAAAGAGCACAACCTGCATACCCATCACTTCTGTCATCCCTCAAACAGGAAAAACCAGGAACCCGAAAGCGAGAACCAGGAATTAGCCATGTTTCAGAGATGGCAACAATGGAGGGACTATGCAGATTTATAAGGGAGAGTAATTCGTGTTTTTTGGGACGGATGCTTTTACAGTTCCACTGAAGGAAGCTGGTTGGGGCCATTTTTAAGGACAAGAAGTAATTGGGACAGGTTATCGGCAACGTTGGACGGTAAAGGAACATCGCTACATGCTGTAACAATGTTGAGGATCATTTGTGAAAGGAGTTCTAAAAGGTTTGTGGTATGATTGGTAGGGATAGGTTCCACATTGTTATTGAGGGCACAACCATTGGGAGTGGAAGAGGGACAGTTGCCCACTATGGCTTGGTGGGCTTGTTTATCAAACCCTTTACCAAGGGGGGCTCTGGGACGGACGGATCTGACTACAGTTTGGCGGTACGATTGAACAGATTTGTTTGGAGAGGGAATAGTTTTAGAGGGACTGGAGGGAACATAAACGGGTGGGGAAAACATCTCCTTAGCGATCTCTGCATAGGATCTGCGGACTGGGGGGAATCTTGCGGATGCTTCCATATAGGAGACATTATCGGATGCCATGACTAACTTTATTGAATGCTGTCGCGAATACTCAGGACATTCTTTGTCAGAGGCAAAATGCTTGCCTGAGCAATACAAACATGTGGCATTGTCCTTGACGACATCACATGACTCACCAGTATGTTGTTGAGAACATTTAAAACATCGTGGTTTCGATCTGCATTGAGTTTTTACGTGACCATAGCGGCAACAGCTTAAACACATAATGGTCGGAAGATTGTACGTCTCTACAGGAAGGGAAGTGTGGTAGGAGTAGACTTTAGGAGGCAATATTTGACCTCTAAAAGTTATAACAATGGATTGGGTAGGGACCCAGGTGACAACACCCTCATTAGAAATTTTACGGTTCAACCGTCTCGCTTTCATAACATCTCCGCATCCAGAAGGAATTTCTAATGAGTCGACGAATTCCTCCATCGACCATTCCACGGGAACACCTTTAACTAGACCCATTCTAGTAACATTATATGTTGGAATAATGGATTTGTACTTGCAAAGGCCTAAGATGGGGTTATTTAAAAATTCATTTGCTGCTTGCCCGGAAGTGAACTCAACGGATATTTTATTTCGGCCTATATTCTTTACACCGTCATTTATTATTGAGCTGATTTTATGCTTATGCAAAAATTGCCCAAAGGTAATAGCCCGAACAGTAGTTCCTGCTGAAGGGTCTGCGATTTCCCGTGAGACATGAACGATAAAGGGACCTTTGTCATCACCCGAATACATTTTGGGACCATCTGAGAAGGAGGGATGAACGTACATCGACTGGATCGACGGAGTAGCGGTAGATGGATGGACTATGATTTTCTTCGCTGCCGAATCAATCATAGAACTTTCATTAGGACGTTTACGGGAATCAGAGGGGGACGGATCAGACATAATGGGTGAGCCTCCAGGATCAGGAGGTTCGGGAGGTCGATCGACATCCATTTTTACGAACAAACAATAAATATATGTATTAACTACTACTAAACAAAAACTACTATTTACACACTTACCACAGCTAAAATTGTTAGTAATACACTATAATTATTAAAAACCAACTATTTTGACAGTGATACACCATAAAAACCGAAAACAAAACAACAGAATCTCTCTAACACGTGTGTCAACCAAAGCCAACGCAAGCGAAACAGCCTACATCAATATTTTAAACTTCTTTACCTTTTGACATATTATGTTGTTACCGTCAAAAAGTTAACCGAAGTCCCATATTGAAAAAAAGAAAACATCGTAACATAATTATAATTCTATAATATTTTAAATATATTTACCTAACATAGGTAATTAATAAATAATTAAATAATATTTTTTATATAAAGTTCTAATTTGTAAACCAATAGCACTAAATATAATTCATTTAATCAAAACAAATAATTAATAAACTTTAATTTAAATTAATTCCTCATTACAAAAACAATTTATAATACAAGAATTTTAAACGTATTTTTGTTTTAATCAGAATATATTTCAACACGAAGCCCGTTAATAGAAAACACGGATCGTGAAAGGATTTCTCAGAAGTGTGCTTATTATACAACCTTTTCTCAAATATCAAATACTTCTACCGCTTCGGCATTTAATAAAACTCGTCGACTTCACAGTAATGAAGCCAAACGTAAAACATAGGTTCATACCTATGCTAGCGGTACTGGCTGTTACACACGACTTGAATTAAAACATATTATATTTTAGAAACTAGCTGGTGCCCATGACTTCGTCAGCGAAAAAATAAAACAGCTTAAGTCACGCCTCATAATAATACGAGTCAAAGTCTCGTAAAAATCGTTACAGCTAATTCAAAGATTTGCTAGAACAAAAAGACGGACAAACAGACATACAAAAATTTTATAAATTTATTTAATACTTTTTTATTAATTAAGTGTAAAGCTGTTAATATAAAATTACAAATTGACAGTTTAATTTTATTAATTAGTATACATGTACATAGATAATGTTTATACTAATTAATACCGTCTCAGGTGGTATGGTCACGTGATACAAAGACCATGTAGTAAAAAAAAGTATTAATTGTAACTGCCGAAACACAAGAGGGGTAGATGGCAACCTTCTGCCACGTGGTTAGCCAGCATGACGAAATTTGTAAGATCTTGAATTACGCTGATCGACGTCGTTATTAGACGTTTAAACATGTCAATTTGAGATTTCAGTAACTCTGGCTAGGATATTGTTTTGAATCACAGAATATACCCAATATTTTTTTTAATTTGATATCATTTTTAAATGAAACCTTTTAAGTTATTCGACCCATGTGTCGATGTTTATATAGTTATATTTATATAGTTATTTATCAAAGAAGGTTTTAGTTATTATTATTTTTAAATGAGTATAATATATTAGCATCTGATGCACATCTGGAGATAGAGTATTCAGTATTTACAACAATTACTGCGATCATATATCCATGACAACTTGAAGTATTTTTCTATGAAAACGTAATTTCAATCACAATAGTACGAATTGAAACAAGCCGAATAGGAAACACACCGCCCACAACTACCGCGATCAGAATTGACCCGGCAATCAAGACGATCAAATCAAACTGCTCCTACGTATAGTAAATTACAAAACGTGAGTTATTGCTCGTTCCTACTATTACTGGCTAATAATGTAAACTGGAGTTGGCGTGACACTCGTTCTGATTGGTCAATTTTTTAATCAACTTCCACAAAAGGTTATTAATTCTTCGGAAACCTTTTTTACGCATGTTTTCCGATCGATATTTTTTTGTTGGATAGGGTATATTTGGTTATTGGTCTTGTCTTGCTTATTGGTATTTTCATCTAAGTCGGTTCAGTACATTTAAAATTTAAAATAATTGAAAATAAATATGTCATTCGAGAAAACGAAATTATGTATGTATTTTTCAAGTCGGGTTTCCCTTGCTTTGGGTTGTGTGCGAATTCTCGAGGCTCTCACTGACCGTTTTTTTTTTAAGTTTTTTCCTTAGTTCAATTTGTCTGTCTGTGCCATCGTAGCTCCCTAACGAATGAACTAATTTTGATGCGGTTTTTTGTGTTTGAAAACTGATATAATCGAAATGGTTCTTAGCTATAATTTATGAAGACTGTGATTTCAATAATATTAAATGAATCAGCACGATACACGAATCCTGACTAACTTACAGTGGAAGTATTGTGTTGAGGTTCTATGGAATTAATATATTGTCGTTATTTTTTTAATTATCAATTTTATTTTATATTTTAATTACAAATTTTATTTTGTACTATCTAGTGCTCGCGACTTCGTCTGCTCAAGATTAGTTTTGCTGATACGTTTATACGATAATTATGACGATGATAGCTGTACAATTCGCAGGGTATTGTCAGAATCCTTTCTTGGGGGATGCCTAGGTCCTAGTAGCTTTATGCATGAATAGTCTCAGCCCGATCGGTTTAAAATTGACGAAGTTTCATACAAACATTCATCCCCTATTTTATCCCCGCGGAGGTAGAATTAATCAAAGTCCTTGCATAGCTACCTAGGATGCCTATGTCATTACATCTACCTGTGTTTGGGCTGTGCGTTGATAGATCACTACGCCAATCAGTCACCTTTGAATTATATATTTAGATAAACATAAACATACAGTTAATTCTAATTGGACGCTGATATGCAATACTGTATCAAGCCACACGAACTTCATTTTGAGAAAATGGCGTCTAAAGATGTCAAACCTATTCTTAATAAATTTGTTTGAATAAGTATTTATCCATATTTTCTTTTCTTTTTTGATTAAAGCTGTAATTAATTAAAAGCGGGTTTATATATTTAATATTTTATCTAATAAAAAGTTTTTAAAAATATAAGATTATTGTATAAATTACAAAATAAGGAACGACCTGGAAATTCGATACGATTGATTAAGCAACTTTTATCCGCACTTATTTAGTTTATATGACTTTATTTTTTATTGAATAGTGTTAAATAGGTGACGCCGTATCAAAATACACCAACATCTCTGAATTTCACTTTTTGTGGGTTGAAACATTATTGCATATCAGCATCCAATTATTAGTCGTTACACCTGACGTTCATCTGCGGCAGAAAAGTAGTCGATTCACCTGTCTTCACACATAAATACAAGAACTAAAATTGTCATATATATCTCACTGAGACTTATAGCTCATACAAGCTTTAGAAATAATAATAAAAAAAAATGTCTTAAAACTGTAAATAATAAACTATTTCGGTTATCGATTTAAAATAGAACTTGACCTTGAACTTTACGAGAAAGTCAAATTATCGTAAATCGTCATTAGAGTTATTGACGATTATAATTACTTCTCCAATACAATAGGTGTGTGCATGTAATGTTTATACATGATATTGTATACCACAAACCTATAAAATTAAGCGGAGGAATGCAAAAATAATTTTTAAAATCAGTGAGATCCTGACATGTGTATCTATGTATATAAAAGCGGAACGTCACTCACTCATCTCGAAATCACAGAAACTACAAGTGCTAGGAGTTTAAACTTTTTAGGATGTAGATACTTACTAAGACGGGATTTTGCAAAATTTGACCCCTAAGGGAGTAAAACGGAGGTTGGAAGTTTGTATGAAGGTCTTATGTTAAGCGCGAGTGAAACAGCGAGGGACCGCTAGTTAAAAATAAATGTGTAAGCAATATTATTAGTATAATACACATTAAACTGAACTCAAAATAAATATGAGAGACATTGTCCTGTCCATAACACCTATCGGAACACATACTAAATCTTAACCATCTAAGAAACCACTTAAACACAAACAAATAAAATTTTATAAAATTCAATCCAACATTTCACGAGGACAATAGTGACTTACACACAGACAGAAGAAATATTTATCTAAATACTAGATGACCCGGTAAGCTTCGTATCACCTACATATAGTATTTGTGTACAAACAGACAAATTTCTGAAAGCACCTATGAATATTTGATTCCTAAGAAACAAAATAGTTTATATTGGAATACTAAATCATCGTTTTTAGTATTTTCCTGACGTCTTATTCATGTTTCTTACGTTTAAACCTTTTGTTAACCTACACAAATATTTCAAGATCAAAATAAGCCAAATCGGTCCGGCAACTCTCGACTTTTAGCGAGACAAACGAACAGCTTTTCATTTTTATATATATAGTCAACACCGAGCCACCTCCCCCAATGTAAAACTTGGTAATTAAAACGAAAACGCTAATAAATCAATAAGTTTCAACGATATTTTAAATTAAAATGATATCTCGGATATTTTCGAGACAATGCTCTCGAGAAATATTGAAAAGATAAAACGATAAATATTAAAAGTTACGAAAAAAGTTTAACTTTACTTTACCTAGTGACTTTTGAAAAGATAATTATTTTTCGGTTTCGAGGCGTTATCGCGGAAGGTATTAATTTTTTTTCACTACGAATTTATGTACGTAGATTGTCCTGTTTTTTTTTTTTTTTTTTTTTTTTTTTTAACTAAATCTATCTACATACGTCTAACATCCATACATCCATACTAATAAGTCTTTCTTGTATTCAGACTTTATTCCAAAATCAAAATCAAAATACGCTTCATTCAAGTAGGCTTTTACAAGCACTTTTGAATCGTCAATACAGAAACAAAAGAAAACTAAACACTAATTAATTAATTAATTTACCACCGGTTCGGAATGTAGATTCTACCGAGGTGCAAGAAACTCGATAGTTACTCTTTTTAAAAGTTTTACGATGGGTACATCATTACTTGTTACATTTTTACATTATTATTTTTTACATTATAGGTTAGAAAGGGAACCGACTTCATAAACAAACTTTTATCAATAAATATTAAAACCAAACTACTAAACCGATTTTGATGAAGATTCTATAGGACCAATCGGAGAGTATACGCTTTCGAATAAAAAAGAAATTAACATGAAAAAATCTATTTAACTTTTTTCGAGTAATCGCTGCACACACCTCCTTTTTGGAAGTTAATAAAAAAAGAGAACGAAAGTTGTATATGCGAAATATATTGTAGAACGAATAAACTTATTAAAAAATATTGTTACATTATTCTTAATGGTCATAGGTGAGATTTTATGTATATTTATATAAGCGTATAATTTTAAAATAAAATCTATATTAACATGAGTGAAGCCGCGAGTAAGAGCTAATAATAAAAAAATTGTAGAATTCAGTTAACAGCGCCATCTTTAAAAATTAAACTGTACCACTTGACATTGTGCAAGTCAAATATCGATTATTAAGTGATATTCTATATAATCTTAATGATCGCTACTAGATGGCAATAAAAGCATAAACATGTATGATTTATAATTTGTATTCAAAATTTAAAAGTCCTAAGGTAAGTTATTTAATTTAAAGAAATTTAAAATTACAAATAAACTTAAAATATGGTTACTTTTAAAAGTGAATGGAAAGCGCCATCTATTTATTAGTTGTTGCATTATTTGTGAATGATCGATTTCATGTCAGTTTTTGTAATATGATCATAGATGGCGCTCCATTCCGTAAATTAAAGTAAATCACGATGATTTTTATCGTTTTTAATTATGTTTAAAACTAGTAATTACATTATAATTATTCTTTATAAAATTAATGATATTTCTAGCGATCGTTAAAGATTTCATTTTAAATTAAGATAATAATTTATTTAACGAGTTCTCTTCCCGGGTCGATTTTTCTTACGCTGATTAAGTATTTATTAAGTAGTTAAAAAACTATATATTAAAAGAAAAACATCACGTTATGACTAATAGGAGGTAACTGTAATGACCTGCTTAGACTTGGGACGACACGGCAAAGTATTTTTTACGGTAAATTCTGCCAGACGTCCTGTACAGTAGCATCATCACTTAGAGGGTCCAATTTTAAATTTAAACAATCTAGGGATCCACTCAAAGACGAAAAATTTCATCGAAATCAGCTCAACCTTTCAAAAAACTTTATTGACGGATAAACGGACAGAAAATATGGATGCTGATAAGCAATAATATGTCAACTCACAAAAAGTCGAATTTGGAGATATTGATGTATTCTGATAGTACATCATGTATTTAACATTATTCAAAAATTTCAAGTCATATAAAGTAAATAAATACGGAAAAAAGTTCTTTAATTATTAGTTTCGAATATTGAAGTGTGTGGTATATATTTTGCAATATAAAATAATCTCATTTATTAAAAAAAAAAAACTTATTATTTGATAAAACTTTTCATTAGACCAATCTGTTTTTAATTCATATATATATTTTATTAATATAGAAAAGATGTATATATACGTCTTCAAACAGATTTGTTAAGAATATGTTTGACATGTTTAAACGCCATTTTCTCAAAATGAAGTTCGTGTGGCTTGACACATTATTGCTTATTAGCGTCTATATGTACATAACAACATAGTCTGTGTCATATCAAGATAACATAGCAAATTAATAAATAAAAGATAAGATAATTATTTAAAATTGTTAACAAGTCTTTCAAGTTCTATGAATACTTTAGACGGGGATTTCCAATTGACGACGGTGTAGAAAAAACACTGTTACATAAGACTCGGTGTAAGAAATTTTAGGCCAATCAATTTAACGCTCGATGCATGTTGAGTAGATGTCGGAAATTATTAAAATAATTAAAAAATATTTTTTAAAGTATCAGTTTACACTGTCATTGCGTGACCACAAGGGCAACTGAAAATCAGCAGCGGTTCATAGAACCTCATAGTCTAAACTTGAATTATAAGTTTTTTATACATGTATATATATTGTTGAATTTAATATTTATTTAATTTACTTTTAATTTTTTCTTGTATTGCATTAATTATTTTATTTATGTAGTCCGTGTGTTTGTCATTTTTTTTTCTTTTTTTCTTCAAAATCTTATCGCGTTATCGAAGTTTCTAATGGCTTTCGGTTGGAATTAGGCGAGAATGACACTTCTACGTTTTATTTTCAGGTTTATATACATTGTTTGTTATTATTTTTTAATCTGAGGAATTTACTGGCAGTGCCTTTATTTTCGACAGACACAGCTTTCGCAAGGTTACCTATGTTCCAGGCTATGGAGTTATTTCATGTCATTTAGTAGAGTAAAACTTACGTAGAAATGTAATTAATGCCTTAAATAATTTACTAGTTTCATTAAATATATAACATGGTTATCATGAGCTTACGTAAGACATATTTTTTTTTTAAATAAGTAAGGTAAGGAACACATCAGAACGCGCTTACAATAAACATACCATTAATGATTAAAAATGACCGACTACCGACTTTGATGCTCAATACGTAATTTCATCTACTTTCATGCATATTAATTCCAGTTACTCCAATTTTTAATTTACAGAACCCAATTTAATTACATTCTATGGTACTAATCAGAAAGCCTAATACTACAAAAATATTACCCTTTCAAGCAAAAAAAAAAAACTAAAATAATGGAAGATTTATCCTATCGTCATTATTCATCTACCTAGCATTTTGTCGGTTATACCAGGATCTGTTTATTTACCTGGAGTAAACAGTAACTCATTTTTACACGGAGAGCCCCGGAGGGCAAGCCAGTAACCATCTAGACTTGAATAATCTCTCTTCTAAAAGTAACTATCATTATCAGGTAATTGTGATAACAACCGGGACCGCTTTACGTGCTATTCAAGGCACGGTGACCCACAAGGACTAACACCCAGACCAAGGAACAAATATTTAATCTAATACAAATATCCCTTGCGGGGATCGAATCCGCTACCGTCTGTGTTATCTTATTCAATGGAGTTAAGAAACTTACATCATATAAAATATAATGTAACAAAATAATGAATTTATTTACATCAATGTTTAAATCCTGCTTGATATATCCTTTAAATAAAAACCTTTAAATGATGTATTAATGTATTAAATAAAAAACATGCATAGTTTAAACATTTTAATACAGAACACGAAATTTATTACAATTCAATATATGGTTACACTTAAGTGTCACTAAAACGCGACTATTACTTAAATAATAATTACAATACACATTTATTAACAATTAAACATTAAAAAGACATTTCTTAATGTTCAATTATAACCATAAGAGGAATGGAGAAAGTCCGATGCATACCACATCTAAATAATTCAAACCTCCCTCCGTTCTCAATTATGAAGTATATCACTCGTTAAAGACCATAAAAGATTTAAATTAATGCTTATTTTAGTAATGAACACTGATGGATTTATAAGAAAGCATCTGTGGCATCTACATTTAATTCAATTTGCATAGCAAATAACAACGCTGATAAACAATACTGTGTCAAATCACGCGGATATCACTTTGAGAAAATGGTGTCTAAAGATGTCAAATCTATTCTTAATAAATTTGTTTGAAGAAGTATATACCCGTATTTTCTTTTCCATTTTTAATTAAACGCAGATTGGTTTAATAAAAAGTTTTATCTAATAATAAGTTTTTCAAATATATATGAGATGATTGTAAAAATTGCAAAATATGGAATGCAATTGAAATTCGAAACATTAATTTAAGAAACTTTTTCCGTAGTTATTTAGTTTAGATAACTTGAATTTTTTTAATTATGTTAAATAAGTACGCAAAACCAAAATACATCAACATCTCCGAATTTGACTTTTTGTGGGTTGACACATTATTGCTTATCAGCATCCAGTTGTTTTGTGAATTGTTTTCATTTTGTTGTTTCATTTTTTACACGATTACACACAAATACATTAAAAAAATGTATGTATTGGGATCTATAATAGTTTTATAGATTTAATTGTCAACAGTACTTTTAGATGTAAAACAATATATGTAGATTTTGTTGTCAGTATCGTTAGTCACGTAATTTTTTATATTGGCATGTTGGTACCATTGTTGACAGCGTGGTAGTCCAATTAAAAAAAACATTGGCTGTTGTCATTTCTAAGTTATTTGTTTTATATTTGTTTTCTTTATAAATCCATATTTTTCATTAAACGTATTAATAACAATAACATTTTAAATATAATCATTCCTAGCACCTTACGTGATATGTTTAAGGATATTATTATAATTATATCAAAGATAGAGCCTGCGTTTATCTTTATTATTAATCGCACTTTTAATGATAAAAACAGTACATCTAAGATATAAATGAATTACAATTTCTTTATAATTTGAAAGGAAGATAAATATAATAATCATTTTAAAGTGTAGTTGTCAAATGGGTAATATAAATTCAAAACCGGAAAAATAATAACGCAAAGCGTATGCTGAGATGCATTTCAGGTCCGCAGCACAGCGCAGAGCAAAATAGGACTGAATAAAAAGCTGCGTAAACGACGCCAATACGTTTGTAACCATGTTAACTGGTACATACGTCGCTTATCGCTTTGTCACTATGTGCTGAACCTCACTATACGCTTAGCCTTATAATGTTTTGCTGTGTTTTTTTTTTAAATAATTCTATCACTCGAACAATTAATTATTGATTTTAAAATGATTGTTATGAAAATTTTACAAAATGTAGTTACATATTTAATTTTTGTATTGAACGATCGATGTCATATTTTTACACATATAATAAAGTATACAAAGTCGTGTTTGTATATAAAAACTGTTTTGAAAAATATATTTTTTTATTTAGGTCGTAATTATCTCTGGCAGTCAATTTCGTTCGCGTGTCTGTTGATTTGAGTACACGTCTTATGATAAATATTGGACTGATTTGAATAAAACTCTACATAGAGATAGTTACTATTCTTGATTACCTAACAGTATATTTATTTTATCAAGACATAAAAGGCTTTTCGTGAAGAAGCCAACTATAATACTATATTCAATATTAAATTAAATGCAGACAAAGCAAAGTAAAATAAAAGCTAATTTTATAAATATATTATCATAAATAGGTAACTTCTGATACATTGATAATATACGTTATCAATATGACAATTGATAACGTTATCACTGTCAACAAAGCTTATCAATAAAAATATATAACACGATATTCTACTACGCCACGTTTTTAAAATGTTTTTCAAAATGCTATACAATAGTAATAATAATATATATTTACATAAAATTATTGTAAATGAAAATAACATATTATTTTTAACTGACTTCCAAAAAAGGGGGAAGTTCTCGATACGTTAATTTTTATGTATGTTTACCATTACTCGAGAACGGTTTAATTGATTCCAGATTGGATCCGTAGAATTTTCATCAAAATCGGTTCAGTAGTTGAGTTTCTAAATCAAAATAACTGGGACATACATATTTTGTTTTCTTGTTAACAACAACCATTACGACATTTTTAAGAAATCTATTTTTCATGGCAAGACGCGACGTACGACGTGATGGGCTATCCTCGTGTCTATTTGGCTCTTAAATTTTTTTGTATTTAGTAATTATACAGACAGATTTTCTTATGCTAAGTGGTCACCGCACATGTGCATTCGCAGCACCAGAGGAGCCACAATTGCAAATTTAAAAAGGAATGTAGGAGAAGGGAGTAGGGGGGGGAGTAGTGCCTCTGTCCTTTGACTTCCTTTTCTGAATAATAAAATGTAGCAGTGGTACAGCCTTAAGCTTCTGTTGTGCAATATAAAAATAATAGTTGTCATGACTTAAAATCACATACATGACTTAGATACCGTTAGGTATTCCTATTTTTTATCTTATCACTTCATTTTTATCTCATCTTCGATTTTTACATTGTTTTTCTCTAGAATTTTCTATAAAAATTCACATCGTATCTGTTATTGTCAAAATGTGGGAACGTCTTATGAGTATTTTCCATTGTTTTGGCTGTTCTGCCTACTCCATGATGAGGTTGTCCTGTTCGGGAACGCTGGTGAGATTCCAGTGGGTGAATGAGGTGGTGTTGGTGGTAGCAAATTGGTGGCTGGGTGGTAGACTTTGGCAGACATTACCATGTCATCTGAAATAAAATAAAAGTTAAGTAAATTAACAGCCTGTAAATGTTCAACTACTGAACGAAGACCCTCTCTCCCATTAAGGATAAGGTTTTAGAGTTTAATCCACGACCTGCTCCACGGCATGTTTGGGGATATACATGAGTCAGAATATCTCCCGGTACATGCAGGTTTCCTCATAATGTTTTCCTTCACCGTCCAGCTCGAGATGAATTTAAACACTAATTTAGCGCTTAAAAACACAGTAGTGCTATCCGAGGTACCCGCGGTCATCGATTGAGAACGACTAGTTCTAACCACTAGGCTATCTCGGCTCTCAAAAAAATAAAAGATCTTAAGATTTTTTTGTTAAAAAATCTACGTTTTTTGTCTTTTACTTATAGCAGTCGCACGCAGTTTCGGCTGCGCTTGTACAGAAATTATTCTCACTTATGTAACACTTATCGATAGGCGAGAATTCCACTTAGACATTCATAAGATTTACATAAGTTGTTTAACATTGTTTTTACACTTGAAAGAATTTACTGTCAGTGCCTTATTTTTACAATTTCTGTCTTTCGTAAGTTACCCTAGCTAACAGTGACCAGGTTACACTCAATAATGACTTACTGTTTGAAAATGATCTGCCGTAGGAGTATTTCGAGTTATGATCCTTCGTTGGAGGCATTTTGAATCTGTAACAATAAACAAACAAATGAATAAAACGAAAACGATCGATTTTGTCAATTCTTTTTTTATATTTAAAAGCGTATACTTTCAGATTGGTCCCATTGAATTTTCATCAAAATCGGTCCAGTAGTTCTGTTTTAAAATCGAAATAACTGGAATAATTATGTCATTTACGAAAAGTCTGTTTTCTTTTTTTTTAAAGTCTTTTAATCAATAATTTTTATACGTTAAAATAATCGCACTGATAAAGTGTAAATAAAAATTAAATAAATATTTTTTTCTTTTACAAGGACCTTAAGTAGCATTTTTCAAAAGATTAATTTCCATTAACGATGTTGTCTCATAAGTAGGGTTCCATCAGCACTATTTTATACAGAATCCTAACACTAAAATCCTCCAAGAACCTCAGAAATAAAATTAATATACTTTAGATATAATCAACGACTCTAAGTTGTATCGTGGAATTATTAATAGGGCTGCCACGAAGGGCCCGTCTTTGATAAGCTTAACATCAATATTATAGCAATCTTTATCGTTACATCGGTAATCGACTATTTTAGTACGATATGGGTTTTATTTCAGTCTATTCAATAACCGACAAAAGTTTATTTTTAAACGATTCCAAAAATTGATTTTTTTAACTGATTTTAAAAAGGAGGTTCTCTGTTTGAGCTGTGCGATTTTCGCAATTATCTCGTTAGATAGATATTCGTTACATTGAGAAGAAGGTTTTGGTATTTTAACCGATATTAAAAAAGAAGGTTCTCAGTTTGACCCGTATGTATGTATGTTTGTCCGCGATTATTTGGTTATTAGTCGTTTCCCCTCTTTTTTAAAATATTCTTGCTTTAATGTTTTGTACTTTCTAACTCAGTCGTTTGTTATATAATAATATTTGATATAATAATAATAATTATTATAATAATAAAATATTAGATTTTTTTATATTAAAGGATACACTTCCAGATTAGTTCCATAGAATTTTCATCAAAATCAATACAGTAGTTTGTTTTTAAATCGAAATAACTGAAACAGTTTGTCATTCAAGTAAACGAAATTGCATAGTTCCTGCTTTGTTCCCGTTCGTTTTTTAAAGTGTTTGTTAATAATTAGTAAAAATTTAACGGTGTGGTTGTGTGTAGAAGTGTGTGTGAGCAATGACACACAAAATGTTATTGTTGTATTAATCTTATACTGTGGTTTTGGTATTTTTTGTGTGTTTGTTTGATAAAAGGTATTTTAGTGTGTTTTATTGTGGTGTTTTGTTTTTAATGTAGTCTCTCCATTCGGTATGTAGGTAGGTATTACATTTTTATACATCGCTTTTTTTATTAAAAAAGAAATTTAAATATGGATTGTAACAACAACGTAATTTTTTTACATTTAAAAGAAATTTCTTATATGATATTCAGGTACCTAAAACTATGTCAATAAATTTATTGATATGCGTACATTTTTTGTTTATCCAAACGATATTGCGATTTAAACATTTTATGAATAAAATACGTCAGTCTTTGTCGTGGCATGTATGACAACGTTTCATATATTAGGCAATTTTTCCTATGAACGATTTAGTCTTAATGCGACGTTATAACGATAATACAGAAATACAGAATTGATGATAACAACACCGACACAAAACATCCTAAATTCTTTTGAACCGCACGAGAAAAACGTCTCTAAACCAACACGATTAGGGCTGAAAGTCCCACGCATTACATTCTAATAAAGTTATGTTCGATACTTTCACACAATGTTATCATATTTGATACCGATCGATACAACCGAAGTAAGTCTTCAAACAATTCACAGGAAAACATATTTTAGTTCAAAAGAATAAGATCTAAATTCCGTTCCATTTTGTAAAACATATGACGTTTTGAATCGAAACAAACGAGCACAGATTTATTCCGTCAAAGAAAAAGACTCGCTCGGGGGGAAAAGGGAGATATTTGTAAAATTGATTATGTTTGACGTCTTTTGATGATGGCGAACTGAAAAACGCTCCAGCGATCGATTTTAATTGAATCCACATGAAAGGGATAGACGTGGATCGAGATTAAGATTCTGGAGGCTTTCAGGCGATTAGCTGCAATCCAGTACACAGAGAGTTCTTAAGGGATTGCCTTTTTATGAATTTTTGGGGTAATCTAAGCTGAAGATTGGGGCAATGAATTGTATTTTCGGGATAAATTTTATAAATTTAATTGTATATTAAAATGGATAATACATTATATAAGTTACAAAGGATGATGTAAGAATTCTTCTGTCAAAAAATGTATAAATTATAGTGCTATTTAGAAATTAACTTAAATTTATACAAATGTAGGTTACATTTGTATAAATTAGTTTTTGGGGCAAACATGTAAAGAACATGAGTGTATGAGTTGTTTTCGTTAAGTGAGAATTACACTCATAAGTTTTGCTCTCGCAATTTCATAAAGACTTACATAGGTTATTGGTCATTGCTTTACAGATGAAAGAATTTACCGTCAGTGCCTTTTTTTGACTTTCACAGTTTTCGTAACTATTTATGACGTATGTGTAAATAAAAGCCAATAAACTATTTGACATGACAATATTATGTACTACTTGCTATAAAAGCAAGTGGGTCTAAGGCAAGAATTTATACTATTTTTTCTCAGGCTTTCACAATGGTTTACATAAGTTATTTCTCATTTCTTTACAATTTCAAGAATTTACTTTCAGTGCCTTATTTTTGACTTTCACAGCTTTCGTAACTTCTTACGACGTAGAAAAAATAGTGTAAATTCTTGCCTTAGACCCACTTGCTTTTATAGCAAGTAGTACATAATATTGTCATGTCAAATAGTTTATTGGCTTTTATTTATCAATTTATCAATTGACGTATTTAGGGCATATCGTTGCAGAGTATTGTCAATGATTGAGCACAATGAATTATTTAAGAACTGTTATATAAGACTATCTTCATCAATCAATTTTAATATATTTGAAACTCATTTTTTTGTACTACAGTAACAAGTAATTAAATTAAAAACTAAAAACCCACCTACGTAACAAGACCATCTATTGTTAACAATAGTATAAATATCAGTTCAGTCTAAGAGCCTATAAGTGAGAATCGTTACTAATCAATTTTAAATAGTAATAGGTAAACGGTAATTTTGTTTGAAAAACAATATGAGAAATCTAAAACTGATTTTTAAATGCCTATTTAAAGACACCTCAATCAACATCTATTGGCCATATGGATGTTTGTCGTGGTCTGGGTGTTTGGACCCCCGACACAAGGTCACGCGATCTTAATGAAGGCCGTTGATTGTGATGCGTTTATATATAAAAAAGTATGTTGATTTTTTTTTGACATCATGGCGTCCGAAATCGGCCATTTTAATTTTCTCCAAATTTTTATGCTTTCTGTGATATTCACATGACTAATCAAACGACGTATGATTTAGCAAAATTGACTCACGCGTTTTGTCTTTAACCTCTCTTGCGTCGCGCAGTCGGGTAAAAAGTGTGTGTGTACCGATTTACATAAATATATTTATCTTTATTGAAGGTAAAATATATTTATGTTATCTATGCAAGTGTGCGATATTTGTGTAAAGTAGCAACTGTATCGGAACGACGCTTTCACACCGAACACAGTGCAGAAAGTTTGCCTGCGTTTGAACTGCGCCATTGTGCGACAGGTTTGTGTGGACGTGCCTGTATTATTTTCATTATATATTTAGTTATTACATGTTCCCATTTGGATCGCGTGACCTTGTGTCGGTTGTTATCACAATCACCTGATAATGATCGTTACTCGTAGTAGGGAGATTATTCTAGTCTAAATGGTTACTGGCTTGCCCTCAGGGGTTGCGGAGGTCAGATGGCAGTCGCTCTGTGTAAAAATCAGTAACTCGTCAATATCTGGACTAGAATAGAAAGCAGACCCTGGTGTAACCGGGAAAATGCTAGGGAGATGATGATTTAGTTATTACATGTATCTATTTTTTCGTAATACAATACATTTTTGTTACGACAGAAACCTTAAAAGTGACGTATCAATTCAATTCAATTCTTTAGCTTTTAGTTGTGCCAATTAGACACATGTTATTTCGTTAATGTCACATGGAATGGAGAAGACACGATGGAGATTGATCGGTGGAGAAGGTTACATATTTTGTCTCTTTTTTTTATTGTTATGTATATATTAATTGAAAAAGGAAATCGTATGTTTTATTTCGGAATGACTGTAAAAGAATAAGAAGAACTTCAGTAGAATTTTAATAATCTAGAAATAATTTTTAAAAGCAAATCAAACTGTAAGAAATGTGTCAAATAATAATTTTTTCCCAAACATATACAATATGAAATATATGCAAAATGATTGCCCCATAAAACATCTCAAAGCTATTTTCAGTCCGAGACAGCAATTTACAATATTGACAAATAAAATTGTATCATACATATTATATAGATGTTTCTAAATGGAGAATGTATTCTCAGACGTGGATATTATGTAAAAAACTAGATTATGCACGCGGCGTCGCTCGAGTTATTGTAGATTCTATAAGAAGAGCAGGCACGATGCCTGCCACAAATGTGTTGCCAATTTAAAAAGGAATCTATACAAATATTATATATATAAAGAGGTTAAGTTTGTAAGTTTGTATATCGGGAGTAATATTCGGAACTACTGATCTAAAAATGTTTTCACTGTTAGAAAGTTATATTATCCCTGTTATCCAATTTTTGTCGTCGAAAAAAAATACCTTTAAAAATAGTTATTTGCATGCACTCCCTCAACAGTAAGACACAATTGAAAACTATGCATGACAATCTAGTTCGCCTTAAATAATTCTTTAAAAAAGTCTTTGACACCATATTTCTATCTTTTATATTATTGTAGATATAGCAAATTTTGTCTATACATAAACGCGAAAGGTCACTCACTCAATCGTCACGAAATATCAGAAGCGACAAGTGTTAGATGCTTTAAATTTTGCATGGGTTTTTTTTAGGACGTAAATACTCACTTAGACTGGATTTTGCAAAATTCGACCCCTAACAGGGTAAAACAGGGATTGGAAGTTTGTATAAAAATCCTATGTTAAACGCGAGCGAAGCCGCGAGGGGGCGCTAGTATGTGATAAAAGAGACCAGGAAGTAAGAAAAAGAATTTGGAAGAGCGTTAGACATCCTGCTCTGTCTCTCACCGTACGAACGTAACCTTATAAAAGCTTTTGTCAAAAACAAAGGTACTTACAGTAAATTTTTTCATGTGTAAAGCAATGACAAAGAAATTATGTAAATATTTATGAAGTCTGAGAGCATAACTTATAAGTCTAATTTTCGCTGAAGAATAATCCGTCTCAAATCCGTTTTATTTCCAAGAATCTGTCGATATATCAATTTACAGTGAACAATAAAACAAGCACTATCAGATAATTCATAATAAGATTAGATTATTTTTGTTATTTTTTTATAAATTTGTTTATTTTTCTAGTGCGTTTCAATTTATATATAAAAATCAAAACAGACTGGAATATTCACTGACTCATCAATGCTGAGCTAAAACAGTTAGATCTAGAAACATGAAATTTCGCACAAACGTTCCATATATCGTAATTATGCACTAAGAAAGGATTTTTGAAAATACATGCCCTAAGGGTTTAATAAGCAAATTATTCGCGATAAAATTAATAATTATTAGTCGTATTATATTAAACAATTAAACGACACTCTTGATAATATTTTAAAGCCATAGATATGTTACGTTAGCACTAAATATTAGACGTTAAAATATGTACCCATCAGCAGAGGTATCGTCTCGTTGAAATGGTCTCAATGAATGATTGTCGAGGTTTTTTTGTAATTTTAAAGTTTTGCCAATTATTTTCGGCAGGCCCTCCTTTGCCACTGGATACTCTGAGAACTTGCCCGGGGCCCCACGGTCGATGGGGGCCTCATAGTTCCTATCAGACTATGGAGAAGAATTTGATAATGTTGCCTCTCTTAAAATTTGAATATCAATATAGTTTTTTGTGAATTTTATACGTCTATTAATTGAACGTGACAGTAAAGAAACAAACATAACATTTAAATAAATCTAAAATTTTGTCTATTTCCTCTTTATACTTATTTTAATAGTTTCCTGCAAAAGTCAAAGAGGCCTTATTTTTCTTATGTGCCAAATGCCTAAAATAGGTTAAAGATGGTCCCGATTGTGGGTATAAAGAATATTCTAGTATATTCTATTAGGTCGTATCCACACTCGACTGTACCATACAAACCGTTGTTCAGTTCTACATGCGCGTCGTGTATGTATATATTTATTTATGTATTTACTTTTCATCGGTGACAGCCATTTTGCTTATCGCGAGATGAGATGTATGTTTGTTCATGAAAGCTAGATGTTTGATTGTGAATGTTGATTATATATTTTAGCTTCGTAACTGTTCACAATAGGTTTTTAAACGTGTGTTCTGCTTTGGCTATCGTTGTTTTGATATCAGAAAGGTGTGTTGGTATTTTGTATGGATATTCCAAAATTCTTTTTTATCAAATTATATGGTTAGATAAGCATTAATGTGTCAATCCACAAAAAGTGAAATTCTATTATTCAAACAAAATTTAAGTCACGTTTAGATATAAATTATACTAAGTGTTATAAGGGGAACTTAAATTTGTATAACACAGTTGAGATTATAGTATCTATTAACTTTTTTTAATCAATCGGGGACTTTTTTATTTATGACGTATGTTCATCAATTACTCGAAAACGGTTGGACAAAATTGGGTAATTCTTTTTTTGTTTTAGTATATGGTTTCATAGAATTTTCATCGAAATCGGTTTAATAATTTGATTTTAAAATCAAAATAACTGGAATAAGTTTTTCATTAAAGTAAACTGAATTACGTATTCCCCTTTATTAAATAAGTCCTATATTATCTAAATTAAACTAAGCGATTTACACAATACTAATCTCGCGATCTGGTGATCGAGTCTTTTCTTAATCCCGCCATTTTTCCGCGTTCCCCTTCATTAGTCAAAGGAGAAAAAAACGTGCCAATAAAAATTGCCACCCCTAAAGGAGACAATCACTAATTACAAGGACGTAAGCTATACAAATCGCGAAAAATGTTTACTAATTTCCGAAAAAAAAGTCTGATAAGTTTTATTTGGGGTAAGGGTCCCGTAGAAAATAATTCAGTATTATTTAAATATTATAAGATTTTAATATTTTTTATTTATATAAGGGATAATCTCTGAAACTACTTCTCGGATTTAAAATTTAATATTTTATCTTTAAATTGCCCGCTTATTCAGGCAGGTAATAGGCTATACTACATCACGCTAGGACTCATAAGGAGCAAAGCAGTAGCCATTAACGCGAATCAAACTTACTTTAAGCTTGATATATTCATGTCAGAAGTAATGATATTTCAAATTCAAAATATACTTTAATTAAGTAGTATGTTCGTGTCTTTTTTTCCTTGTGTTTATATGTAATTAATTAATTTTAGCATAACTTCTAAATTCTTCAATCAATTTAAATATGTATTTGTATGGTACCTTAGAGTTATTTCGCTCACATAGGCTAGGTAAAACAGCCGTGACTGGTGAAACAAACATAAACTTATACTAAGACATCTTCGCCTGATATTTACTTAAAATACAAAAATAATTCTGTCTGTTTGTTACGCAATCATCTTTGAATTCCTGGTCCGATTTAAATTTTACTTAGTACATAGATAGTCTACGACCTGGGAAATGATATAGGGCATTTTTAATCTCGAAAATATTCACGGTCCCTGTGGGAATACGATGTAAACGGGAGCGTGATATAACTGAATTCCACGTGGACGAAGTCACGGACGGAATATTAGTTAAATATAAGCAAAGTAGGACGTAAAACTTTTCCTAATTATAGTTTCAATAAAATATAAATAAAAAAACATTTACTTAAAATCATTATTAGTTTACGGAACCCTAAAAAGGCGGAAAAAAAGTCTCACTCGCCAAACGAACTTATTTATCCCGACGGATTTAATAAGGATTTCTCAAGCCCAGTTTTCGACGTAGAATTTAATTTTTTTTTCTCTTTCGTCTTAATCTAGGTGATACGTTTTCGTCGCAAATTAAATTATCACGTGACAAATACATCGTTCGAAATTAAAAAAATAAACTGACGATAATTGTCTACGTCTTAAAGCTGGTTTGTTTTGTTCTTGTCAATTTTGATTGCAGAATATCATTAAGAAAAAATATAAGACGAGAATTACATTTTTTTTTTTTTTGCTCTCAGGCTTTTATAAAGATTTACATAACTTGATATGTGTACTTGTACACCTTAAAGAATTTAATGACTTATTTTCGTAACTACTTACAGCATATCTGTTACCAGGTTACAGAATTGTTTTTAGATCAATTACGAGTATAATACTTATAAATTTAGTGTTGGCTTCAGAATTTCATAGAGATTTACAGAAGTTGTTTATCATTGCTTTACACCTGAAAGAGGGTCACTATCAGAGGTTAGCTAGGGAACTGGTACCAGGTTTTGGAGTTGTTTTACTTTTACGAGCGTCTTTTACTCTACAACAGAAATTCTCGAGATTAACGATTTTATTTTCGTACCAAGTAGCCTATGTCCTTTTTCAAAATTCTATATATGTACTAAAATTGATCAAAATTGATTCATCGATTTAGGTGTAACAATGGAAAAGACAGAGTTACTTTCACATTTATAATATTATTAGGAATTATAGTAAGATATTATGAAAAAATAAAAACAAATTGTTTACACCCAGCCTTTGATCAATATTCAAAGGAGGTTCTCTTACTGTTTAACATTTAATTCCTTTGATAAAACACTAATTCGGATTAAATAAGAAAAAAAAAATAAAAGAAATTTCAAACAAAGGGCTCACAAAGAACCCTCGAACGGCAAATATTAAATTACTCAATATTTCATACCGATACTAATTTCGCTATCTTAACCCTTTGCTCGCCGCGGAACGACAGAAAATATTGCCGAAAAAAAAATAACACGGTAAGAAAAAACGTCCCTAGCTTAATTGACATTCTTTATGAACGTCAGACTTGACTCGGGGATATTTTTTAATTAGATATATTTTATGGGCTTTTTTTCGAAGGGGCACGAATAAAGGGTTAACATTTGTTTGAGCGGGGGGTCGATATTAGCTTTCTTGGTAATCAGCCGGGAAAAAATGGTCGATTAGGCCCCCAGAAGACGTTAATTTAGGATCATTGGTGGAGGCTACGTGCTAGGTGCGACAGCGTGACTCGGTGTGGGGTAATTCGGGCCGCGATTATAAGATATTCTTAAGCGTAGGGTTGAGTGTTGCGTGATTGGTTTAATGTGTTTCTTATTTACAAATACGTTGATTTGAAAATTATAAACACATTCAGGGGCCCTTATTCCGTCTGTCGGGTTAAACCGTCTAATGGCACTGTTGAGATTTGTCAACTATCTCATCTCAATATATTTAAACAAAGCAAAATAATGTAATAGAGCAATTCTTGTATTTTTGCCACCTGATCGATATTTTAAAGTAAAAACCCGAATTAATTTTTTTATTAAAAAAAAAAAAAAACATTTTTTTCAATTGAAACATTCGATCTTGTAGGCTTGTACAGTATAGATAGGTATAATTTATAAAAAAAAAAAAAAAATTTTAAAGAATTCAATTAAATTGTTTTACCTTTAAATATCAAATCTGGTAACGCTCGTAAAATTTCCAACTCTTATTTGTCGGGTAAATAAGAGAAGTTAAGAAAAACAGACTATAGTATGACTCTGAGCATAGGTATATTTAAAATTTCATCTATTTATTGAAAAGGATAAAAGATCTGCTTAAAATGTAACGGATAGTCTCCTCGGATATAAGCGGATATATCCGGCATATCACTAATATATTGACGCTGATAATACTGTGTCAAGCCACACGGACTTCGTTTTGAGAAAATGGCTTCTAAAGATGTCAAACCTATTCTTAATAAATTAGTTTGAAGACGTATATATTCATCTTTTCTTTTCTATTGTGATAAAATGTAAGTTTTTAAATATTTGAGATTATTTTATAAATTGTAAAATATGGAACGCACCTGAAATTCGAAACATTGTGTTAAGAAACTTTTTTCCATACTTATTTAGTTTAGATGACTTGAATTTTCCTTCGATAATGTTAAATAGGTGACGTACTATCAAAATACATCAATATCTCAAAATTTGACTTTTTGTGGGTCGACACATTATTGCTTATCAGCATCCATATAACAACTTAGATGCAAATTGTACCAATTTACGTTACAATGACTATCTTTATTATTTCGCTATATGTAGATTCTCATTCAGTTATAGATAACGGCTATTATTTTTTCTATTAATAACTGTAATTAGGGTACGTAACTGATATACAGAAACCATTTCCAGACCAAGGTCAATATTGTTAAGTTCTCTTGACCGTAATTATAAAAATAAGGTATTTCCAAATTAATAGCATATAATTTATCATTTCCGTTGACATTCAAACAATTAAATGTTTAGGTAAATAGGGATTTTACGCGTAATTGTGTGCACTGAGTCATTACCCAACTGTGTACAGTGAAAAGGATTCACGTATTTCGTGTACTTTGACTGTTTTGGGAAACAAGGTGTCCCGAAGTCCAATGTATGACGTCATAAATTGTAATTTTTCCGCCATTTTGGTTTTCGATATTTTGGATGTTTTTGAATGATTATTTCGTGTTCGGAGAAAATCGGGTTTTATGACATCACTAGATATGCAATGTGACACTTTTTTTTTCTAAGCGAAGTATTGCACCTTTTTTCTAAGCGACTCTCAAAAATGAGGACTCTACTGATAAACTTATGATGCCGAATTTTCGACTCGCAAAATCAATGTTACCTTCTTGGAGCAAAGTATTTCTAATAAAATCCAGCAGAAAGTGTTACAATTTACAAATAATAAATTTAACACATTAAGATGTTTGGATTTAGTATAAGCTGAATTCACTCAAAGTATTTAATATATTTGTAACTCATAAATATATGACAAAAACTTTTTATAAGTGTATCGAGTTTTTTGCCGGTTCTTCTTCTTTAATTAATTTTCGGATAAATATAGGTATATTATTGAAATAAAAATGAAATAACATATCAAACTTTTGTGTCTGAATTATTTTCTTATTTGTTTATTTTGTTAAGATTTCTCGCATAGCATAACCTATTTAAATTATAAAGGAAACACACCATCCTTTGACTCACATAATTTTAATCACAAAATATCCGAAATTTTTTATTTGGAATTTAATGGGCATGTTTCTATTGTTCTATAAAAGACCAGCCAAAACGAATATTGTTAAAATCATCTCCAAAAATCGATCTATACTCTCTACTAATAAATAAAACCGAATAGTTATTCGACCCCGCTAATCATAAAACTACCTAGTCGATTTTATTTATTTTTCTTCATTAGATAGCCTGCTTAGTGAGGAAGATTATAGGCTATATTACATCACGCTACAACCCACAAAAATTGAGTAGTAACCATAAATCTACAATCACATAAATTCTACAAGGAAATGCATTATGTTAACTTAAGTACAGTCAATAATTAGTGATCTAAAATTTTAAATACTTTTGAGTGATAACTTTATAAAAATCTGAAATGAAAATATGACATGTAACTTGACGATTCGAAAGTGCTTTAAAAGCCCATTTTAATTAAATATATTTTGAGATTGAGTTTGAGTCATACACGATTCACTCGTCATCATACGCATGTGTGAATGACTTTAGGTCATTGACTAGGTCATTGATTCAATGACGCGGAACTACCGTTATGATGTATGTGTGCCACGGTGCCATATCTCATGTCCACGATTAGTCGGCTACTTGAAATCAGGGTCTTTTAATTTCCAAATTTTAGAGATTGTTTAATTAGTGGCAAGTTTTCGTTCTAATCATTTTGTCAGTCATTATACACTAAGTTCCCCGCGGTTTCGCTCGTGTGTATTTTGTAATTTGATAGAAGCGATACAGAAAACTGATAAAATACTACAATTCCATTATAAGTATCACGAAGTATGTATATTAAATTTTAAGGTAATACAACCTTGGAATAAGGTTTCATATACAAACGTTTCTACCCCTTTTCACCCTTTTAGGGGCGGAATAGCGAAAAACCCTTTCTTAGTTAATGCTTACAACACATAAGGCACTACTGCCAATATTTCATGTTTGTAGCTCTGATGGTACAGTTACTAATAGTGCGTAAATCAAAATTAGCATCATACAAATAAAGCGAAAAAAAACTGCATAATTTTAATGACCATTTTGAATAAATATTAGGTATATCATTTTAAATATATTTTTTACTTTCTGTACTTAAAATTTATATGTGACAATTATACGTCATTATTCATAAGTAACGTACTATTTATATAATATAATAATTAATTGAGAGTAAATAACAGGCTGAGGCAGAAAAGGTCTAAGGTCCAGATAAGGAGTGCGATTTTAATCCATCTGCTTCGTTGCATTCAGTGGGTATATTATAATTGTCTTTCGTTTGCGAAAGATTATTTATCCTTTTTATAATTTAAACATTATTATTATTGAAACCTCTTACTGCAATTCGTCGTTCAATAAGATCTTTATAAGGTACTATCTGGTGCCCGTGACTTCGTCTGCGATGTCTGTGACGCCTACGTCATAGGAACTTTATGCATGCAAAGTCTCAGCCCGATCGGTTTAAAATTGACAACGTCTCATACTAACTTTTACCCCCTATTTTATCTCCTTGGGAGTAGAATTAATTAGATTCCTTTCTTAGCGGATGTCTACGTCATAACATTTACCTGCATGCCAAATTTTAGCCCGATCCGTCCAGTGGTTTGGGCTGTGTCTTGATAGATCTATGTCAGTCAGTCACCTTTGAGTTATATATATTAAGATATGAGTGTTAAGAAACAATTTTCAAACATTTTACTCTAAGAAGATCAAATCTCAAAAATAAAATAAGTAAAAATATTTATTGTTATTTACTGCTTAGCTTTCAAAAACTTGTGTAAGAATCGGTTACCAAAGAACAAACCAAAATTAACGCATTGACAGGAAAAGCGTGACTTTAATTCACCAATTTTGACAGACGCGTTGGTGCAATGGTCACTGCAACTGACTAAAGCACTAACGGTCGCGGGTTCGATCCCCGCTCATGGCAAACGTATGTATTGGCCATACGGATGTTTGCCGTGGTCTGGGTGTTTGTGTTAGTGTTGTGAGTGTTTCCGGACCCCCGACACAAGGTCATGAGATCTTAATGGGGGCCGTTGAGTGTGATGCGTTATTATTATTATTATTAGTGTAAACAATTACAGATAATTAATGATGTCAGCAGAAAATTACACATCAATTACCTAAGCAATCACAAGTAACATTTCCGGACCCTTGTAGTAGAAAACAGGAAGTTATGAATAGTCAAAGAATGTTGTATAACGCTTATTAATTACGTTTGTATTTTAATCATAAATTAAATAAAACCCACAAAGAAAAATACTTTAGGTAAAAAATTTACACTTTTAGAGAAATACATTGCGGTTCACAACCATGTAACTTGTCTCAACCTGCTTTGAAGCATTATTAATAACCAAAAAAAGTACTCAGTTCAGTATTGTTTGGCGATAGTGGTAATATATGATATAAATAATATAAATCTAAAGAGTTTGTTTGAACGCGCTAATCTCAGGATCTACTTTCGAATTGAAATTTTTTTGTGTTAGATAGTTTATTTATTGAGGAAGGCTATAGGCTATATGACATAACGTTACGACTCATAGGAGGCTAACGCTAGGTAAATTGTAATATAAAATTATTAATTTTTGTTTGCATAACAATAACAGTTTCCATTAATTCTTTCACAAAAACTTTAGTAACCAGTTATGGGTTCAACAAACTCGTTCTCGACCTATTGCACAAGATTGGATAAACCCTCGCCGAATCTACTTATTAAGTAATGTTATAACACTTAAATAAAAATAAAAATAAAATTATCCTGAGATTAGAACAAGGAACAGAGATTTATGTATTTAATTATTATATAGGAAGCCAACATAATGTACAATGATCTTTAAATTTTTAAAATTAAAAATGTTTTATGTAATATATGATAAGATATTTTTACAAACTACATTACACCTACAGGCTAACTCAACATGCAATAAAAAAAAATTAACACCAAAATATTTAGAGTTTGTTAACCTATATGTAAGTTTCGTAAGTAATTTATAAATTTACTAAAATGAGTGAATACTTAATAATTATTCTTACATTTTTAATAAATGGTTGAAAGTTATTTTGTTAATTTTGGAAAAAATATT
Organism: Hypolimnas misippus; assembly: GCA_037950945.1. NCBI lineage: Eukaryota > Metazoa > Arthropoda > Insecta > Lepidoptera > Nymphalidae > Hypolimnas > Hypolimnas misippus. Next base: position 12,373,998 of record JBBEEQ010000031.1, read on the forward strand.
TTTTTATCTAGCACCTACTTTTAATCATATCATCTTCGAAATACCCACCAAAATATAAACTAATAGTTCTGTTACTTTTATTATATGTACATTCAATTTCTATATTACTCACCTAGAAACAATAGTGACACCTTTTCTTAGATCCAATCTTTTATGCAAATGTGGTCTTTATGTGTAAAACATAAGGTTTAAATTGTTATAAAATAAAAAAGCCCTACATTTCTAAGGTCCTGAGTCATATTCCATAACATTTTATTCTATATGAATCATTTTACTTTCTAGTTTGTTATGTATTTTTAACGAAGAACGATTTGTTAACCGACTTTATATAAAATAGGAGATTCTTAATATTTTTTTTTGTATCTTTCTCGGTATATAATTTCCATTTTTGAATCAATTTTAATAGATCAGTTTAATTAAACGATTTTAATTTTCCACGAAAACTTTTTTTTTTCTATAAATGACTCTTATTTTCTGTCATAATATAATCAATTATTTTGTTTTTAATATATTTAAGAAGTTCAGCTGATGTATTTAAAATAATTTTGTTTTCAATAATATAGTAAATGTATTTCATAATCATTCATATATTTTTCAGTAAACATTTATTTTATTATTTCTTTACAGTAGATATGTAACATCTAATGTAACTAACATAAGATGTTACATATTACTAATAGAAACACATAAGAGTATAATAAGTTGTGGACAATTAAGAAATCATTGCTACAAGTGATTTATAAATAGCGCACTTACAATATACATAGTGTACTCATACAATATGTATTAAAGTGTTCAGAAGCGAATGATAATAAGATCTAATGTCATTATATTTATTTATAGTTCACGCCTTAATAAACCGACTTCCAAAAAAGAAGGAGGTTCTGACTAAGGATTTATATAAGTTCAATTCAATTTAACTCTTTGCTGTCATACTACAAAAGACGCATTAAAACCATGTTGGACACGTGTCTAGCTAAACAGTGTTTAAGATTTAAACATTGCTTAAAATAGTATCTAAATTGCTTAACAGCGAATAAACTCATAAAAAACTTATTGACAAAATTACATTTGACAGCTGAAATAGGTTTTAGACATCTATTAAACTCACTTACACGTATGTTAAACTACATCTAAAGCATGTTTAACTCAAAACTGTGCTTAGACGCGGATTTGTAGTACGGATTTTGGTTTTTAGTTGTGTCACTTAGACACATGTTATACCGCCAATGTCACGTGGAATGAAGAAAACGCGACAGAGATTGATCAGTGGAGTTATATAAGTTATTTCTCATTGCTTTACACTAAAAAGAATTTACTGTTATTGTCTTTAATTTAGACAACCAAATCTGGTTCAGGTTACCTAGGCAACCGTTACTAGGTTACAGAGTTGTTTATGCTAATTTCGAAATAAAACTTACAAATGTAATTCTCGCCTTATGGATTTAAACTTTCACTGATACATTCATTTTACTTTCCTTAATCGTTTAAAAGGTTATCTGTGACTGGGCAGAGCGGAGATAACCGAAATTCTGCACTCACGCAAGATATTCCTAGTATTTTAACCGATTTTAATTTTGGTAGATATATCAATGAGTAATATTTTTTTTATCCAACAGGCAAAAACATTCCATTTGGCTCGTGCCTGTCAAAACGTCGGACAAAATGAAAGTTATTCAATGGGCTTCTTTTATTGCAATTACTCCCGTTAAATTAAATATGAAATTATATCAAACTAACTCTTTCTCGCGATAAGATTTTAATTAAACATCCTGTATGAAATTCAGCATATACTAAATCTACGCATCGTTATCGTCAACGTAATCTTGTATAGAGTAATATGTTTTAGCTATTAGGGACTTTTTATCACATGATTTAAATCTATTTACTGAAAACGTTAAACATTTCTGAGGGATTTTATTGCCTAAGTCGGTTACACTTCTAAAATATCCCGGCCGTGTAATAACACACCTCCTATGATACCTGCTAGCCTAGTACTCTGAAAGATTTCTAATGAGTATTTTAATAGTTTTGTTTTCCCACTGCTGGGCGAATATTTAATTTAACGGAAAAGGATCTTAATTTTGCACGCTGGGAATCGGTGTATATAATATAAAATTTATTTTAACATATACAGGTTTTGTTCTCGTTTTTCGTTACCACTCAAAGTTTCTAATTTTAATTTAAATGCATATACTTCAAAGTTTGACCCTAATCTGGTATGAAACCCATGATCTTTAAGTTGAGGCCAGTGGTTTTCGACTGCATGTAAAACTGGAGAACGGAACTGTTTTGAATTTAATAACAATAATATCTAAAAGAGTATCTTTTCAAGTAAAAAAAATCAAAATTGATTTATTATGACGAAGTTCCGAGGTAACGGACATTAAAAAACACTACAAAAAGAACCCTTCTTTTCTTGAAGTCGGTTAAAGGAAATGCTTACGCATTGTTTACATTAATTGTAAATGTTAATTTTTCCTTTTAATCATTTTAATTAATACACACGTTTAAATATTAATGCTGTGTTGCAAATTACGTTAAGATTCTTCGAAATCACGTATTAATTTAGTCATCAAACAAGACAACAAGATAGTCTTTGTGTTTGTGGTAAGGGCTCACTACACGTATTCGCTCACACACTGCAAAAGAATGAACATTCGAAAATAAAGTCATTAGGCCATTAAACCTATAAGTGAGTAACAGCTTTAACTCTTAAACAATGGGACGGATTTGTGTTCTTTTTATTATTTAATTTAAGGCTAACCTAATCTGGAACTGCGTCTGCGCAAGATTAGTTCTTCGATCTTATTTTATTCTCAAAGGTCCTATCTATATTTATACTAAAATTCATCTAAATTAATTCTGCGGTTTAGTCGTGAAGGTGTAACAGACAGATCAATTTATTATTATCAAATGTATATTAAACATATATTATCATTTTTATTGTATTAAGGGAACACTATTTTGGCGATATCTTAACGGTTTTTGTTCACGCTAGAATAGTTCGCAGATGGTAGAAGTTTTTGCTACTTACTTGACACTTATCGTTATATCTTGGACATTACACACAATATCTGTATAAATCATAGCATATATCTTATTTTAATGTATAAGGTTTATAATTGTAAAGTTTCATTAAAATTCATTCAATAGTTTTTGTGTGAAAGAGTAACAAACATCCATACAAACTTACAAACTTTCACGTATATACTACCAATAACGATGAAACTGAACTAACTTCAAAATAAATAAATAAAAAAGTCAGTTAAAAAAAAAACTGCCAAATTTTTGAACTGACTTCAAAAAGATGGACATTTTGAATTCGTACTAAATTGTTTTATATCAATTACGAGTGTAAATCTCACAAGTGTTCTCGCCTAAAACCATCTCTCTTAACAACAAATTGTTGCTATGCAACCACGTCACACGTATACCACATTACCTAACAAAACAATGTAATCAGAATTCACAGGTTCGATCTTGGCTGCGTCATTTAACCACAGAACGCGTGACGTCATATGATTAAACCATAAAAAACAGAATTTCTAATTTCCGATTGTTCATAAAAATGCCACTCTCTCTTTCAAACTGATGAATCATTTTTAAATAGTACTTTATAACGTTATGTATATCCATTTATTTAGTTGGTTATCTTTATCTATTTATATTTATATATACATTTTAATGAATGCCTAATAAAATACCTTGTATTACAAAATCGGTCAAATTGTTTAGGCTACTAGAATTCATAATGGTTCGCCAATTTTGACAGTTTTTGTCCGCCATGTTTTTTGCTGACGTCACAAAGCATATAAGACTCCGGGGAAAAATACGATATACTTACTAACATCTTACAGTTTAAAATCGGTCAAGAAACTTAGACTACCGGAGACCAAAATAGAACGGACATTTTTTACATAATTACACACACAAAATCACACGCACAAATTCTCAATTAAGCCTTTAACCAGAAGCCTTTGCCCGGCAGTTTAAAAACTTGGTTAAAAAAGTGAAGTTAAATCTTTAAAAGGTAAACTAAGTTTTTATCTGTTCTTGGTTAGCGACCACATTTGGAATGTGCTCGCTACCAGCCGCTGACTAATATGGTAGATTTTTATTATTGATTCAAAAGGGCTTGTAAATATAATACTTGAATAAAGTATTAAATATTACAATACATTTTCTTGTATTTTCAACAGAATTTAATAAGTAATTAATTGAATAAATCTAAAATTAGACCGTTTGTAGACAGCAGTACCGTATCACTGTCATTTCTGTTTTAAAGTCTATAAGTGAGAATCGTTACTAACCAAATTTAAATCGTTATAAATCCTAAACAGTAATTCTTATTGAAAAATGATATGAGAAACCTTAAAATGATTTTTGAATATCTTTTCAACGATGCTCCACTTGATACAGTTCGTCGATTATAATTTTTTTCTTTTCCACGTAATGGCATTCAAAATCAGGCATTTGTTTTTTCCAAAGTTCTATTATTTTTATGAAATTCGCGCCGTTATATCAAATCTAACGTGACATTTATCAAAATTGTCCCACACGTTAACGTTTTCTGAATTTTTCCATATTCATAGGTATAAACCCACATAAATACATACATTCATAAACCGATAAACTTATTACCCTCCTTTGCGCCGCACAGTCTAGTAAAAAATATACGTAATTAGTAGAGTGTATTTTTTTAATTTGTTACCTCAGAACTACGAAATTTCTTAATAGATATGGAAAATACTGTATTTTATTCGAGAGGATACACTTTCAGATTGCTCTAGTAGAATGTTCATCAAAATCGATTCATTCGTTTGGTTTATAAATTAAAATAAGTCGAATGAATACGTCATCCTAGTTATTTTGTTTTTGTTTACATATGTCCTGAGTTTTTTTTTACTTTTTAGTTTACTTGTATTTAATTTATTTTTAAATTTGGTTAAAAAGATTTTATTATCATTTTGTTTCACAAGCAAGAGAAACAGGATCAAGCATATTGTGTAATCTTTAGGATTTTAAAATAGAATCATTACTTCATTACGAAACAAAAAAAAAATATATATATATACATTAAAATATATTAGCAACACCTAATTAAAACAATTACCAATACTATGCCAACGAACTTTACAGACGTACCGATCAACTTTAAGTAGCTTTTAAGTCTCACTTAAATGGACCTTGATCAATCGAGAAGATAATTAATGACTTAATATTAAGTAGTGTTTAAGTATTAATTCATTAATATAGCATGTTTTTTTTTCGCATAATAGATGCATGACAAACAATAGGAAAGAACGATTTTATTATATAAAGTTATAAGAATGTTTTTTTCCTTGCAATTGGTATTCTGAGAGTGAATATTGACGATAACTTATGTAGTTATAGGAAAGTGGATTTTATTACTATACAATAAAGACGTAATTTGCTTAATTTTAAGATATTAAGTTTGCGTCGTTTTTTGTGAAAGTTGTTTTAAATCGTTTTAGTAACTAAAGTCAATCCTTTAGTGAAATTGTAAGATTGAATTTCTATTTATTTTTTTTTTTTCTTTTTTTGTTAAATTCTTTTTTTGTTAAATAGCTTTTTAATCGCACAAAGGAAAAACGTGGACGTGGTTAAATAAACTTATATTCGCAAAGAAACACTATGTAATTATTATCGATTAAAAGTAATTTTATCTATCAAACATAAGTATATAGATAAGATATATTAAATTACAAGAATCACTTAAAACGAATAGATACTATAAATACAACACTATCTATTCAATTGAGAATTCAAAAACAATTTAATAAAAAGTTACCGAACGATAAGATTTTAAAAATAGAACAGCAATTAAAAAAAAGAAGTATTAATACTCTGTGACTGACACGTCTCCCGCGTTGTTTAAAAATAAAAACACACTTACTAAACAAAGGAGGTTTCAAATCCAAAATAGGAAAACACACACGCACTCATAAAATTAAAAAAAACAATAAACACTCTTCGAATTTTTAAATTTAGAATCGAATTCAACCAGTTTTCACTGCAACGAACTGTTCGCAACTGAATGGACTGACCATTTGGCATACATTGACAGCTTAAATAACTTTGATACGGTAATAATAACTATTCTCAGTTTATAATAGTTCTTAAGACCTTTGGTTAAGGTTGAAATTCGATAGTTTTATTATAAAGGAACTCTATCGAAGTAAGCGGTGAGGAGGATTGAGGTCAATGACGTCTTTTTCTGTGGTTCTGATAAAACAACTGATTTTGCGGAAGAGAGATGCAATTAATTTTTTTTAAAGAGTGAAAAGGAGGTACGGTTTCGTTGTCTGTGGTCAGGAACGTCATATTTGTGTTTATGGCAATTATGATTTCTATTACTTTTAAGAAATTCATACGTCTGAACAAATTCCATTAGTTTTTTATTACGAAAATCGTTTCTGACAATTATGTGAATTTGGAAAGGCCCCGTTCGCGAAACTTTGTCATGAATAAGATGTTAGCGATATCGTTAGAATGCTAAGCAATAATGTGTCAACCCACAAAAATCGAATTCGGAGATATTTGTGTATTCTGATAATGCGAATGTATTTAACATTATTCAAAAAAAAAGTCATCTAAAGTACAGAAAAAAGTTTCTTAATTCAATGTTTCGAATACTGAAGTATGTAATAATCTAATTTATTTGAAAACATATCAATCAGCTTTTAATTAATTATACCTTTTATCAAAATGGAAAAGAAGATGGTTATTTGGCCGTATTTCATCCGCTGTTTACCGTTCGTCAGGTTGCAATAAAACTATGTCAATTGATTGCTTGAACAGCGAAAATACTATAGCTAAGAATTACATTAGTACGTTTTCTCGTAACTAACATAATACAACTCTGTAACCTGGTAATGACCTAGATAAGATAGGAAAGCTATGGCTGCGAAAAATAAAGACACTGACAATAAATTCTTACTGTCATACTACAAAAGACGCATTAAAACCATGTTGAACACGTGTCTAGCTAAACAGTGTTTAAGATTTAAACATTGCTTAAAATATTATCTAAATTGCTTAACAGCGAATAAACTCATAAAAAACTTATTGATAAAATGTTATACGTTACATTTGACAGCAAAAATAGGTTTTAAACATCTATTAAACTCACTTAAACGTATATTAATCTATGTCTAAAGCATGTTTAACTCAACACTGTCTTAGACGCGCGTTTAACGTCTGTTTAAATCTTTTGTAGTAAGGCAGTTAGTGTACAATGACGAACAACATATGTAAATCTTTATAAAAGTCTGAGAGCAACATTTATAAGTGTATTATTCGCTTTAGGCGTAGTACCCACAACGCACTGTTTAGACCAAACGCGTGGGCCGATTTTGATGACATGTTTGATTTGTCATGACAGCACGAATGTCATAGAAAGCATACAAATTTGAAAATATCAAAATTGCCGATGGTGTACTCTAGTATCATAAAAAAGAAAAATAAAATCGACAAACCATATTAAGTGGTATATAGGTACTTAAAAAATCATATAATTTTCAATCAGAATTACCGCTTAGAATGTATAACGATTTAAAGTTGTTTCGTAACGGTATGGTCTTCAGTAGGGTTTTTAATTTTTTCAATTAATTGGATGCTGATAAGCAATAATGTGTTAACCCACAAAAAGTCAAATTCGGAGATATTGATGTATTTTGATGCTGCATCATCTGTTTAACATTATTAAAAAAAATTGAAGTCGTATAAACTCAATAAGTACGGAAAAAAGTTTCTTAATTAATTGATTCGAATTTCAAGTGCGTTTCATATTTTGCAATTTATACAATAATCTTAAATATTTAAAAAGTTTTTATTAGATAATATATTAAATATATCAGCCTGATTTTAATTCATTATACCTTTTATCAAAAAATAAAAGACAATATGGATATATATCCTTCAAACATAATGATTAATAAAAGATTTAACATCTTTAGACGCCATTTTCTCAAAATGAAGTCCGTGTGGCTTGACACAGTGTTGCTCATCAGCGTCCAATTACTTGTTAACACTACTCACCCCTAGGAATATAAATATGAAAATAAAATAAACGATGAAAATATACATATATAACATTGTTATTTAGAAAAGTAGGTAATAAATTAAATGAAAAAATGAAATAAAATATACAATTGGTGAGATCACTGTGGCTTCACTTGAGTAACCTTGTCAGCGTCACGCGAAAAATTCAAATTCTTTAAAAATAATTATTTATAATCGAAGGGGTGCATGGGCCTGTTAGGGAATCCATGTTAAAGACGGTTATCCGGCATAACACAACCCACATTAACGAGAAACCCCGAGCTAGTAGGCTATATGGACGCTGATAAGCAATACTGTGTCCAGCCACACAAACCTAATTTTAAGAGACTGGCTTCTAAAGATGTCAAACCTATTCTTAATCGATCTGTTTGAAGAAGTATATATCCATCTTTTATTTTTTATTTTAATAAAATACATTATGTATTAAAAGCAGACTGGTATACTAAAAAGCTTTATCTAATAATTATTTTTTTGTAATATATGAGATTATTATATATTGCAAAATATAGAACTCACTTCAATATTCGAAACATTAGAATAAGGCACTTTTCCCGGTACTTATTTCGTTCAGATGACTTGGATATTTTTAGAATAGTGTTTTATACGAAATGTATTATCAGAATACATCAATATATTTAAATTTATCTTTTTGTGGGTTGACACATTATTGTTTATCAGCATCCATATAAGACCACGAGTAAACACGAGTAAAACCACAGAGGACAACTTGTGTTATGATAAAATATACAAATTCAATTTTATTCAGTAAATTTAATAAAATAAAATAACAGATTTCCTTATTATTGTTTTATTGTTTTTGTTTGAAAATACGTACACAGATACATGGACGCTGATGAGCAATACCGTGTCAAGCCGCACGGACTTCATTTTGAGCAAATGGCGTCTAAACATGTCAAACGTTTCGTTTGAAAATATCCATATTCTCTTTTCTATTTTGATAAATGGTATAATGAATTAAAATCAGATTGATATATTTAATGCGTTATCTAATAATATATATTTTTTTAATATTTAAGAATATTTTTAAATTACAAAATATGGAACGCACTTGAAATTCGAGACATTAAATTAATAAACTTATTTCCGTACTTATTTAGTTTTGATGACTTGAAAATTGATTTAGTAATTTTAATTACGTGACACTTTTTCAGAATACATTAATATCTGCGAATCTGACTATTTGTGGGTTGACTCATAATTACTTATCAGCGTCCGCATATGTATGTATGTATATTTTAATTATCTGTTCTACTCGCTGACGGACAGTTCGTGACCACGACGGATGTAACAGTCGAAATGTCGGACAAAAATAAAATGTACACTAATATCGTATCCATTGCGATATAAACCACGAATAATAAAAATTGGGATAGCTTAAAATGTTTGTATAGTCAAGTCCTACTTCTGTTAGTGCAACTTCGATATTTGTTATATTTTTTTTTCAATATTTGGACGCTGATAACCAATAGCGTAACAAGAGTTTATTTTGAAAAAATGGTGTCTAAAAATGTTAAATCTCAAAAAATCAATAATCAAAATATGCTTTATTCAAGTAGGCTTTTACAAGCACTTTTGAAACGTCAATACAGAAACAAAAGAAAACAATACACTAATTAATTAATTAATTTACCACCGGTTCGGAATGTAGATTCTACTGAGAAGAACCGGCAAGAAACCCGATAGTTACTCTTTTTAAAAGTTTTACGATGTGTACATACATTTATGAGTTACAAATATATTAAGTACACTCTGTGAATCCCGCTTATACTAAATCCAAGCATGTTTATCATCTATATAATCTTGAACAGAATAATATGCTTTAGCTACTAAGGATTTTTTAATATGTACTTTAAATTTCTTTTTTGTAAACTGTAACACTTTCTGCGGAATTTTATTATAAAGACGCCCCAAGAAGGTAACATTGACTTTACAGAGTCGAATCTACTCTTAATAATTGCGTTTTAAGAGGTATATACCCGTCTTTATTTTCTTTTTTGATGAAAGGTATAAAGAATTAAAAGAAAATCGGTAAAGTATGGAGTTTTATTCAAAAATAAGTTTTTCAAATATATGTATGAGATGATTGCATTCTTCAAAATATGGAATACACTTTAATAGCATATACATTAGATTAAGAAACTGATTTAGTTCAGATGACTTGATTTTTTAAAAATGTTAAATATATAATGCATTAGAAGGATACATCGATATCTCTAAATTTGTGGGTATGACATTATTGATTACTAGCTTTCACCCGCGACTTCGTCCGCGTGGAATAGTAAATTTATATCTATATCTATACTAATATTATAAAGAGGAAAGATTTGTTTGTTTGTAATGAATAGGCTCCGAAACTATTGGACCGATTTCAAAAATTCTTTCACCTTTGGAAAGCTACATTATCCCCGAGTAACATAGGCTATATTATATATTTTTTTAAAATTAGGGATCCTTACTAAAACTCTAATAATGTAACCCAATCGTCACTGGGGTACGGGGCAATGTAATGTACATAATAAAATAAAGTGCCGCGAGTTCATTAATAAAAACTATGAATAAAAAAAATTCATTAAAAAAAATTCAAACTTCCTTTATAATTTTACTTTTTTTTTTGAAACCCGACGCAAAAAAGAAGGATGTATGTGTGTGTGCGTGCGTTCGTGCGTGCGTGCGTGCGTTCATGCGTGCGTGCGTGCGTGCGTGCGTGCCTGAGTGTGTGTGTATGTATGTACCCGTGCGAAGCCGGGGCGGGGCGCTAGTACAAGATATAAGCCATCTTCATTTCAAATTTCAGTCAAATCGGTTCAGTACTTTCTTAGTGAGTTATTCCTGTGGGAAGTTCAAATTTTTTTGGGATAAAATGTAAATCCAAGGTATAAGCCATATTGATTTCAAACAATCAAATCGGATATTATATATAATCGGTTCAGTAATTTTTGTGTGAAAAAGTAAAAAGTACTGTTTAAATGATTCCTGTAGGAACTTCAATTTTTTTCGGGATTAAATGTAGCCTATGTGCTAATCCAAGATATAAGCCATCTTTATTTAAAATTTCAGCCAAATCGGTTCAGTAGTTTTTGCGTGAAATAGTAACAAACATCCATCCATCCACACATACAAACTTTCACATTTATAATATTAGTCGGATTAGCATCCATTTGCAAACCATAATATAATATAACTGTTACAGTTTTCATATTGTAAAAAAGCTTTAGTCAATAGAAAGAAAGAAAGAAAGAAAGAAAGAAAGTCAATACATATATAACAAAGAAAGAGGAAATGTGTGTGCGAAGTAAACTCCGGAATCACATTAGCACAATAGCAATATATAAAAAAATATACTCCATTTGATATACACTATTCTAGATGACCATAGGTCATATTTTATGTATTCCATTAAATATTAACACAAGCAAAAGATACTTTAATATATATTTACATGATTTTAATTATTTTTGCGTTTTACAGCGTCAATCTGAATTAATCATTAACCTTAATTTTGTTACATATTTGCAACTATCTTAATGTTATGAAATTCTATTATTTCTACCATATCAATTTTTTCGAATATATGTAACCGATTATAAGTATTAATTTAGTTAATAAGCTGTATTCTTCATTCTTATATGATCCACTATTAGAGTTTAAAAAAAATGTAATCGGTCCACAATTTGCGTATATCGCGTAATATGTAAATATGTGGAAGCCAACTAAATAAGCCGTTCAATTATCAGCCTAGACTCGATACTATAAGGTATCGATCAACTAACGGCCTCGATAATTAGCAGCCGTACCATCTATTACAACATTTAATGAACTGGCTGGTTGATGCTTAGGCCATACAATAATTGACTATGTTACAAAAAAAAATGAAAGATCTGACATTAGAAATTCAAGTCACATATATTTTTTCTATGCAATTCTGGTCTGTATTTTGGAGTTGTCCTTTTTAGGAGTCACATTCTTTGCTAGAGTCACAAAGCGTGGGGGTGGCGGTGGTGATTGGGGTGGTGACGGTGGTGGAAGAAGATTCGTTGGCGCTTGGTACACTGTCGCTGCAAGCATTGGACCTGTAATTATTTTTTAATTATTAAAACAAATAGTCATTTGATTGAAGCCGCCATATTGGAATTATGAAGTCATATAGTTTGTTTTATCGAATACAATCTTTTATAAAAATAAACTGACACACGAACAGTGTATACTATAGTTCTTAATTTAATAAGTTTGAACTTTGATTTGTTAAACAATATAGACAAAAAAAAATATTTTTATACAAATCGAACTAACGTGAGCAAATTCACAAGAAAATCTTATTATCTTACTAGTAGTTGCTCGCGGTTTCGCCCGTGTAAAGTTTATAAATTGACGGATTGATGATTACCTTTTTGGGGTAAAATTTTTACAAACTTTGAATGCCATATTTGGATGTTGATAAGCAATAATGTGTCAACCCACAAAAAGTCAAATTTGGAGATATTAGTGTATTATAATACTGCGTCACCTATTTAACATTATTCAAAAACATATCAAGTCATATAAACTAAATAAGTACGGAAAAAAGTTACATAATTTAATGTTTCGAATTTCAAGTGCGTTCCATTTTTTGAAATTTATACAATACTCTCAAATATTTGGAAAGCATTTTATTAGATAACACATTAAATATATCAATCTGCTTTCAATTCATTACACATTTTATCAAAATAGAAAAGAAAAGATGGATATATACGCCTTAAAACAATTTTTTAAAAATGAATTTGACCTATTCTTAACACATCTGTTTTAAGAAGCATATATCCATCTTTTCTTTTCTATTTTGATAAAAAGTATAATTAATTAATAGCACATAGGCTAGTAAGGATTTTTGTCTGATAATAAGTTTTTCAAATATATGAAATTGTTACATAATCCAAAATATGGAACTCACTTCAATAAACGACTTGAAAATATTTTGTATAATGTTAAGTACGAAATGCAATATCAGAATACATCAATATCTCTTAAATTTGAATTTTTGTGGGTTGACACATTATTGCTTATCAGCATCCAATATGCATAGTTATTTTTTATCAATAATTGGACGCCGATAAGCAATACTGTGTCAACCCACACGGACTTCATTTTGAGAAAATGGCGTCTAAAGATGTCGAACCTGTTCTTAACAAATATGTTTGAAGAAGTATATATCTATCTTTTATTTTATTTTTTGATTAAAGGTATAATGGATTTAAATCAGACTGATACATTTAATATATTATCTGATAAAAAGTTATTTAAATATTTGAGATTATTGTATAAATTGCAAAAAATGGAACGCACTTGAAATTCGAATCAATAAATTAAGAAACATTTTCCGTACTTATTTAGTTTATATGACTACAATTTTTTTGAATAATCTTAAATAGATGACGTAGTATCAAAATACATCAATATCTCCGAATTTGAGTTTTTGTGGGTTGACACATTATTGCTTATCAGCATCCAATTATCATTATAATGAACGCAAATTTACTGCTCCTCATATCACACCGCCCACATTAATTACATGATGTTGGTAGTGTTTGTTATTATTGTTAATATTGTGCTAATAAATAGTTATGTAATAAAGGATAAATAATAAATAATTTATCCTTTTTAACCGACTTCCAAAGCAGGTTTTCAATTCGTCGAGAACTTTTTGACATAAATCTGATCAGTCGAAAACGGCTTGACTGATTTGGTTAATTCTTTTTTTTATTTGAATGGATACTTCCTGATTGGTCACATTGAATTTTCATCAAAATCGGCTCAGTAGTTTGGTTTTAAAATCAAAATAACTAGAAGTTATGTCATTCAATTAAACGAAATTACGTACTTTGATTTTAAAATCAGTTCTTCATTTTATTTAATATTTTATAAAAATAAATTATCCTTATATAATAATAAATTAATATAACAATGATATGCTTAACCTCGTTTCCTTTAAATACAAAATAATTATTTTATCAGTCCATTTCTTATATTTATAGGTATTCTATCTATCGCCAATATTTTTACTCACGTATACACACACGTGACCATGTGTGAATTACAAAAATGCACACAAGCGTATCGTATTACTAATTTGAATTTCGAATTATTTTTGCACAATAATAAAAACTTTTACGCGCACATTCAAATTTATCCCATTATAATAATAAAGGTTTTTTCGCATTTTTTCGCACGTTCCATTTTTAAATATATAACAAATAGAAATACATTTATTCAAAACATACAACTATGCAACCTTTAAATTAAGTAATTATTTGAATTCAAATTTCGAATTATTTCAACACGAACTACAGTGAAATCTAGACGTTTAAATACAAATTGCGAATTATCTTTAATATTTAAAAAATATATTCACCAATGAACACACATATGGAGTTTTCGAATTATTTTATAACAAAACATATTTAAATCCAGACTCATGATATATATATATAATAAATTCATATAATTCGACGTTAAAAATCTGTGTCTAACCCAATTTTTAACTGTGACAACAGGAAATTTACATATTTAATTCAATTCAATTCTTTGGTTAATACATATTTAATATAATAAACGCGATAACTAACAAAAAGAAAACTCACGCGCTCGCCGCCGGAGGGCGCGCGATACACGACGAATGCAACGTCGAAATATCGGACAATAAAAAAGTATTACTACCATTAGTTATCGCGATAAGAACCGTTACATTAAATAGGAATGGTATAAATCGCGAAAGTTTAAAATATAACAGGAACATTAGTTAGACAGGCTGGTCTTCCAAAAGTGGAAGACATTTTGGGTGTCAAAATAATTATGTAAATTATATAATATGATTAATCTAGACGCACACAATTTCAAACTGACCTGAACCGTCTGTACGCAACAACCGGGCCGAGAGTCCTTTCTTCGAGCGATCCATATTTAAAATAAAAAAATATATATATATATTAAATAAAATGTTATCAATTGTACGTTTGCCTTAGTTCGAATTCCGAATTAAAATGACAGTCAATATGGAGTTGAGAGCTTCGCGATATGGTTCTGGGAATTACCTCGCTTACTAATAAATGTTTGAGTGCATTATCAGCGCTGCGGTGTTAGCTATAGGTATTCAAAGAATGAAGCCAGATAATATTGAAGTTCATTGTTTTTACAATAAACGAATAATATTACTGAATAAAAATAACTACATGAGGAATAGACGCCCACATTGCTCGGAGAATTTATCAGAAATTTTACATTGAAAATTGTGTTTGAGAATTATTTTATCTGTATAAAAACTGTATCTATTGTGTTACTTTTTTTTGTTGTGTATGTAATTGTCAGCACAAGTTTTATATTTGATATTCTATTCTATTCTATGTTTTATATGATTAATGAGATATTCTCAGTAATCAATTTAATTAAAAAAAAATCATATTTTTACCCACCTGATCCAGAAATAGGATAACTTTTTTGACATGCATGTCCATATGTATCTTTGCAGGTACTATATGTATGTTCATTCCATCGTAACCTCTTGTATCTTAAACGGCTTGACCGATTTTGAAGTGTAAGGTGAACTAAAATATGTGACGTCAGCAAAAATGAACATGGCGAACGTAAACTGTCCAAAGTGCCAACGCTGTTGTGTGCGTTATAATCACACATAGCCAAGCAGTTGACCGATAAAGTTCAAGATGTTTTAGGCAATCAAGTTTTTAATAATAATAGTACGAAATCTAAACAAATAGTTAATAATCATTCAAAAGTATATAAAGCCAAAATCCCATAACAAAATAACTACCAAAATATTTCATTAGTCCCCTATTTCAATCCCATATAGCCTTTTTAAGGATTAAAAAGCAGGATGTGTTTTTTCAGGCTCTAGACTATCTCCGTGCAAAATTTCATATAAATCGGTTTAGTAGTTTTATCGTGATCACTTCACACACACACAGCTATTTTCGCATTTATAATATAAGTAAGGAATATACATATACCAGGAAAATATACAACATAAAGTTAACACATTACACCACTCCAAACTTAGATACAAGACGACCACACATCACAAAACATGATAAGGTCTGAAGTTAGTCATTGTCTCGCGAAGTTTGTCGAACTTCACACTGGACAAGATTACGGGCAAGTTCGGACAACTTCAAGTCTTTGTTGTGCGCCGATGGCTATTGTCGTGTTAATTTCATCCCGTGGTCAGTATGAGATGATCGGAGTTGCACATGAGTGCGTTTTCTAAGTTAGGGAGTGTATTAACTTGGACATTTGTTAACACACTAGATTTTACATGCAACTTCGCTCGTGTTAAGATTTCTTGATACAAACTTTGGATCTGTTTTATCCCATTAGGGAGCGAATTGTGGAAAATCCTTTCTTAGCCGCCTACGTCATGATATAACTATCTTCGTGCCAAATTTCAGCACAATCTGTTAAATAGCTTGAGCTCTATGTTGATAGATCAGTCAGTCAGTAAAGTTCTTTTAAACACAAAAATATTGTTTTAAATCCAAATAGTTTAACTCTTGGCCTTCATAATATTATTATCACTAGTGGTCGTTTAGCGGTCGGACTTGGATGTAGTTCATTAAATTTTTAAAGGATTATGTATTTTTATCAAAATTAAATAATATATTAGCATTCCTCTTTTATTATCTATGTAAACTATAAAGTGTGTGAAATTTCTTGCTCCTCCGTCAGTGCAATTTGAAAAAAATGGTATTGAAAGATTTTCAGAAAAACTCTACACGGCTCGAACCTAGTAATTAAAAAAAATCTTATGCTGTTACTTCTCGTTGCAGAATATAATATTGTAATTTTTTTTCTTTTCTTTTCTATTAATTGTAATTTATATGACATATTTAAATATTAGTCAACACGAAATTAACCCCCCACGTAATATTTGAATATTTGAATCCTATGGCACCCCCAGTGAATAACAATAAAGCAAGATTTTTCGGTTAAAAATCTTGCTGTTGACTGGTTTATTTCTATTATCTTGTTATTAGTATTCCATCGTTTCCTCACGGCCCATATTCGCTTAAAATATAGCACTTTAGATTCCAGCGTCACATCAGTAGAAAATCAATTCTGAATATCGAATATTAAATTATTATAAATCCGGTGAGTGCCTTTGAAGGAATGTGGAAAAACCAATTAATAATAACCAAAATCTTCCATTTTTTTGTCTTTTACATTATATCCTATTACAGTTTTGACCTGAATTAGTTAATATCCGTTTATACCATTGCGTAGTGAAAGTAAAATGAGTCAGAGCAATTAGATGTACTATTCAGGTGCAACATTTCTAATAATCTAAAGGCGCGTCCAAACTTGCGCGTGCACGGGGCGTGCGCGTGCATGCATGATACACGCCTGGAATGGTTCGGACACGTTATATTTTACGCGCGCGTCGAACTATCCTTTCACTGACATAGTTTTTTTATAACTGTCCTTTGCATGCATCTTTCTTCTTCCTCTGATATCCGCGGATACGGATACCACATTACTACTATGTTAGAAACATTTACGCGAAACAGATTTACGCGAACTGCACTGTTCATGTTCGCGAGCAAGCAATACAACTTGCACGCGATTTTTAAAAGTATTCGAAAATCGCCTTCCAAAAAAGGAGGACGTTCTCAATTCATCCGAAACTTTTTTCATGTATTGAAAACGATTTCATCACATCGCCAATTGTGGACCGATTTTGAATTTTTTTAAGGGTAAAAGGATGACTTTAAAATGTTGTAGAAAATATTCGTTGTTTTCCTTTTAATTTTTTCCTATATATTAAATTTGTTCATGAATTCCGTTAATTTTTTTAACAAATTTGTTAATGTTATTAAACTACACGCGAACAGCACGCTCAGATATGTAAGTATGGACGGGGCTTAAGGTATAGGTTTGACAGTGAATGCAGTATCAACGTCATAACTGACAAATTCTTTTTGAACTCGTGAATCACAATAATTGCGGTGCAGCCGGACTTGAACCGGCATTCCTCAGCTAACACATCGTGACGCTTTATAATTAAACCATGCGTGAAGTGCTTTGACGATCTTCTTGATATAAGCATCTAAAACATTTTAAAATTAAATCAAAATAACTTACTTAAACTCTAACGTCTTTTAGCACAACACTGAATCACTTCATTCAATAGAACTATAGGCTAATTAAATCAATTTAAAATAATATCGTTAATTACTTTTATTATTTCAAAGCTGACGTTTCCAACATTTTTAGCGATCGTAATTCAAGCGAGATTACTTTATTTTAATGTAATCGCAAGTCTAAGAAAATATTAACGGAAAACAATAGTCTATAGCAATATCGCATCAGTATTCAGTAATCATACAGAAGTTATCTTAGCTTGTATAAATACAACGCATGCTAATGAGTCTCAGGCCTTTCTCGTCTCGCGTGATGTGCGCACATCCTACTGGTCGCTAGCCAGTAGCCGCCATACAATTTTGACATGAAGCGCGTAGTTGCATCGTATTCGTCTTAACTACTTTGGGAATTTCGTTCGTCGGTTTTTATTTGAAAGTGTATACTTTCATATGGTTCTCATAATTTTCATCAAAATCGGTTAAATAGTTTAGTTTTTAATTCGTTAAAAATTGGTATATATGTGTCTTCCACGTAAATGAAATTGCGTAATTTCTTTTAAAATCAGTTGCTGTTTCTTTTAATAGTCACAATTATGATAAAACTATAAAGCACATAATGTTGTAAATACATCAGATCAAAACATATGGTACATTTTATTAACATACCACACGAACGGAAGTACTCATTGTATACATTTCTTTACTCTTTCTAACACTCAATTTATTTCCATTTCTAATACTCAATTTTTATAAGAAATTATTCAAATATCTCAAGGGGTTCGTTTCGTTTACTTTCCGCTCGATCACTTTCCCTTCTAACGTAAAAAATAACCTTAGAATTGGCAATACCGCGGAATACCAAATGGTTTAAATTAAAACGTCACGTACCAGAGCAATTTAACACCCAATTTGGACTATTGGGGAGTGAATTACGCGAAGGGGTAAAAGAAACCGAC
Source organism: Hypolimnas misippus (assembly GCA_037950945.1). Lineage (NCBI taxonomy): Eukaryota > Metazoa > Arthropoda > Insecta > Lepidoptera > Nymphalidae > Hypolimnas > Hypolimnas misippus. Next base: position 12,393,187 of record JBBEEQ010000031.1, read on the forward strand.
TATACGAAAGTTTTTTGAGTTTTAATTAACTTATCGGCTGTTCTCGCTAAGAGTCGGCTAACTTTAAATACGACTTACGTAAATTTACTACATGCTTGACACGACATTGTCTACACAGGATTATTAGTTTTATTTACCCCTATTTCAACCCCTTTCATTCATTTTTACATATTAAAAAGTAGAGTATATCATATATACACTATATATATCTATAGGGTGTATTTTTTATTTCAAAATCAGCCGGTTAAATTCGTGACTAGGAAAATGATTTTTTCAAAAATACTGCTGTTTTAGTTTTCATCAAAATCTGCTACCTTTAAGTATTTTCGCTATTTGTTATATTTTCGGATTTGGAAAAAAAAATATTATTATCAAAATGTGAAAACCCAAAATATTTTTTACAATGCGAAAGCAATTCAAAGTTCATCGACAAGTATTAAAAATGTTTTCAATAATCCAATTTTTCTCGATCAGTGCGTTTGAATAAATTTACATTCCTTTAAATAAAAAAAAAAGTTGTGAAACAGGATAAATTATTCCTTATTAGTAATTTAAAAGGGGATGAATATAAGAATTAAAAGACGAAATGTTACCACACGATTTAGTTTCTATCCTTTTCAATAAATTATTAGAAATTTCATAAAATCGGTACTAATACTATAAAGCTGTAGAGTTTGTTTGAACGGGCTAATCTCAAGAACTACTGATTCAAGTAGAAAAATTATTGTTGTGTTAGATAGTTTACTTATTGAGGAAGGCTAAAGGCTATATTACATCACGCTACGACTCATAGAAGCGAAGCAGTAACCAGTAATCTGTAATCCCTTTCGAATAAAACAAAAATTTGCATCGGTTAAGAAATGACGGAGTTCTGAGGTAAGAAACATATATAAAAACCTACGCTACGAATTGAGTAACTCGTCCTTTTTGAAGTCGGTTAAAAACAACAACATTTTGTAATACTATACTTAGAATGACTGCATACATTTTCGTAAAGCATATTGCATAGTACTGAACCAAGACTTTTTTTGAAAAAAAAAACAATTTTAACTGCTTATATCAATCAACGATTTATACCCACCATTTCAGTTTCCTGATCATTACTCAAAACAAAAATTCATATTTTTTACTATAAAATCCGAACTTAACATAAATACTTATCACTTACTAGTTAATTACTGTAACTAACAAAATGTGGTAATCCACTTAAGCGCTGAACCAATTTTGATACATATTGGCAAAGATATAGATTGGACCTGGAAATTCAAATTTCCATATTATTTCTATATTAAATTTGAGGAAAAATTTGTAATGCTAATCCGATTTAAAACATTCTTTTGCATTGGATAGCATGTTTATTCTGGAAAGTTATAGGCTAAATTTCATCACGACTCATAGGAACGAAGCTGAAACCAAAAATGCTAGGGGCAGCTAGTCTAAAAAAAAGCTATTTAAATAAAAAAATCTAAGCAAACGAAGTTATGAGGACCAACTAGTCCTGTTATAAGGAAGATGCTGGTGGTAAAGAGGGCGATATAGAGGGGGGTATAGAGGTAAAGATGGGGGTATAATTGAGGGTAGTGCATCGCCACATCAAACTGAGGTGAGGACGATAAAACCGCTACAAACGGATGGAATGCGGATTGACAGTGTTGTAAAACGAAGACCGTCTTCACACTGATAAAAAATGACATGAAATATTTATTTTATGTAAGTACTTTTGCTCGTCTATCTAATCTGATTTTTAACAGTGTGGAATATGTAATTAACAATTTGAATATTAATAAATATCTTTTTACTGTTGCACATTTTAAAGTAACTCATATGTACATAATAATGTGGTTTATTCTAGATAACAAATCCTGAACAAAATGATACCAGTAACATTTTACACTATGTAAATAATTTTATTTAACAATAACCTAATTAAAATAAAAGAAACAAGCTGTTTACAATAATTTTATTTACATTAATGAAAAATTATTGCCGAATGCACTTTTTTGGCTAATTCCTTTTGTAATTGTCAAAAGGTTTGTACGAAAGAAATGCTTAAAAATCGTACGGTAAAATAAACATAATAGTTAAACAACTCCATGCAAAAAGTAAATCTTAATTAGAACCCTATTAGTGACCTTTTGACGCTGAGGATTTCAGCTCGTGATAGCAGTAGCGACTTACAAATTGGTGACTTTAAACAAAATTAAAAACCGAATATTTATTATTTTATTTTCTCCACGTGAGATTGGCGAATTAATATGTGCCTAACAGGCACAGCTAAAAGTCATTAACAAATAAAATTAATTGAATTGCTGAATATTTGAAGTTGCCGGTTGTCAAGAATTTAAAAGAAGATTTTCTTGTTAACCTTGCCATTGTAAAAACGGAAGATAATATTATACAAAAATAAAAGGTGTCTTACATCTAGCTCAGGTAAAGCTTTTTCTAGTGATATAAAACGCGCGATTTCATCCATCCCGTGTGAAACGCCACTAACAAATAAAGCAAAGAAACCTTCGCATTGATAGGAGATATAAAATCACTAAGTGAACCTAGCCGTATACCGCGATATTGCTCGCACGAATCGTAAAACCACCCCTGGCCTGATTTTGTGGAAAATATTTATTTCAGCATACCCATTCGTTCATAACGAGTTTCTGTCCGTAGCTTTACGTGCTGTCCTAAACAAAAGTGTGGAAATAGTTTAAAATTGAATCTTTTCTACGCTTTCTTTTTCTTTTTTGATTGAACTTAATACACCTAATTATTAGTTGACTATTGTTAGTAAATTCAGTCTTTTTTAGGTAGGGTTTAACCTCGCGAACGATAATCTCCGCGACCAATATTTCAGGACGTCGAAAAATTTCAGTTATACGCAATTACAGGTAACAGAACGTCACTAAATAATAAAAAAATAATACAGTAGATATTTAAAAAGTTTTTATTTTATAGATAGAAAATAATAATATATATAATATAACATTTAGCTAAAAAATATGCCCCGGGTGAGGATCGAACTCACGACCTTAAGATTATGAGACTTACGCGCTGCCTACTGCGCTACCGAGGCGATGGGAATATACGGCTATAATGGAAAACAGTAGTCGATGTGTCTGTTTCTTAACTTCAAAAAGCATAATTTATAATCATATATATTTTTTAATTTTATAAAAAAATATTTAAGTCAAAAAATATAATTGGTCCTATCTATTAAAAGTTCGTTAATTTGTTCGTCTATACTAATATTATAAAGAGGTAACATTTGTTTGTAAGTTTGTATGAAGGGGGTAATACCTGAAACTCCTGACCCGATTTGAAAAATTATTTATGCGTTGGATCACCTGTTTATTGGGGAAGGTTTAGGCTATATTGCACCACGCTACGACTCACAGGAGCAGAGTAGTAACCATAAACGCGAGTAAAACCGCGAGAGCTATCTTATACGTTGCGATACCGTTCATCCTATCGTATCAAAACATTGTCATTTTATATACTAAACAAATGTATACAAAAAAAAAATAAATTGCAAAAAGTACTAAAGAAAAATCAAACATTTTATATCACTCAAGACTATCAATAAACGTCGAACAATTTGTGGGGTGTCCCAGTTATTAGCGCAATAAAACGGGACGCCCCAACAATGACCACACTTTACGGCCAGAATAGGGACAGTAACTTTTATAGCCTAAGGCGATTTTGATAGCACACGGTATCTTAAATGAAACGGAAAATTATATCTATGAATAATTCAATGGGAATTTAGTTGGATTGTCTCTTTTACCTTTTTGAGATTTATTATTTTATTTCTTTGATATCGAAATACTGAAATGAGTTTAAAAAAAGGTTGGAGCTTAATCAGTGGTGGATTCAGGACCTTGGTTTTGACTAAGGTCAAACGTAATAGGTTTAGAACTGATAGATGCTTTTAAAGTGGGGCTCGAGCCCCTTAACCGTCATGCTGGAGTCGCTAATCAGTATATACGTCTACAAATAATCAATTTGAAAACCCCAAAAACCCGACTGCATAACAAGACCATCTCAGTGAGCAATACCGTATTGATAGCAGTCTTCGTCTACGTTCGGTGGTACAGGGTCCATCACGATTTTGTATCAAAACTAAACTGGATGTAGGTATAACCAAAACTACTAGGTAGGTAAACCGACATTTTCGACTTGGAGGTGAGGACTGGTCGATTTCTCAAACGTAAGTGTGCATGGTACAGTACCCCAATATCCAACAAGACTATGTCCACCTGACTCACAACAATGTCACCGCGTTTACCCGTTACTATTAAATCAGTTCAGCGACTTCTAATAAAAATTATTGTTGTTCCACAACATATAAATACATAGGCTGATAAATACATTACCCGCTTTTGCCTCTCGCAGTCAGGTAAATAGCCAACCTTAGTGACTGACTGATCTATCAACCCACAACTTAAATCACTGAACGGATTGTGCTGTTTGGAACGCAGATACTTATTATGATGTAAGATTTTAGGCATCTACTGTTTTTACCAAAATGTACATGCCAAGCCTAAAGGGATGAAGCAGGTCAAAGTTTGTATGGAAAAATGAAATTTAAAAATTCTATCCATATATGGACGCTGATATGCAATACTGTGTCAAGCCACACGGATTTAGTTTTGAGAAAATGGCGTCCAAAGATGTCAAACCTATCTTAACAAATATGTTTGAAGAAGAAAATATCAATTTTTTCTTTTCTGTTTTGATAAAAGGTATAACAAATTAAAAGCAGATTGATATATTTAATATATTATCTAATAAAACGTTTTACAAATATTTAAGATCGTTGTATAAATTGCAAAATATCAAACGCACTTGAAATTCGAAACACTCTAGACTTTTTTATTTAGTTTATATAACTTGAATTTTTTAAATAATGTTTAATAGGCGATGCAGTACCAAAATACATCAATATCTCCGAATTTGACTTTTTGTAGGTTGACACATTCTTGCTTATTCATCCATATATGATATTCTTAAATATCTCAAAAAATGTAACACACTTCAATAGTCCAATCATTAAATGAAGACACTTTTTTCCTTAGTTATTTTGATTAAATGGCTTGAAATTTTTTTTGAATAATGTCAAACATGTAACGAATTATCAAAATACGTCAAAATCTCCGAATTTGACTTTTTGTGGGTTGACACATTATTGCTTATCAGCGTCCATATATAAAAATGAAATGCTGTTCGTTAACCTCGCTAAAAGTCGAGAATGACTGGATCAGTTTTGCTAATTTATATCTTGAAATATTTGTACATGTTCAGGGAAGGTTTGAAGGGTGAAAAACATAAATAATAAATAAAGGAAAGAAATACATTTTTTTTTCAATATAGTTTATATTGTCACTTGATCGTCAAATGTTAATAGGTGAGTTCAAAAATGTGTCTGATTATTAGCTATAGTATAAAAGTATTAACTACATTTTACACAAATTGTACTATAAGTAGGTACGAAGTTTACCAGATCATCCAGTATATTACCTATTTTGTTAAAAGTATAATGGATTAAAAGCAGATTTGGGATAATAAAACGTTATATCTAATAAAAAAAATTTCAAAAATATGAGATTAATTCATATTGGTAAATTAATTAATTAATTAGTGTTTTGTTTTCTTTTGTTTCTGTATTGACGATTCAAAAGTGCTTCTAAAAGCCTACTTGAATAGAGCATATTTTGATTTTGATTTTGCAAAATATAGAAAAATTAAAACGTTAAAATAAGAAAATTATTTCCGTAGTTACTCAGTTCAATTGACTTGATATATTTTTGAATTATGTTTAGTACATGACGTATTATCAGAATACTTGACGAATTAACTTTATGTGTGTTGTCACATGATTACTTACCAGCATCATCTATACCAAAACGCGCTAATATCAGGATCTACTGGTTCGAATTGAAAAATGATTTTTGTGTTAGATAGTTTATTTATTGAGGAAGACTATAGGCTATAATACATCACGCTGCGACTCATAGGAGAAAAGCAATAACCATAAACGCGAGAGAAACAGCGAGGGACAGCTAGTAGTGTATATTGCTTCCCATATCCGTTATAACGGAACCGTGCGTTCACGTAACTTATTAAAGGTAGTGTGATGGTTCATTAGCCTTCAGCTATTGCATATCCCGTGGATTTGCTCGTAAAAATCCTCGGATCCGGAGATAAAGGATATAATATAACAGTCGTATTCTTACTGTGGCGAATGACTTGTACGTGATTCTGTGATGTCTGATGTAGAGTTATTTTAATTTTAGACACGGCTTTTATAGTAAAATTGTTTAAGATTTTTTTTTAATTGTTTTTTTTTTTTTTAACTATATGAATATATTGCTTAAATTGATATAGCAATTACCCATTACAATTGTGTATTAGTAATTTTGTGGACTTTGAAAATTTTTGAATATATACATAAGTAGGTTGAAGCCTAGATAACGGATGGAGCTGGAATAATTCCCAAAAGATTTTTTTACATAATTTCACAATTACGCATAATACATATATGTAAAAATATAAATGTGAAACCTAGGTGTCGAATTTTAGGCGATAAAGAATAGCCTACAGGGGGAAAATGAATGGATTCGATACTGGGTTTAAAGCAAAAAAGCAAAAACTTTTAACCCCTTTTTATGAAAATTCAACAGACGGACATGAAATTTCGCACACTTATAATTTATAAAGAGAAGGAGAGCTAACTAATATGTTTTTTTAATTATTCATAAAAATACATTAAATCATTACACACACTACCATGTATTGGACAATTTGACACACACACACACGCATTCTGTTACTTTTTTTTAAGGTGTTATCAAATTGATTATCTGTGCTATCTTAAAATCGGTTGCTTTAATGAACTACGGTCGATTTCCGACCGCTTGACGACCGCTAATATATTTAAGCCACTTCTACATATATATCGTTCTACCCACCACCGTTTACGCGTGGTAGGTAAATACAAATGTAAGTATGACGAATGTACCGTACTGTTTGAAGGATCATGCCGGCCGGCGCACGTGAGGCGACTGGCGTATTATTATATGATTTTTTTTATTATTTATATAGATGTATGGGGTTGTATTGTGTATAGTTTTGATGGTGAATATTGGATGTGATGCGCGTTGTATTTTTTACAAGTAGATTTAATGATTACTTCACATGAACATAAATTAATTCATTAAAAAAACCAGAGAGAAAGTAAAAGAAAAATTTGATTTATATTTCTTCAAACAAATTTATTAAGAATAGATTTGATATTTTTAGACGCCATTTTCTGAAAGCAAAGTCCGTGTAGCTTGACATAGTATTGCTTATCAGCGACCATATATATTCAAGTTATTGGCATTTGTTTTTCAAATTTTATAACATCACGGTCTGTGGTCGTCAGACATGAGTCACCTGTTATATTACACACTAATGGGAATATTACCTTTATATGGTTATTCTTTGATTTTCTAAATGAATCGTAAGAATCTCTTTACGCCTTAAAATTTAATTAGAAACCCGTCCAAGCCACAATATTCACAAGCACTTCAAAATGGATCTAATCGTTTAGGTACAAAAGATCACAATGGAACTTATATTGGATATATATACGAGCACGAAAAACATTACCCTCGTTCTGGGCAAGTCGCGTAAAAAATATATCACTGCTAACCAGCTAAACAAGATTACCATATCACAAAATCCCATAGACACACATGCATCTTGCGACATCAATAACATCGTTTAGGGCACTCCGGGCCCCACGCCATTACGACACAAAAAGACACATTCGATACACATCAGGCTTCAAGAATCAAACATTAGCTCCCGTTTCCCCGGATGGAAAAATATGGGATGAAATTTCGTACTGTCACGTTGCGTTTTGCTTGTCAAGAAAATGTAAGGTCGTCATAATTTGTACTAATTTGAACGACGATTTTGATTACACTATGTCCGGTATAAAAATAATATTTTTTACGTGTAATACGAAACTATTTATGTATATTAACATATATTACGCATATTAACTTAATACATACATAATTATACACATGTATACTTTAAGTACATATAATACGACTAGATTTGAGTAACTCTTTTTAGTACACTGGAAACTGTTATTGATATTTGTAACTAATTTAATTTTATCATATAAGTTCAGTAAAAAAAATCGATTAAACTCTTATGTTGTCCTTATGTTAAATTATAATATACTTTATTCAAGTAGGCTTTTAAAGCGTTTTTGAACCGTCAAGTTACAAAGTAGTCTTTTAAGTATAAAGCCACCACCGGTTCGGAAAGTAGATTCTACCGAGAAGAATCGGCAAGTATTCCGAAATACTATTTAGCATACTGGCCAATATTGCTATTCCACGTTGATACAAATGTTGTAAATACAGACCATCATGCTAGATTGGTTTTCAGAACATAAACACGATTTATTCAACACTACATAGTTAAATAATATAAAACGATTTTTACAAATAATCTTAGTTTATTAAAAAATATATATCAACCAAAAACTTATAATAACACAATATTCGACCGTATATTCCAGAAAAACTTTCTACGAGGATTAAAAGTAATACAAGACAAAAGCAACCGTATTTCTATGTAGATAAAAATCAAAATCGCTCGCAAACGTATAACATTAAGACATTATCAAGGCGAAGCTATCGAAAAGAAATTGTAAAATAAAATCAAACATAATACGCGGTACATCTCTCAATTTGTGCCGTCCTCGGGCGTTCGCCGAACACATGTAAATTGAAATTTTCTTTCGTAACTTGTTTGCCCGTAAGTGATATTTGATTGGTCGTGTCACGCTGTTGTCATTCAATCAACTTTGTTTATGAAATTGTCTTTTTTTAATCTAATATATACAAATTAATGTTTCATTGTTCTTATTTTTTTCGCTGATTACCATTTCACTGATTGTGATTAAGTGTTGACAATATATTCTTTGCACTTTGCGTCAAATTTATAGGCATAGTATAACCTGTGCAAATAAGGAATGGGATTAGAAATGGCGGCTCGGTGAGCCTGTGCTGTTAGCATTGTCAGCGATTCATTTTGTTTTTAATAATTAAATTATTTTGTTTAAATTTCCTTGTTAGTTTCAGTACTGTACGTTTCTATAAAATTAACAATTTAAAAGTAACGTTATTAATAAAATTTGTTACGTTATTTTACTAAAATGATTAATATAACTTAAATGTCACATGGGATTAATCTGATCGATTTGAGGATAAATAAAAAGTATTACAAAATTAAAACATGTTTTATAACATTTTATTTTTATTTAATTTATAATATACCTATAATTTAATTTATTTTTATAAGTGTTCTTTTTGTAAGTATATATATTTGTTTTTAAACTATGTACTAATATTGCATATAAAAATAGGAAACAGATCGTAAACCAATAGAAATGACATCAACTCACACCATTAATATTACTCAGAACCGAAATATCAGAGCGTTCAAAAATTCCCTTATCAAAAGAACATTTGTAGGGACGTGATGTGAATGCCACGTGATATATGGTTTTACGTTTCATCAAATTGATTCGCTTTAGCATCTGATTGTTAAGCCAATTTGAATAAAACTATTCTAAACGAGTCCCAAAGGTTTTTAAAGAATTAAAAAAAAACTGTAGGTTATTTAATAACTACATTTATTTTAACTACACAATTGCTAATAATAAATTCACAGGCGCTTTTAAGTGAAACATCTTAGTATTCTGTTTTTAAATTATTGCTCCATCCGATAGTGTCCTCGGGACTCCGTTAAATATTTTTTGTTACCTTTTTACATAGAAATATAAAAGTTTCAAGCTAAAGAGCAGCCAGGTCACCTCAAAGTATCACCACCGCTTATGGACGTTTACAGCAGCAGAGCCCAGAGAAGCCATTAATATGTTGTTAATGAAAGGAAATAGGAAGTAAAGAACGGAGTGGGGAAGTGGGTTAGGCTTCCGGCACTGTCTTATCATAGATTCAGATTTGGCTATCCCACTTAAAAAATTTCCTTAATATACATTGAATGTATTTTTTTTTTGTTTTGTGTCTTGAATTATTTAATAATTAAATCATAATAATCAATGTTTGTAGATTTGTCCTCTATGTGTTTCGAAACGATTGATCGGATTGAAATGAGACTTTGGTATTGTGTTCTGGGGACGCCCACGAAGGTTCCTGGCCTGGAAAAAAATCTCAATACTTAAGGGCATTGTAACGCATTCCGGGTATTATTATTATAATAATCAATTTACTAACGAAATAATACAATCGTATTTGTAAATAAATTCAAATTCAAATTTAGAATTTTATACTGTTTAAAACTTCCATCTCGTAAATGCTTCAGTTTCCGCTGCGGAAGTAGCCGGAGTTCGAAATTCAAATTCGAAAAATACGCTTCTTTCCGTTTCCGGCGTTTGATTCCTCCCGTGATACGACGTTTCCTCTGTAGCGTTTTAATGCGATTTCGCGTTATTGTCAGTGTATTTGGTACTATATTCCAGATATTGAGTAAGTATATGTAAAATATAGTAAGCATTTAGCATTTATAGTTGACAATATGTTACTGCACTAACTATAATATGCACGCTGATAAGCAATGCTATGTCAAGCCATATACGGAATTCGTTTTGAGAAAATGGCGTCTAAAGATGTCAAACCTTTTCTTAATATTTTTGTTTGTATATATCTATATTTTCTTTTCCATTTCGATAAAAGGAATAGTGAATTAAAAATATATTGGTCTAATAAAATTTTTTTAATAATGTTACATAAGTGACACACAAGTGACTGAATTTTTGTGGGTTGACACAATATTAATTAATAATAATTATTAGTAATTGCGAGTAGACAGAATTATTTCCCCGGATCATATCTCTCGCTTAATTCACTCAAAATGCATTTGTTTTAAACTTTTTTTAAACTTTCGTTACTTATAGACTTTACATGCATAAAGCTATTATGACGTAGGCATCATAAACATCGCAGACAAAGTCGCGAGCACTAGCTAGTCCGAAACTTCTAGACCGATTTAAAAAAATACTTTTGCATTTTTTAGCCAGTTTATTGAGAAGTATTATAAGCTATATTACATCACGCTACGACTGATGGAAGCGAAGCAATAATCATAAACACGAGTGTAACAGCTAAGGGCAGCTAATTTTAAATATGAATCAGACTAAACACATATACTAAAGATAATGATAGAAAAAAAATACAAAAAAGGTCAAATACGTCGTCATCAATACGACTACCTGACGATAGAGAATGTATGCTACGAACTGCTACGGCTTTTACAACGAAACATTGCTTTGCGAAATTGGAAAATTATATCTGTCATAAATCCACGTTGCTAGCATTCGTTGGAACGATTCGAATGTAAAATATACTGTTTGAGAGGATAATAGCTATTTAATTTAATTATAAAAATAAAACTTTCATAATAATATATTTTTAACCGACATCAAAAATTAGGTTCTTAATTCGTAGTGTATTCTTTTTTGTCATTTATTAACAGATTTTGATTTATTTGTTCGAAACGATATACTTTCAATTTGATCCCATAATCATTAAAATCAGTACAGTTTGGGTAGTTTGATTTTAAAATCATAATTATTTTGCCTTTGAAGTTCATTTCTTATAAATTAGTTCTTTATTAAAAATTGTCGTTTTTTTATACAATGTTTCCTTAGCTAGTTACAGAAAGCAACGGCGCTAAAACAATTTGGCCTTGTTAATAGTGTAAGAAATCTAAAATTACGACGCGCAACCTGCTAACATTAAAATAAAAATCTTAATATTTATAATATTTGACAGACGCGTTGGCGCAATGGTCACTGCAACTGACTAAAGCGCTAACGGTCGCGGGTTCGATCCCCGCTCACGGCAAACGTATGTATTGGCCATACGGATGTTTGTCGTGGTCTGGGTGTTTGTGTTAGTGTTGTGAGTGTTTCCGGACCCCCGACACAAGGTCATGAGATCTTAATGGGGGCCGTTGAGTGTGATGCGTTATTTATTTAATATATTTTACCATTTAATATATACTGATTGACTGATATCGACGCTCTGAGCTCTAAACGGATTGGGTTTACAGAAACCCTTCACACAATAAACATAAATAATTACATTTGTAAATTTGACAATCGTGAGCGATATAATCTGTAACCTACTAGTAACAGATACATCGTAAGTAGTTACGAAAGTTGTGAATGGCAAAACTAAGGCACTGACAGTAAATTCCTTAGCCGTAGAACAATGAGAAATAACGTATGTAAATCTTTATTTGAGCGGAACTTATAAGTGTAATTCTCACGTTAAGTTTAGCGCAAAAGTTAATATCAACATCTTCCATAACCCAAATTCAAAACAAGATATAGCGATAACTAATGATAGTAATACCTTTTTAATTGCCCAACGTTTCAACTAAGTTGCATCCACCGTGATCACGAGCTGAGTCAGCGTGCAATATGACCCGTTATATCAAATATGAATAGTATAAATCACGAACGTTTAAAATATATAAGGTACTTAATAAATACTCCAACAGTTCTCACAAATTTTATTCGTTGCATCTCTTACAGATCGTATTACAGAATGCCCACAATTGACAAATCGCACATCGCACATTGATTCAGTGACACGACTTATTTTGTTATTAAGAGAGGGTAAGTAGATGTTCTCTCTTAATAACGAAGTCAATATAAATTACATATTACATTATAAGTTTTTGATATGGATGCTGATAAGCAATAATGTGTTAACCCACAAAAAGTCAAATTCTTTGATATTGATGTATTTTGATACTGCATCACCTTTTTAACATTATTCAAAAAAATGTAAGGTCATATAACCTTAAAAAGTATGGAAAAAGTTTCTTAATTAATTGTTTCGAATTTCAAGTGCGTTCCATATTTTACAATTTATACAATAATCTTATATATTTTAAAGGCTTTTTATAAGATAATATATTAAATATATTAATCTGTTTTTAATTCATTATACCTTTTGTCAAAAAATAAAATAATAGGTAGATATATACTTCTTCAAACATATTTGTTAAGAATAGATTTGACATCTTTAGACGCCATTTTCTCAAAATGAAGTCCATGTGGCTTGACACAGTATTGCATATCAGCGTCCATATATATTACTATTGAATCATATTTTATATCTTAAAAACAAATGTTTCTCGTATATTTATCTTAATATATAAATCTTAATATATAAAAATAATAAGTAATTCTAACATACTAGTATACCAATTACATTAAAAACCTTTTTCCACTAAAACAAAAGCACACAATCTCATTTCAACCCCTCGAATCGAACCCTCATAGATATGTATCAAATAAAAAATTGCAGCTCGATCGCTCTGCAAATTGCCTCAATTTGACTACCATCGAACATACGTCCTGTAACGACTCTATATTCTTTCTTCAAAGGAAATTGGATATATTTTAATATTCAATTCAGTACTATTTATTATTAAATAAAACAATTGAACAGTTGTTTTTTCTAGTTTTCTTATCTGCGCATTCGTAGCGCCAATTGTTGAATTACGTCAGAACTAGATTTGACAGCGACTCGTAGCTGTTAACATCTGGCGAGGCGTCGTGTCATGGTTAGCACGGCTATATGGGCGGCATTCAGCTTGTGACCGTCGTCATGCGCGTGCTGCGGGTTCCAGGAATCGCTTTTGTTCCGTGTAGCGTTGTTGTTGGTTGCGATTGATTTCTAATACTAAAGTGAAGGGTAATTACACAATTGGTTTTGAAGGAAAATTACACAATTGGTTTTTAAGCGCTGTCTTGTTCTCCGATTGCATCCAGAAGATATGAAACATGGCTAATCTTGACGAAGGTGATTTCTATTCGCCTTTAAATATATTATTGTAGTTATTATTTCAACCCATTATTAGTAGAATAAAATAACGAAAACCAATTTAAAAACAATCGTTTCTCAACCTCAATTTTCTAAAAATCGCCCTTTAACATCACACAGAAATATAAAAACCATATCGGTCGTAAAATAAAAATTCACAAACCATAAGGTCGTTATGCAAGAAAAATGGGTACCTCTCGAATATTCTATAAAATTGCTACACCAATACCATTGGGGTGGATGTAAATTTTAATACATGCAACATTTAATAATAACATCTGAAGCATGTTGAGGACGGCTGATTGATTTGGGGGGTGTTGGTTATAGAAATAATATTGGAAAATGTGTATCCAAAAGAATTGCGGTTTTATCTGATGGAAAGTGTATACTTTATTTTATGATAGAAAAGTTGGAAGACATTAAAGTGATCACGCATTTGCTGGCTGATAAAGTGATATTAGGAGTCATTTTTTTCTTTTGAATTTTTTTACAAATTAGATAGTGCTTGCACACTGCGTAGGATTATTTACACCTATATATTATTATGATTTTTCAACCTCTATTTCAACACCTTGCAGCCTTTTTTTCGCATCAAAAAGCAGCCCTACACTATTATATATAATTTCAATATTCATTTCATAGATTTAATGTGTCAAAAATTTACCAGTAGTACACTTTAGATATTCGTCTACAGCTGCTAAAGGCGACGTCTGACCGACTCGTATCTTGTAATGTAACACGTAACGATATTCGCGGCGAGTTTTGAGACGTTCAGCATTTGCTTATTGATCAGCTCGTCTCGCTGAACGGATCACACGACTGCTCATATCTTAATGTGTTTACGTTACATTAAAAGGATATGGTAAGAATTTTTTAATAGAAACTTCTCCCAGTTTTTACCTTCTGGTGTTTATTGAAACTTTTTGTTCTTAATTTTTAAAGGGTTAGATATTCAAATGCAGTTTAGTTAACGTCTGTAAACTATTCCATTTTAAAACAAATCTCAAAATGACATATTCCATTAAATGTCTAAATACGTCGATCGTGTTAGTGGCTTCGTTGCAGTGACGTCAGAACCATATTGTCTAATGACTACTACCGATAACTTCGTCATCCTTCAAATTGGATTATTGCTATACATATTTTTAAACAGTTCCATTTTCAAATACATCTCAAAATGACACAATCCATCAACAGTCTATCCAAATCGGTCGTATCAGCGGCCATGTTTGAGTTACGTCATAATTTGTCTAATGACAATTACCGATAACTTCGTCTTCCATTGTCAAATAGCATTATTGCTACACAAATTTTAAAACTGTTCCATTTTCAAATACATCTCAAAATGACACAAACCATCAACAGTATATCCAAATCGGTCGTATCAGCGACCATGTTTGAGTTACGTCATAATTTGTCTAATGACAATTACCGATAACTTCGTCTTCCATTGTCAAATAGTATTATTGCTACACAAATTTTAAAACTGTTCCATTTTCAAATACATCTCAAAATGACATCATCCATCAAAAGTCTATCTACGTCGGCCGTGTCAGCGGCCATGTTGCAGTGACGTCATAACTTCATTACGCGCGGCGGTTGTCGCGCAACTAATTGTCCATTAATAAGATAACGCTAATACGCGCTATTGGTTATGCGAATCAAATTTGCTGTAATTGATGACTGCAATTATTTCCATGTTAGTGACAAGATCGCATTTGCTTCGCTACCAGTCAACCTGTTAGATTATTGAATCAAATGTGCTTTTGACGGAACGGGACTTTTGCATAATAACCCTTTAATGGAACGATAGTAAATAGACAATAGTACACATTGCATTTGAAAACACATTTTAATTTTCAGAATAAAAATTAATTATAAATATATTCACAAGCGATCACTCGTCTGAATGTGAATTCATCTATGAAGAAAAACGTAATTAAGCTACATCTTGACCGACTGCGGCGTTGAGAAGATTGAAGCTTTTATTTGTCTCATTCGATTTCGAGGGACTTTTTTCATACATGTCAAAAATAATTCATTTTTGGTTTGGAAAATTTTTTTAATGATTATGTTTTTTTTGCAAGGATTATATTCTATCAGTGCCATAGATTTTTTAAAGTCTTGTAAAACATAAAACTAAAGTTGACATAGGCATAAAAGTCTACATGCAAAACATGGAACAATAATTTTAATGCTAAAAAACATGAATGTTAAAGAGTAAAAAAATATTTATTTTATTAAAAAAAAGGTTTAAAAAAATATTAAAAATTATCAATATTTAATAAACAGACATAGCGACCGCCACTCAAAATGTATCACATTCTTTACATACAGAAACTCTATCCAAGATGATAGACATCTCCACCATATTTATCATCATTTTCTCAAATCGTCAAGATATGCTTTCAGTCAATCGATTCTCAAATGCTCTGTGACAAATTTTACACGCGCATCTTGACTTTGTTTTATCGTTATTCCATCCAAGCGTGTGACAAGACAAAAGATATCGCGATAATATGGATGCTGATAAGCAATAATGTGTCAACCCGCAAAAAGGAGATATTGGTGTATTTTGATACTGTATCACCTATTTAACATTATTAAAAAAACTGTAAGGTCATATAAACTAAAAATGTACGGAAAAAAGTTTCCTAATTAATTGTTTCGAATTTCAAGTGCGTTCCATATTTTGCAATTTATACAATAATCTTATATATTTAAAAAAACTTTTTATTAAATAATATATTAAATATATCAATCTGCTTTTAATTCATTATCTTTTATCAAAAAATAAAGAAAAGGTGGATATATTATTCTTAAAACTTATTCGTTAAGAATTATTTTAATATGTTTAGACGCCATTTTCTCAAAATGAAGTGCGTGTGGCTTGACACAGTATTGCATATTAGCGTCCAATTAACAGTAGATACAGTGACATATTAAACATACTGTAACATTTTGAAATTCGTAAAGCAAATGTTCTACTAATGTCTCAGCATGCACTAACATGTTGCATTACACTAAATGTGATTAACATTTTTTTTTATTTGATATTATAACACCTTTTCGATATTTCGTGCCTGAAATCTACGAGATTCTATTATTAAGACATCACTTTTCGTTCATCTATTCAAAGATAAATTCTTAAGCTTACAAGAATGTGTGATGTATGAGTTATAATCGCCTCATCGTTTGTTTCTGAATGATCCATCTAAGATTTTTCTGAAATATTTCTTGCAATATCAGGCTAGGTTTAAACTGAATAAGAAATGCATTTGTCCAGTAGTTTGATGTTAAAAAAAGGTATATTCGTCTCTCATCACTTGTAACAAAACCACCCTTCAAAGTATCGAATGTAAAACTCTTTTTATCAGAGTGTACTTCGAGTGTGATCGGAAATGTACACAGCTAGAAAATATGGATGAGGCATATAATTGTACTTGTAATTTTAATGTCTTTATATGCGTTATTAATATTATTTATTTATTTTACATTATTGAGAAAACGATCAGTTTTCGATTGAAAATTTCACACATATATAAAGTGGAAACAACTTTTATACTAAATAAAAAATACTTAATTTAAGAGAAATTGAGAAAAAATATTGAAAATGTTATTCAATTATAATACTGTATAAATAGAAAATAATAAACAATTTAAAACTGTTTTAGTGACTGTAATTATTAATTTTAAATGTTATTTAGTTAAATCTCTATTATCTAAATTATTTTCAGATAATATTGTAATTTTTATTTTGGATAGTTTCACTAAAATTATATGTTTGTTTACTTTGAAGTCAATATCCATCTTGACCAATGAAATATATGTGAATGCGATTAAACTAAAACTCAAAATAAACTTTACTCAAAAAGGCTTTTTATTTTTGAATTCATTAAGTAACACATCAACAGTTTTAGATTTTAATACAGTTTAGTGTACATTATAATCACAAGTCCAATAGCCAAGTCCACATCCAAGCGTCGAACATCCTCGACCCCTCGGAGAGCAAGATTTGAACATGATTTATCATCGCTGAGACTTTGATCCAGATATATATTCGAAAGGAATTATGTCTATCGGTTTCCGACTTACTTGTTTCATGCATTTACACCATTATTCATTCGTGGGGATATCTTAACCGACTTCGAATAAAGTTGTGTTGCGACGTCTTAACGTGCCACGACGCGATGTCGTGATGCGAGAATACATTTTGGTTATTAATAAATAGTGTTGATGACTTTTAATTTATTTTTTTTACTCGACGCTGAAGTCAAAAATAAGGTTATGATTACGGTATATAGGTTATGGTTATGATGGCGGTCTAAGTGTGTATGTTACACCGTTATGCTTACACGACTGAACCAATTTTAATGACTCAGCTGTCAATAGATCGTTATAATGGCACCGGTGAATTTGGTTATATAATGTTTTTTTTTTCCTTAATTTTATATAACAGAATATATTGACATGATCGGGTTATAGTTTTACAAACGTTATGACTTATTCATTTAATCATTTGCTCATACTGAGTGACTATTTGTATGATTTTGTAAATTGCGTATGGAAATTTTTCAAGCTCCGGGAACCGGGAAAAATGCTAGGTAGATGATCTACCTAGCATTTTTTCCGGTTATACCAGGGTGTGCTTATTATTCTAGTCTATATATAGACTAGTTACTGATTTTAGCTTGTAGGTTTTCATTTTTCTCTCAAGCATATCCAAAGCTATTTCAGCTTAATGAACCACAATCTCGAGTAAACATCCAATAATTTTTAAAAAATCCAAGATGTTTCACGCTCAATATAATCCGTCACGCAACGGTTCCTTAAAAGCTCCGGGTCAGAGTTTTTAATAATAATAAAAAAAAAATTTGACATCTCCCCCTCCCCCATTAACATAACCAAACAAACCGTGACAGATATCCGGATATTTCTGAATATTCACACAAAGCTAGCGTCAAAGTCCAAACATTTATTACGGGGATAAGAACGACTCCCGTTTTTAATATCAACGTTATAATAAATAGGTTAACATTCGCTTTATGAAAGGAAAACGTATTAACGAACGAAAAATGTATCAGGGGTTTCGTATTATTAAAGCGTTCGATATAATTATGTGGGTGGTATCGCTCGATACGAAATTTTGTGACACGTTTAATAGTATGTTGAATTTTATGAAATATTTTTAAGTGACTATTGTTATATACACCTATAGTCCTACATATACATACGTATACTATATACATTCTTATACTACATATATATACAAATATGTAGGATTGTAACGTGTGTATGTTATTTACTTATTCACTTTGTATATGTGGAAAAATGAACTGTCAAAACTTATGTGGCTATTTGGGGAAGTCTATTTTATTTTCAAATATTATTTAAGCGTATAAAAATTAATAAATAATATATTTTGGTTTTGGTGTTGTTTGTTTTGATATTTTAATTTATGTAAGTAACTTACGTTAATATCATATACAATAATTATACATAGTTATATTTTTATAAATGAATACAAACTAACATTAAAAAACACATCTATCATGTTACATTTTTATTAAAAACTTTATTAAATTCCAACTTCGAAGTAATGAAAAAAATCGTGCGTTAATCTACCGAACGATTCCGAAATACCTCCCCAAATGTTGTGTAAACAGCCCCAAAGCGAAACGCGACAAAATAAAATATCTATTACTATTAAGGATAATGATAGGCCGTCTTAAACATGACTTAATATCGGTAGGAAAAAAAATTAGCCCCATCAGCGAGGCGGAGGTATTTATATATATTTTTTTCGTAGCTAATGTAAAGGTATTTGCGATACCGTGCGAGAAAATTTCGTTCGATGTCATTAGTATAATGCGCGGTGATATTGCTGCTCTCGAGTGATGTGATAATATCGTACTTTTATTGAAATTTTGGCGACTTTTTTCAAAGAAATTGATGTTGTTTTGTGTTTTGGTATTTATCAAGTATATTGTTATTATAATTATATAAATTACTAGCTGACCCGGCAAACGTTGTTTTGCTATAGTTATCGCGGGATGAAAAATAATTCAATTAATAAAATGGCTAAAAATAGGGGTTGGTGATAAAATTTTGTCCGAAAATTTAAAAAAAATGTTAAGGGTGAACACCCCTATTACTGAGGAGTATGAAAAATAGATAGTAGCTGACTCTCAGACCTACTGAATATGCATATAAATTTGGTAAAAATCAGTAAAGCCATTTTGAAGGAGAGTGAGTAAGGTAACTAACATTGCGATACTAGCATTTTATATATAAGATATGGCCTGTACAGTCGCGTCATCTACTGGACGTTAATTGTACTATGTCTATAATCTCGCAATTTTTGATTGAATCAGGCGTTACTTTGCGGAATTCCATGATTATTAATCACAAAACTACTTCGCTGTATTCCACCACAAGACACCACACAAAACTTTGCAACTGACTGTTGTAGAGGCTAGATCTTCTAAGGATGCTCCGGTGTCGGGGTGAAACGTGCGTAGAGTGCCTGTGTGGTGTCTTGTGGTATCGACGCTGAGTATATATGTGGTAGGGTGTGCGGTGCCTGCCTGCTTGTGCTGCATGTGCGAGTGTATATGTATGTGGGAGGGTGTACGGTGCTTGCCTGCATGTGCGAGTATATATGTGGTAGGGTGTGCGGTACCTGCCTGCTTGTGTTGCATGTGCGAGTGTATATGTATGTGGGAGGGTATGCGGTGCTTGCCTGCTAGTGCTGCATGTGCGTGTATATATGTGGTAGGGTATGCGTTGCTTTCCTGCTAGTGCTGCATGTGCGAGTGTATATGTATGTGGGAGGGTGTGCGGTGCTTGCCTGCTTGTGCTGCATGTGCGAGTATATATGTGGTAGGGTGTGCGGTGCTTGCCTGCTTATGCTGTATGTGCGAGTGTATATGTGGGAGGGTGAGCGGTGCTTGCCTGCTTGTGCTGCATGTGCGAGTGTATATGTGGGAGGGTGGTCGGTGCTTGCCTGCTTGTGCTGCATGTGCGTTTGCATATGTGGGAGGGCGGGTGGTGCTTGCTTGCTTGTGCTGCGTATGCGTGTGCGTATGTTTGCTTATACTGCATGATACCAGGCTTCCGGATTACATCAAAGTAGTTTCGTGATTAACTCGCAATTGTTAACAATAAGCTGAAAAATGTTTATCCCAATTAGGCAAGCGGTATGGCAGCGTATAAGATACGAACACACAAACACACATCAATTTTCATATAGTAGATTAATCATTAAATAAACTTACTTTCCTATTTATTAATATGAATAATTAACGTAATCGATATGAATAATTTACGTAAATATGTCGTAAACTACAAATAATATTTTAAAATCTAAAACTAAATACCTCTCTCGGTTACCCTCGCTTTTATATCAACCGCTTCGCTCCTATGAATCGTAGCGTGATGTAATATAGCCTGCAACCTTCCATCCAACACAAAAATAATTTCTCAAATCGGATCACTAATTTCGGAGATTACCCCCCACATACTAAATTAGAAGCTTTAACTCTTTATAATATTAGTATAGATATTTTCGAATGAAAAATATACCTTATTTTTATGCCTAGAAATCCTGAGAAAGATATAAATGTTCTTAGTCTAGATTTAAATATATATTTCGTCTTTCCTGATCGCGAGAACGAAGTTAGTTATTCTTTGTATCAAAAGCCGGGGGGCGGTTAACGACACTAGTTCCGAACAGCCGTTTATCATCACATATCTCCGCACTACACAACGTCTCAATAGTGTACGGACAGAAGGACAATGCATTTTTTATATTTCAATTTATTAGTATTTTTTTCATAACATCAATGAGAAATTTTATTAACCCCCAACGCTAACAAAGGTTTGTGTGTCTGTCAGTTGCACCGTAGATCCTAGAAGAAACTATTTCGATGCAGTTTTTTTTTTATTTGAAAGAGAGTTTTCTAGCGATGGTTATTAGATGTTTTACCAAAATACAAACATTTCAAGATAAAGCTCTTTTCTTTACTTTTTAAAGATTTTTGTATCGGAGTTTTTTTTTTTTTTAATTATATTGCATTTCTAAAAATGTTACATTAAAATTGAAATTCGTTTAAAGCTAGTAGGCTAGCTTTATGAGATGTTATGGATACTAGAGGTCGACAAGTGGTCGAAATTTGATCGTAACTATGCTCAATTTAACCACAGACTTTATCAATAAACAAAAGAGTATATGTGTTTGTGTTAAGTACATGTGATTTTTTTTAAATTGATTCATATTTTTATGCATAATTAAAAAAATATTAGCATTCCTTCTCTATATAGACTATAAGTATGCGAAATTTTATACTCCTCCGTCGCGTTATCTTCGTAAAAAGGGGTGCAAAGTTTTCTTCACGTATTGATATATAGATAATAAATGTGCATTATAATAGAGAAAAACCGACAATGTTAATGATTCGTAATATGATGTCGTTAAAAATTATTTGCACGGGGCAAAGGCGATGCGTGTAGCTAGTAATATTATAAATGATGATATTTATATGTTTTTTTAAATAATAAATTAAACTTAAAACACTTTCGGTTTTACTACAAAAGATGAAATAAAACCTTGTTCAACACGTGTCTAGCTAAACAGTGTTTAAAAATTAGACATTGTTTAAAATATTGTCAAAATTACTATACTGCGTGTAAAATTATAAAGAAACTTATTGATAAAATGTCACACGTTATATTTGACAGCTAGAATAGGTTTTAAGCATATATTAAAAATACCTAAGCGTATGTTTATACATAATTAAACTATGTCTAAACCATGTTCAACTCTAAACTATCGTTAGATGCGGATTTGTAGTATAGGATTTTATAGACACGCGTTTAACGTGTATTTAAACTTTTTGTAGTAAGGCAGTTTATATAGAAAGTTTTTTATAATTTTCCATAACTAACATAGAATAAACAAAATAATAAAATAGATTTTTTTTAATAGAGAGTTGAATCAAATTAATGATTATTATGCTATCGTTACACGTAAAACTAAGGGCGGCTACAAGAAAAACTTACATCATTATCGAGAGTCAGTGTGTCCGCGTCTTAATCGACGAAATAACATTTCTGTACAGTCCTAACTATTATTCCCTACTATTGAAACTAGAAGCTGCTTTAATTATTTATTAAATGTTTCATAGTAACAACGATTGTAGAAGCCACGGTAATAAAAAGAAAATCAAAAACAAACGCTGAAATTATTCATTTTAAAACAGATAAGCTACAATAATTCACTATATAAAGATTTTCATTTCAAAATTAATCAAAAAAAGATTTTGGTCAAAAAATTGTAATTGAGTGCCAATTTCCCAAAATCGATAAATACAAGGCAGCAAAGGGAAATTAGAAAAAGAGCATGTCGAAATATAATGTCAATAATAAAATTATGTTTGCGTCTTGTCATTTTATTAACTAAACATTATCTCAAGAATATTAATAGATAAATAAACAATATTATTATTTTCTGAATGTCGTGAAAGATTCATTCATTCACTCATTCAGCAATGGGACATTAACTAAGTGTTTTAGTACATTAACTGAAAAATAATTTCCATAATGCATTACGGCAGATAGTAGGGGACACGTAGAACTTTACTGAATTATTTATAGAGTTAAGTTTCCTATTGTTTTCCGTTACGCGGGATAACATTTTATTAAATACGACGTTAACTGTTCGGTTGGGAAAGTTCTGAAGTATAGGGACTTCTAATAGAAGATTTATCTGTTGTTCGCTTAGCAGATGTTAGTAATGTTATAAGTATAGACTGGCTAGCTGCCTCTCGCGATTCCATTGCGTTTATGATTATATCTATTATATCTCTCCTTTGAGTCGTAGCGTGATGTAATATAGCCTATAACCTTCCTCGATGAAGGGGTTATCTGACGAAAAAGAATTTTTCGAATCGTTCTCGCCAATTCGATGCAAACAAACAAACAATGAAATATATCCTCATTATAATATAGTGATAACCGTCGTCCATCAGCAGCACCAGATAAACCACATACATTTCCGTCTTAAAACGGAAATATAAAAGAAGTGGAAAAGGAATTTAAGAGGGAGAGGGATGAGGATTCAGGTTACTCATTGCACGAAACAAAAATGTACGTCTATTTCCTGCGAGAGTGGGGTAAGTACTGCATCGAACGAGCTAGCCTTTATATGAGCTACTAGCTGCTCCTCGCGGTTTCATTGACGTTTATGATTACCGCATGAGTCGTAGCGTGATGTAATATAGCCTATAAGCTTCCTTAATTAACGGGCTATCCGATGCAAAATTAATTTTTCAAATCGGATCAGTAACTTCAGAGATTACCCCTATATACAAACTCACAAACTAATTTTACCCCCCCCCCCATAACATCAGTATAGATAGTCAGTGAACTACAGCTAATGGTACTATTATTATTTTTTACCAAACTAAGACTAATTCAATCGACGTTAAAGGCATTATTTACATAAAAAATGACTTCATAAAAACACACACTGTAACACAAATATCCCTTAAAATCAACCCTCAATAACACGTAGCGAACTAAATGAATCAATTTCACCCCGATTAACCCCAGCACAGGTGCGTCCTGTCAATTTTAATAACCCTCCCCCGTTTCCGGTGAACGGGTTGAAATTATATTTTTAGACGCTTCAGTCATTATTTTGATGCGAATGGAAGACTTTTATTATTTAACTAGCTTTTTCTCGCGACTTCACTTATGTTAATGTACACTTAGTTTTGAAAAATCAAAAATCAAAATTAAAAATATACTTTATTCAAGTGGGCTTATATAAGCATTTATGAATCGTCATTACAGAAACAAAAAAAAATTAAATTAATGATTTTACCACCGGTTCGGAATGTAGGTTCTACCGAGATATAATAACATATATGGACGCTGATAAGCAATACTGTGTCAAGCCACACGGGCTTCGTTTTGAGAAAATGGCGTCTAAACATGTCAAACCTATTCTTAATAAATTTGTTTGAAGACGTATATATTCATCATGATAACATGTATATTGAATCAATAGTAGATAGATTTGTTTAATATGTTATCTAATAATATGTTTTCAAATATTTGAGATTATTTTATAAATTGCAAAATATGGAACGCACCTGAAATTCGAAACATTGAGTTTAGAAACTTTTTTCCTTTCTTAGTTTAGATGACTTAAATTTTTTTAAATAATGTTAAATAGGTGACACAGTATCAAAATACAGCAATATCTCCAAATTTGACTTTTTGTGGGTTGACACATTATTGCTTATCAGCATCCATATATACAAATTACCTGATCATTGCGGTTTCAGTCGCCTTTATGGTTACTGTTTCACTCCTGTGAATCGTAGCATGATTTAATATAGCCTATAACGGGCTCTTCAACGCAAAAATATTTTTTCAAATCGGATCAGTAGTTTCAGAGATTACTCCCTACATGCAAACTTACAAACAAATTGTATCTCTTATAATATTAGTATAGATACCTATAGCCCATCCATTATCTTTCAAAGGGCATAATATTTTTTAAATAAATTCAATAGTTCCGGAGAACTTTACTTTACTTCGGACATATGGACGCTGATAAGCAATAATGTGTCAAGCCACACGGACTTCGTTTTGAGAAAATGGCGTCTAAACATGTCAAACCTATTCTTAATAAATTTGTTTGAAGTCGTATTTATTCATTTTTTCTTTTCTATTTTGATAAAATGTATAATGAATCAAAAGTAGATAGGTTTATTTAATATGTTATCTAATAACAAGTTTTTAAATATTTGATATTATTTTATAAATTGCAAAATATGGAACGCACCTGAAATTCGAAACATTGAGTTAAGAAACTTTTTTTTCATATTTATTTAGTTTAGATGACTTGAATTTTTTTTTTGAATAATGTTATTTAGGTAACGTAGTATCAAAATACATCAATATCTACAAATATAACTTTCTGTGGGTTGACACATTATTGCTTATCAGCATCCATATAAGTTTTGCTCTCTCTTTTGAGTATAGGTAGATATAGATTTGAGTATGATTTGGTTTGAACTGCTTCATACTGGATAGAAGCGGGTTTGCAGTCATTAAGTTAAGTATAATTAACAAGTTCATTCTTTTTAAAACTAAAATTAAAAATCCAATACAATCTACTTTGCAGGTAACTAACTAAAATGTCTTAAATTTCAAAACATAAAACACAATAAAAAGCATTTTATGTCACTTCGATAGGTATAAACATCGAGAATTAGATTAATGAAAATTACTCGAAAACTTAATGTTGCTAGGCAGAGTCTGATTTAATGATAGTCGATGTATTGTCATCACTAGGCAATCCCTCTCTACTAAGCAATTCGACTTTTTACTTCAATTTACTTTCTTAAAGATATTTTAAATAAAATTATTTTACCACAAATAAAGGTCAATTACGTTTGCAACTATCAAAACATCGATCCTAAGTAAACATATAAATTATATAATTAGAAGGGAATTAGTATGGTTACGTTATAATACCGTCCTCTAAACAATGAGAAAATAAATATTTATTAAAGGCCCCAAAGTGTCTCTATCGGGTCAAAACATGGATGTTGTAATCGCTTGACCCCCACTGAAGGTGGTAATTTGTGCACAGTTCATATTCAACTGTGCACAGTACAAAAAAATGAAAAGATATTCGGTGTTGTTTTTTTTTATTGTATCAATTTTTACATAAAACAATTTTGATAACATGAAGTAAATCTCATATTATAATCGTTACTATTAGTTAAATATTTGTAGAGTTAGTAACTACTTGAAATCGTTATTACTTTACACACATATGAGTATGATTTGAAATAGATTATATATTAACGTAATTAATGAAAACTTACATTACATTTTAAAGATATTAGTTTGCGTATATTCGTAATATTATGGTTTCTTAGACAGACTGTCAAAATGCGCGTACAAAAACCAACCGTAAATGATATTTAACGTCATCTCAGAAAACCAAAGCCTAATAAACGGCTAAATTATAAACGTTATGTAACGTTGTCTTAGATTTTCGCGATTATTACTCATTGAAATAAAACTAGTTTAAACGTATTTAAATCGCGTATATTAACTATTTTTATCATCCCCAGTCTACTATAGTCTAATATACGCGATTTAAATAGTTTTATTTCAATGTATTATCGTTATGCCTTCTCCAAAAATTCGTGTCCCCAGCCTATCATAGTTTGGTCAAATACCGTTGAAATATGTAACCCACGAGGCCTCCGCTGTCATACAATACATTATTCAAGCACCAGTGTTTGCTTGCTTTACAAAGGGCATTTTAAATAAGAAACTATGTTAATATGAGCGGACATACATACGGTCATAAGGTCGGATTTAGTTCGTATGAATGTGTTATCGTTGAAAATATAGTTTAATCTACATTTACTATGGTTGTTTGTTAGTAAATGGATGCTGGAATTATATATGTAACTCGCTAAAGTTATATATTTTAAAATATAAATATTACATTTAAAAAGTTTTTTTTTGGTTCAATTTTAATTGATAAAATACAAAAATAATGGCCTTGAATCAATATTTAAATATAATTTTAAATAAACCTTAAATTAATTAATGTTAATAGCGATTATATTGGTATAGAATATTTTATTTTACTCTTTTTTTTTTAATAATTTGTTTTGGAAACTTAGGAAAACAATAAACGATATAAAATAAAAACCCACAAAAAATAACATCCAGACAAAACAATCACAGACTTGACTCGATTTTCTATAACAAAATTTAAACTCGTTCGAAAACATTGATTAATCGAATCGATTCAACCAAAATTTCGAACGCATTTTACAATCACGGAACACCTCATTAACAGCAAACAAATCGAATGGTTATTTGTAACGAAATCGGCGGCGTTTCACTGTTGCGACAGAAAATACGTGACTGATTTTTTTTTTAATTAAAATAGTGGGCAAATATTAAATGCCGTCTACTAGGAAGATAACATACCTGTAATGGTAAATATTGACATTTTACACATTAGCAATGAGGCTGAGGCTGCTTGGAAGAGTTAGAGTCTTAGAGTCGACGACAAAAATAAAACACGCCATTAAAGAAAGAATTAACCTCGGGTCTTGGAGAGCACGTAAAGCCGTCGGTACCAGTCGTTATCACAAACACCTGATAAAGATCGTTACTCTTAATAAGGAAGCCATTCTAGTCTAAGTGGTCACTGGTTTGCCTTCAGGGGTTGCGGAGATCAGATGGCAATCCCTCTGTAACTTGTCAATACATGGATTAGAATATTAAGACCAGACCACTGGTACCAGACCCTGGTATAACCGGTAAAAATGCTAGGTAGATGATGGATTACGTCAGATGCTTCATGCGACTGTCGCACGCATATGGCATTTTTATCTGTCGCATTGGCGTAGCGTATCGCGACAGTATTAAACAGACTTGCGTGCGTGAAATTGACCAAAGTTCAGCCATTAGGTGTAACTAGATTGATAATTGCTTCATCGGAAGGGTTAACCGATAATGGGCGATGATTAGTGGGCGCAGCTGTTTATTCACCTTGTGTCTTCTATTCCATTAAAGTTACTTTGTGACTATATTGTATCTGTTTCGTTACTACAAGAAATATTGTATAACATAAAAATAATGAACAGGGGATACATTTGTCACTATACACCCATGTGATTATGAATATTCATATATGTACATATAATATATATATTTTTCTTGATCGATTTTAGTATTACACATAATGCTTTTTTTAAAATAACTATAATAATTTTTTTTTTTAATTTAATTTTGTGATATTTTAAAATTTTGTGTTACATTGAAATGTTAAATTGTATTTTCTGTAATAATGTTATAAGTTATGTCAATGTTATTGATTAATATGTAATGTTTTATTGGATTCATTATTATTGTTTTTTAATTTAAATCTTGATATATTTTGCATGATGTGATAGCCTATAACTAAAAGGACATTTAAGTTATTGTTAATAGTTTGATAATGAAATGAATGTAATAATGTTTTCTTTTGTTGATTATCCAAATAAATACATAAATAAATAAATAAATGTGAATGTAGCGAAATGTTCAAGCCACATATTTTGACTAAGGTGTAGAGCTTGTGAAGTTAGGGTGTGTACAGTTAAAAGCATAGAGAACATAAGATCTGATTACTTTTCATATGGTCTCATATTGAAACGCCTTACATAAAAATATAGTGCACATTATCAATTAATACTGTTTAAAAGCTAACCTGATAGGTTCTTTGTGTGTGGAGATTTGAAATGAAACAAAAAATATAATAGGTTATATGCATATACATATATCTACATATATTGAGAGTTACTCACGGTCAGCTCGTGACCACAGACACAACTCCGTAAAAAATAGTCAAAATAGAAGCTACAACAATTATTTATATATGGTGATTATTTTGATCTTTTCACTTAAGTGCTAACTGTCGCGGATTCGATTCCCGTTCTGAACGTCTCTACTAGTTATATAGATATTTGTCATGGTCTAGGTGTCTGTGTTTGTGTTGTGTTTTCGGAACTACGACACATAATTGATAAGAAAAGATACCCTAATGACGTTGAGTGTGGAGTGTTTATGTATTATTTTTAATTATGAATTATATAACAAGAGAGATATATGAAGCATTCGAAATTACAAAAGGGTGAAAATAAATAAAACTAAAATCAACATCGTATAGTAAACTATGATATTTATCCTTTAAACTATTTCGTTAAGTCAATACTGACCGCACGGAATAAAATAAACTTATGGGACATGGATATACTGACTTTAGAAGGTGCTTACGTTTTTACCTTTTTTATTTTTTAAATTTTGCAAAAGAACAATCAGTTAACAGTCACCTATGAAAAACCATAAATGTGTTGCCAGCTTAAAAAATAATAAGGCAGACAACACGGGAGGGGAAGGAGGTCATTATGAAATAGGTTACTAAGTTATATGCATACAAACTTAGATTGTTCTTATTAATATTTTCATAACTATACATATATTCTTCTGACTTTTTTTATAGGTAATACCTGGCAAACGACTGGGACAATGATGATCACTGCCGCTGGTGGACATTTTCAGTATGAGCCATAAGTGCGTTGCCAGATTAAAAATGAATATACAAGAATAGTAAGTAAGAAAATAAATGGGGAGTAGTTAGGCTTTCGGTTCTCTCACTCACCGAGTGAAATACAGTTGCTATATTATCTACATCACGACGATTTTCTTTGAGAGCATCGTTTTGCCCCGGTCCAGACCTTATGCAATCAAGCTCGTCTTTAACCTATTATATTAGAGGACTATTTTATTTAAGTAGGTATAACGAGTCGGCAAAATTCTAGTATTATTCAACTGTTAGTTCTATTTCTTTACAATCCCATTAAATTAATAGGTAATCAAACTAGCAGTTCCTTGCGGCGTTGCTCGCATATTTTTAATATTAACGTAACTATATGATTGAAATTCTGTGATACATAAATTTAGTTATTCTCGCTAAGCAATGTTTATACTGAATTTAAGGATAATCGGCCAAAAAAATACATTTTTTTCCATAAAAAGTTTACAACTCCCTTCCACCCGATTGTGGAATAATAGTACCCCGTTTTCTATTTTACATTTTATTACTATTAACCAAAAATATGTGTATTAAGTTTTAAGTGATTACGACCACGGAATTAGATTTTGCATACAAGCATTTTTACCCCTTTTAGAGGTGAATAAACAAAAAACCCTTTCTTAGTGGATGCCTACAACCTAAAAGCCACCTACTGCCGAAATTCCGAGTTACTAGCCTCAGCGGTTTAGGCTCTGCGTTGAAGAATCTGCCAGGATAAGTAATTTTATCTATCGCGGGGCCCTGAGACTTCTTCACACACACTCACGAGTTAAAAAAATATCACACATTTTGTTTTTATTCACATCCAGTAATACATAGCTATATCCATGTAATCCACACAGTCTTGCGATACTGAGGTCCCAAGTCAACTATTAAGAATTTTTAATGCCCCACCGATCCTTGTACCGATACGAACACGCCATTATACAACGTTAGCTTAATGCTTTCAGCGAATATTTCGAATAAAATGTTGACTAAGTTTTAAAAATTTGATACGAAATACGCCTAGCGGTGTTAATTTTAACGATGACCAAAATTACATTGACGTTGTTAGAGATAATTACATGTTTTTTAAATAAAATGTGCAAATAAGCAGGCGGTTAACGAGATTTTTATAAATAAATACATAAATGCGTCACACTCACCGGCTCTCATTAAGATCTCATGGTCTTGTGTCAGGAGTCCGGAAACACACACAAGAATAACACAAATACCCAGACATTAGCTGTGAGCGGGGATCGAACTCGCGACGGTTAGGGCTTCAGTCAGTTGCAGTGACCACTGCGTCAACGTGTCTGTCGATTTTAAGTGATCTTCGCCGCCATTGAATATTTGCAGAACCGAAGGAATCAAACATTCGTTTCTAGCTTAAAAAAAATCAAAGAGGATGATAAGAAATAGCACCAGTGTGACGTATTCCATATACTTCTTCTGAAAATAAAAAGCCTACCTGTGGTATGAAGTTACGAGTACATAGGCTGTTTCTGTTTTATATATTTATTAGAACAAGTGGTTACCCATTGGTCGATATTCGATCACAACTAATTTAAATTATAAGTCTGAACGTTATAAAGGTTCTATTGTTAATCTATTCTCAATTTGACCGCATACTTTAACAATAAACAAACGAGTATGTATGCGTGTATGTGTCTAATGGATGGTAGTGTGTGTATAATTTATTGATTTAATGTATTTTTTACGCACACTTAAAAATATTAGCATTTTGCACTCCTTCTCTTTATGAACTATAAGTGTGAGAAATTTTCGTAAAAATGAGTACAAAGTTATAGCTTCACGTATTAATATATAAATACGCATTATACAGAAAAATGTACATTATACTTTTAGACACAGACACGTTAACACAAAAAATCCCTACGATCCATTTTTAAAAACACCACACAGAAAAAATCCACAAGATTTACAACCGTCCATCAATTATCTTTAGCCACTCAATATAAAATCGATACCGCAACAGCGGAAACCACTCACACAAATCAAAACTGTGTATCGAACATAAAGGCACTTGGCGTATCTTCACGCGATGGATGTCGTCGATAAATCAGCCATTCTTTGCCCACGCCCACGCACTTGACTAATACGGATTTATGTGGTACACGGAGGTGTGGGCGCGTACAGATGTGGGGGACTTTTTTATTTGGTGTGTTAAAATTTTAGGTAGAACTGTTAGTTGTGACATATAAGATATGGACTGGGGAAGTCTGCCTTTCTCGCAAGATGGGTGTGAAGTAGCTAATATAGCTGTGTTTCCACGGTGAGTGAGAGAGTCGAAAGTCTAATCCCTTTCTTTCTTAGTTAACAACTCATTTTTGGCTTTTCATCAGGTGTGCAGCCTGGTCGTTTGGAAGATATTTTTCATCTATATATAAAACTAAGTAAGTGTCAAATTGTTAAGGCCCTTATATTGTTTTCACTGTTCATTAAAATATTACCGTAATTATACATCATAATAAAAAATACTATATATTGTACATATTTTACATTAACAATTCGACATATTCTTTGTGTTAACAAATATTCATAAATGATTCATTAATTTTAGTTATGATATATTAAACAAAAAGATTTTTCTCAAATCTCGTCACGTCTGTACGTACACTGAACCGATGACACATTAGCGCGGGTAGTATCTCGCCTATCACACGCATTTTTCGAATCTGATCGTAGCTAATGGCTGGCTACGCGTGTGATGTGGAACGGTGTATATGCGATAACTTTACGCTAACTTTTACATGAAATAGTATTAATAGTCTATACTAGTATTCTTGTTAATATGGATGCCCGATTTCCTATAATAACTTCCATGAATGAATGCATTCAAAGATTTTATTTTGTATAAGGAATTTATTTATAGTTCAAATAAATTACGAAAAATAAACATTTGAAAATTAAAGAGCTGTTTTATCAGCTGTACATAGATATTTTATAATATGAGTAAAAAACATACGTTATAAAATATATAAATAAAACATCCCAAGTATTCTAACAAGCTATAAAAAATTGTTAAATAAAATGTCACCTACGTGGTTATCATTTTCACACATGCATTGTTTCTGTTTTCCACATATGACGTGTGTCTGAAAAACGCGCCAATATATCTCTTAATTAGAACGAGGAGGAATGGCCGCCATTTTTGGACAATTTCGCTTTTTTTTCGCGTTGATCTGGATTTATCAGCTGCTAATGGCTTCGACGGATTGATGTCGTTTTTAATGGAGGTCAAATTGATTTTAATGGTCGTGTAAAACGTGTTTTATCTTGTATGGTGTTTTGATGGTGACGACAAA
The DNA here is from genome assembly GCA_037950945.1 of Hypolimnas misippus. Lineage (NCBI taxonomy): Eukaryota > Metazoa > Arthropoda > Insecta > Lepidoptera > Nymphalidae > Hypolimnas > Hypolimnas misippus. The sequence goes on from JBBEEQ010000031.1 coordinate 12,426,597, forward strand.
TTGTTTTGATATCGTATTGTGTGATCAATTTATATTTGTTAATAAATAATATAAAATACATGACATTTTATAGAGTATGATATTTTAACTAATTACTACCAAAGCTAACACTTAAAAAATACTATTTTTTTTATTTTGTATATTGAATTGATAATCTTTAACAACATATTAGACACAGATTGACAGATTTATGAGATGTATTCACTAGTAAAAGGTAAGCTTCTTTAATATTTCCCATAGGTAATAAATTCGCAATAAAAAGAAATAATCTTTTCTGTACGAACATTACTTCACTAACATTTTTTAAATCTAATTTGGAAACATAACATTCCTTTCACACATATTATTATGTATAAAAGAAAATTAAAAACTATAAGAGATTGTGCATTTTCATCAGCCAATGCTAGAAATCTCTTAATACGTTCGATAATATTAAAAAACTACATATCGTTGCTCTATATGTCATACCTCTGAACTAACAATTTTAATAAAAATGGATTCTTACAGTGAAAACGCTGTTCAAATAATTTATTTTTTTAATAATAATATTTCTTACATTATCTTAAGTGTAAATCATTTAAAAATATAATCAAATATATTACAGTTAGCTTTAAAAGAAGTCTTTTGTCTCTCACGTAAAGTTCGGCAGTTTGCATGTACGAGCTATCACATCTAGACCGACGATATCGATACCTTCCACGTAAGTTATTGTAAGCCACAAAATTGCCGTTAGCGTTTTTACTGAATACTACACGAATTTGCATTGCTTAATGCATTCAAAGTGAAAAAATACCAAAAATCTTTTTTTTTTTAAAGAAAATTAAAACAAAATACGCCTGAAAAAAGGCATATTTTGTTGTAACTTTCAAACTAAAACGGATTAAAAGTGCTCTACTGTAAAATTGTAATTTTGGGGTTACAACAACTTACGTGGGAGGTATCGATATGTGTATTCTATATTCATAAAATCAAAATAAAGGAAGTCAGGTACAACAGCTTGTATAAAAAACACTGCCATAACTATCGGAGATATTCTATCATTTCACCAAACAGACGAATAAACAGACTCTCGACACTCATAACTCGCTTCCTTGGCCCTGTCGATATTATTTACAAAATACATTCACACCTCCTCAAGTACGTAAAATTACGAAGAACAGCTCGCGCCATTTTGGACGGTATTCTATTTATATAAGGGTGATTATTCTGTAAAGGTAATAGTGTCTTAGTACGGGATACTCTCAAATGTATTTATAGTCGGCCCGCATCAACGCAGAGGAATAATTATTCAAATGTAATAGAGTAATAACCTAAATGTACCGTTAGCAACACATTTACACGGTTCTACTGAAATTTACTATGGAAACATTTTAATATTAGATGCATTATTGAAAATTGTTATTGAGAGCGAATTATAGGTTATTAATGAAATTTAGAAAACTATGTAATTTTTATATAAATATTTATAGATAGCCAAAATTAATTTAAAGGTAATCTTGGAAATTTTGGTTTCTGTCCCTAAAAGTAGACTTAAAAACGTTTCCATGTATTAGTAAATTAAAAAGTAAAACTTTAGCGCATAGATAAATTGGTTTCTTAATAGAGATAAAGATGCAGAGAGACTTACGCTTTGCATAAATATCTTTATTAAGAAACAGATTTATAAATGAATCAGCCACACCACTGATGGGCGAGTTGTTTTATCTTCTCCGAAATACCGCACTTAATATTAAAGTGACCGAATCCAAAAAATAACATTTTTGACACAGAAAGCAAAAAACGTCTATTACTTGAGAATTCAGTTAGAATGGCTATATATTATTTGTTCTGAAAGCATAGATTATAAACCACAGACGTATAAAAATTTTTAATTACTAACTAAGCTAAATCGTTTCACACAGATTTTGAATTCGGTCACTTTAATACTAACCAGTATTTAATGCAGTTTTTCTGACAATCCATACTTTAATTTCTTTGAAAAAAATCCAAATATAATAATTATAGTAACATTAGAAAAAAAAATTTGTATTTTGTATGTTTGGGGTAATCTCTGATACTACTGATCCGATTTGAATAACTATTTATGCCTTAGTTAGCCCGTTTATCGAGGAAGGTTATAGGCCATATTACATCACGCTATGACTCATAGTTGTGAAGATGAAACTGCTAGGAGTAGCTAGTACTATCACAAATTGTTCCTAAATCCTGTTAATTTCGATCCACAGAAGTTTTTTTCTGCTGACGCTACCAAAAACCTTATCGAGGCCGATCTCTCAAAAATATGATTATCTCCGACCGCATCAGCAAATGAGCTGGGAGAGACACGAATCATCATTTGTTTTGTTAAAATGTACCGCTTTTTGCGCACTCTGTATAATACGCTTTACATATGGCATAACAAACACTGATCACCCCGTGTATATATTTACAACCAAAAAATTGTATTGTAAAATTTGTATAACAGTTTACAAATAAAAATTTATATATTTTTTTATTAACCCTTAGGGATGGAAATAATACCTATACTAATATTATAAAGAGCTACAATTTGCTTGTAAGTGTATATGTAGAGATCGCTATTTTAGCGATAAAACCGCCTTTTGTGCATTATTTTCTCTTCACCATTTTTTTTGTGTAATTAACTCTGTATATTGGTGTACAATAAAGCATATTTGTATTAGCATTTTGTATTTAGTTTGTAAGTTTGTGCGTAATCTCTAAAACTACTGATCGAATTTGAAAAATTCTTTTTGTGTTGGAAAGGCCGTTTGTTATGGAAGATTTTAGGCTATATTACATCATGTTACGACTCAAAGTAGCAAAGCATTAACCATAAACGAGTGACATTATATCATATAAAAAGCCTTTTAAAATAGCAAATCTCACAAACCATTTATCGTAATATGAATCTTTGAATAGTTAATCACTTACAAAATATAATAGAAATGTTCCTACGTTCTATTATTATAACACTAGGTAACCAAACTTAAGCTGTACGTGTCAATAAATATAACAGTAAACTCCTTGGCGAGAATTACATTTGTAAGTTTGACTCTGGTAACTGATATTAAACACTCTATCACCTGGTAACAGTCACCATCTAGACTTACCAAGCTGTAACTGCCAAAATAGAACACCGATAGGTAATTCTTTCAGTTGTAAAGCAATGCCGGACAACTCTCCATTCATTTAATATTTAGTTGATTTTATCATATGCAATACAATAAAATTATAATCTTATTTCTGTATGTATTTAAAAACTTTACCGAATTCATTGGATTTTTGTGTTATTTTAATCTGTATCAGTTTATCTTCATAGTTTTTCATCACCACACTTGGAGTATCAATATTTTTATAACCGTTCGGACTCCTTCGTGTCTTCTCCAAAACAGATGACATTAGCAGAATATTATGCGCATTTATAGCACAGATGCACGCCATATTATAAGACAAAAAAATGAGAAACAACTTATGTAAATCTTTATAAAAGTCTATATATAAGTGCTAAGACGGTCTTATCACTGGTAGTATTTCTTACTTACAACCCTGCAAGCATAATTCTTGCGTATAACCTTAAACATTTTTAGTTAATCTTATTAAAGAGCAAGCAAAACTTACAACTCGCCTAATGATCGCCCTTCTAAATATTTTAATTTCCGACTCATTTTTACATGAGTTTTAACTGAATTACCGAGTAATTATAATATAATTATCTATCAAAATAAGCAAATATAATACGTGAATGGAGCCCAAGTGCATCTTGGCGATCGCTTCCACCCTACATCCTTGCAATGCGCAGCTCGAGAGCTTTCAATCTTTCAACCGACATAATTATCGTCGAATATCTACACAGAGATTACGTCGAGTTACGTTTCCTGGATCTGACATTGAATCTTTGATTGACACAAGAGTTTTTCTTTAATAAAATACCTAGCAAACGAAGTGACGCATCTGATGTTATGTGATTACAGCCAGCTATGAACATTTCCAGCATCGGAAGCACCACAAATGGATTGCCAGCTTAAAAAGGAATAAGAGATGAATGGGAATAGAAAGTGAGGAAGGGAATGGAGAAGGAGTTAGGCTTTTACCTCTCTCACTCATCGTACGAAATACAGCTATATTAGCTACTTAACTTTCTTCTGTGATTCGTGCTGTACTGCTCCAGTCGAGACAGCTTGTATACGAGCTGTAGTCAGTCAGTCAGTCAGTCAGTCAGTCAGTCAGTCAGTCAGTAGACTGCACATTTTGACGTTTGTAACCGGTTTTACGTTTGACGTTTTATTGATTGTATCTAGTAATTTTTGATGAGTGTGAAGTCATGCGTTAGACGATTGACGTTGTTGATCTACGAATCTTGAGACAGTTTTAGGACATTTAAAGTTCATATTAAATAACGATATTGATCATCGATATCGGCATATATTCAAAATTAGCTGCTTACGCCAACTTCATAGGAGCAATACGGACCAATGCCCCAAGTGGCAAAATTGCCATGGGCGGCAAAAATACTTTTGTATTTTTTAATTTTTTAGGAGTGATTCTAATACTTATTACTTTTATATAGGTAATGATTTTTTGTAATGAGGTAGTATCTTTCGCAGTGCCCCAGGGCGGCACTTAGTGTAAATCCGGTCCTGTGTGTATGTTATATACACTTTTTTTCTTTAATACAAATCTTGTTCTGACAAATAAAACAAGAATTAGAAAAATAGACGCAGTCGTTTTGAAATGAAGGATGAACATACATTAATTTGGCAATTGTATATATGTGTTCATGTAACTTTACATAGTAAAAAACAAAGTCGTTTCCCGCCATCTGTACGGTTTTAATCTATAAACAGAGGAGAGGAAGGCTTATATCACGTATAATACATGCATATTATAGTAGAGAATAGCTGACGATTTCAAGGAGTTGTGATGTGAATATTTGCCATAATCATTAAATCAAACATATTTTGAACAAAGATCATAGAATACATACGCCATACCCAGTCGTCCGTCCTTATAAAAAATAATCATTAATTCTTTGATCTCTATGTTACATGTGTATGTATGTATATATTCTTTAAGTGCTTTGAGACGTATAAATTTGAACTTATATAAAAGTAAAAATAGGTATAAAGGTAATATTGAAATGAAATTATATAATCAATCAAAATTCAAAATTTTACTAAATGGTCCCTTGAGCCAGGATAAAGTCCTACAGATACCAGGTATGAATCGTTATTAAAAATATTAAACCCTCAACTGGACATAGACGAGTATCCATGTCCATTGAAACGCCATCTTCGTTTCACCCCCAGGGCGGCAAAGGGTGGTAAAACAGGGGGGTTGTCTCTTGAAAAAGTCTCAATAACTCGTCAGCGCGGAACCGAATGACATCGTTAGTGGAAGTGGTATGAAGAAAAGGCGCACTATCTACTTGCTAGATACAGTGGTAGCTATCGGCCGAGTATATAGGGTGATAGATTTAGTTAACAAAATTTAAAAAAAAATGTCTTTTTTTTGCGTTTTAGTAATAGTGTGAAATTGAAAAATGCATAGACAAATTTTTTATGTTTTTTCGTATTTGGGTTTTATTGAATACGAAATTTTATTCGGTATATGTGTAATTCATTTAATAAAGTCAAAGAAGCAACAAATTTATTACAAACTATATTATAGCGCTTTTTTAATATTTAAAGTAATATTGTTAATCTAATATTTCATAACATTACATTAAATGATTAGTAATAATAATAAAATAATAATCTATACTAATATTATAATATAAAGCTGAAAGAGTTTGTTTGTTTGAACGCGCTAATCTCAGGAACTACTGGTTCAATTAAAAAAAAGATATGTTGGTGTTAGATACTTTATTTATTGAGGAAGTCTGTAGGCTATATTACGTCATGTTACGACTCATAGGAGAAACAGTAACCAAAACGCGAAGGACAGCCAGTTTAAAATATAAAACGTTTTTTTATGAAAAGAAAACAATATAGTAACTACGTTATTACTAGAACTAATTGCGACAACGAAATTAAATAAAAAAGCTAAACTACAAAATAACACAGTTACAAAAAACACTAATGAAGCTATACAACATCACCCTGTACATAAATATTGGCCCGATTTGAATACCGTACAAAATAAAGTCGCGACTATGTTCATTTGGCGGACCGTCTACCACGGACCTATGAATACAGTGCACACGAATGAAAACCATATTTCTCATACCGTAGAGTTCAAAATTACTATAAAATATTGGCCACTCATTGAAGAACCACTTCACTCGACCCGTGATCATGCATCACTTGCTCAACGAACGCGTTTTGAATTTCGAATCGTGGTTTTCGGAAATGGAACACTTTGAATTTGGAAGTCGACATTTGAATTTTATAATTAAACGAGCTGGCTCCAAATTGCTACAGATTAAAATATATTAGCTGAAGTTTTTTTTTTCATAATTTCAAGTAACGTGCTTTCAATTTAATTGTGTTAATACTTCAATCTTTTCAATCTAAACGAATACATTCTACAAGGTGTCAACTGGGTATGTGTTAGATATTTTAACGGCGTTAGCATAATCGATAATAAAAAGTTAAAAAATAAAAATAACTTTTTTTTTTAATTTCTCTTGATAAATGATAAGCCTTCAAAATCCAACGTTTCCTCGGAAACACCTTGTACATAGAGAGCATTCGACTTTTAATTGAACGCTAATAAGCAATACTGTGTCAAGCCACACGAACTTAGTTCTGAGAAAATGGCGCCTAAAGATGTCAAATCTTCTATACTCTATATACTAATAATAAAATTCTAGCGGGTCGCTGTCTGTACATGGAAGATATATGAAAAAAAATCTTCTTGGGGGCCTTTATTAACGCAATAGAACCCAAAACAATGATTTTTAAAATTCTTATCTGTTTGTCTGTTTGTCTGTTTGTCTGTTTGTCTGTTTGTCTGTTTATCTGTGCGTTTGTGCACGCTAATCTCAGAAACGGCTTATCCGATTTAGATGCGGTTTTCACTAATATATTGTAGTAAGCTTCACTTAACATTTAGGCATTGTTTCATGTCAATAGGTCCATAAATAAAAAAGTTATGTCAATTTAAAGAATTACATTGAACATTTTTTTGTACCTATCACTAAATACATGAAAGTATATACAGTACTTACATCAAAAAATACATTTTTTAATTTTTTGTCTGTCAGTCTGTCTGTCTATCTGTTTGTTCCGATTAATCTCTGAAACGGCTGAACCGATTTTGATGGTACTTTTACTTGCAGTTAGCAAATGTTATAAGGAGTGACTTAGGCTTACTGCTATTTTAGATATTTTTAATCTATACATATATACAAAAAAATTCTAACGGGTCGCCATCTGTACATAGAAGATATATGAAAAAAACAAATTATTTCGGCTTTTACATACGCAATAGAACCCAAAACAATAATTGTTAGAATTTTTGTCTGTTTGTCTGTTTATCAGTGCATTTGCGCCCGCTAATCTCAGAAACGGCTTATCCGGTTTAGATGTGGTTTTCATGATTATATTGCAGTAAGGTTCACTTAACATTTGGTATTTATTTCATTTCAATCGATTCATAAAAAAAAGTTATGTCAATTTAAGCGTTCACGTCGAACAGTATTTTATGCTTTTCACTAAATGCATGAAAGTATATACAGTACTTACATCAAAAAATCATTTTTTTAATTTTTTGTCTATCAGTCTGTTTCTTACGACTAATCTCTGAAACAGCTGAATCAAATTTGATGGGACTTTCACAAGCAATTAGGGGATGTCCATTAATCACGTGAGGTCCAGAAAGGGAGAGGAGATGGAAGAAGAAATTCACGAAATATTACAAATTCTAAAAAGTTCTTCAAAACATGACGTAATTAATGGACAGCCCCTTTGGCTCATACTATAAGGATTAACTTTAGCTACTATTTTTAATATATTTATTTTAATGAATAAGTAAAAAAGAGAATTACGCGATAACAAAATATTGTAGAAACCAATAAAATAGTGAACAATTTCCGATTTAAAAAGGGAAGGTATAAAAATAAATAAAATTGATGTGTCCGTTTGTAATTTTAAATAAATGTATATTAAAGTATACACGGTACTTAAAACAAAATTACCAATCTTAAAATTTTTGTCTGTCTTTCTGTCACTCAATTTTTTTCGGCTAATATCTGAAACAGCTGGACCGATTTTGACGAAACTTTCACTGGCAGAAAGCTAATGTAATAAGGAACAAAATTCCAACAGAACAGAAACGAACACGTTGATTTTGCAGAAAATTAACATTCTGTATTATTGCACCATCTGATACTGTCACATATTATAAGGATCATCAACTTCAGGAGTATACAGTTAACTCCAACAAAAAGAAAAGGCTTATTTTTCAAAATTCTATCAAATTCACACATTAATTAAATCTTTAGTAATTCTTCAAAAAATGATTATACCTAAAAGTGAAATTTTAAAAGTAAAACGGGATGTTAAAACAAGTGTGAGTACAATAGCCGAGTCCAGTGAAATGTAATTTTTTTAATAAATTGATCCATCCTTTTAAGAATTATCTAAACCTACCTAGGTAACGGAGTAGGTGAAGGGGACCAAAACAAACTTCACTTTCTTTGAGTTATTCACTTTGTATATTTTCGATTGTATTGTTCACACTCTTCCTTACTTTAGTAGGTGACTAGCATTTTGATGCAACCTATAAACAAATCGTTCGAAGTAATGCAGACTTTTTTTTTCTAAACTTATCGGGTCTGTGTAGAATCGATTACTTAACTTCTAATTCATATATAGATTTAATGTTATTTTGTAAAAAATAAATCTTTTCCTTTAATTTGTCGCTTTCTATTACTTTCCAAAAGTTGATTCTTACAGGTGACACTATTAGGAGGTGCAATAATACAGAATGTATTTTTTTTTCAAAATTAGTAGGTTCTATTTCTGGCCTGGAGAATCATGAAATCAAAAACAACTTATGATGCAGTTTAGATTTCTCAAAATCGGACACGAGACTCTATTAAGTATTTGTCGCGACTCCTTATAGTTCCGGATTTGGCTTATCAACCTCAGTTAAAAAAGTCCCCCAATTTATAATATAAGGAGAACCTCGGCGGGAACATACTGTTTTACAGTCGAAATTTTAAAGACTAGCACAAAACACTTTTCTTCAACATTCATTGTGAAAACCGTGGAGGAATACCGTATCTAAGTTAGTGTCTGCTTATAAATACAACCAGGAAGTTCCCAAATCCAAAGTAAAAAAGCTCCTTTCTTAAGCAGCACTGCAAACTATTATAACCTTGCTTTGCAGGAGACATGCCAAGCATTCTGTAATCCACGCGAACGAAGTCGCGGGCACAGCTAGTTTGTAGTAAATTTGTTTGATGAAGCATTTATCCATCTATATTCTCGTTTCTCGTAATTTGATAAAAATATAATAATGAGCAGGTTGGTATAGTGAAAATTTTAATATTAAGTTTTTCAAGTATATCAGAAAATTGTACATTTCAAAATATAGTATACACTTCAATATTTAAAACATTAAAATAAGACAATACTCACCGTACTTATTTCGTTTAGATGACTTTAAAAATTGTTGAATAATGTTAAATACGTGACGCATTATTAGAATATAACTATATATCCAAATTTGTATTTTGCGGGTTGACACATTATTGCTTATCAACATCCAATTCAGGTCCTTCAATCACGTCGTCAATCACATTTCGCATGAAATAATCACATTTTTTTCATCGCAATTGGAGTCGTTGCTCGTTTTATGTTTTTCTCTAACGTGTTTATGTCTTTTCCAATTTATTCCAAGGTAAGTGTAAACTGAACTTATGCATCGCGCCGTGGTTAATACGAGGCGCGACAGCAATGGAACTCAAATATTACACTATTTTATCTATACTAACATCATAAGGCTGAAGAGTTTGTTTGTTTGAACGCGCTAATCTTAGAAACTACTGGTTCGAATTGAAAAATTATTTTTGTATTAGATAGTTTATTTATTGAGGAAGGCTATAGGCTATATTACATCACGCTACGACTCATAGGAGCGAAGCAGTAACCACAAACGCGAGTGAAACCGCGAGGGATAGCTAGTAAGAAAATAAAATACGGAATGTAATGACACTTATAGAACCCCCACTTGTAGGATCTCAATTAGAAATCGAACTTCCTGTATGTGTAATATATACATTAAGTTATATATAACAATATATAACCAATATCAAATGCCGAATGTAAATTAATTTCAGAAAATTTTGTATTGTCGAGTTTGTTTAGAGAAAGTTGTTGAAATCGTACGGAAAAATAAAAAATCTCTATTGAAAATTGTAGTCTTTTTTATATACCAGGTGGTAAGTCTTAATTATGTATTGGTATTCTAGGTTCGTTGTAATTCAAACTTTTACTATAGAAACGCGGTTTCCTAGGAAACGTATTTTGACGCCAAAAAGTTTTCTAGGCGCCCATAGTATTACGTTCTTAACTTGACGGACCCCAATCCTAGGAATCCAATCATTACTGTTAAGTCTAGTACTAGTTTCAAATTCAAAAACTCCATAGTTAAATCTTTTTATGTTGAAAACAGTGATTTTCCGTGGACATTCAAAAGCCTACACATTAAAACGAAATTATTCACAAATAAAATGCACTGCGCAACACAAATCAACACAATCTGTAAAACAATTCACATAACATTCTTAATCTTATCTGTGGAAGTCATATTTCGGACGGAATATGAAAATTTGCGACCGCAGATATCGCGTAACGGGGTCACACAAAAATTATTCAGAAACTGGCTTTTGATCCAGTCTTCGTTTGTTTTAATGTAGATTTTATCAATCAGTATCATTAATAATAGTTTTAATTTTCGATGAAGTAATTTTCAATCATTATTCTTCCGTACATCACAAGCTGGGCTTCTAACGAAATTTTTAGGTGTAGGCGAGAATTACTCTTATAAGTTTTGTTCTCAGACTTTCATAAAGATTTACATAAGTCGTTTATCATTGCTTTACACATGAAAGAATTTACTGTCAGTGCCTTTATTATGATAGTATAAGCTTTCGTAAGGCGAAACTGTTACCAGGATACAGAGTTGTTTTATGTAAACGATGAGAATAAAACTTACAAACGTAATTCTCGCCTTAGATACTCGGTCGATGTATAATTAGAATAAGAATCAGTCAATGAAACCGAAAACCGTTATCACAATTATACTGAGGACACAGATCAGAGGATTCTTTGTCGAAAAATCCGTATTAAATTATATATGCTACATATTGGGCATTTGGTTAAAGAGACGTTTTAGTACGTAATTAAGTGAAATTTGAAATAAAAACTGACAATCATTGAGACCATTTCAACGAGCACCAACACGACACCTTTGCTGTAACTTGGTGAGGAGTTGTGTATTCTGCTGATAAGGACTGCAGCATCAGACCGAGATTTCCATAATTTTGCATAGTTATGTTGCATGAATAGGTAAGATTTTAGGTCACCACGTATGTTTGAAAGAAAATCAAATACTTATTGTGCTAAGATTCTTACCATAGCTAAGAAAAGAGCTTATAGTCTTGAAATGGCTGGACCGGTTTTAGTAGAACATATCTAAGAACCATTGCTAGAAGACCCTTTCTCAAACAAAAAAACCGCAGCCAAATCGGTTCACCCGCTTAGAAGCTACGCACATTCGGGTTCACCATACATACCTTAAGCCTCATAATTCACCCCCTATACGTTTTATTTTCAAAAGTATCCCATGTTCTTATCTAAGATCCAATTTATATCTATAGATTGTATACAAAAGTTCATCAAAATTGATTTAACGGTTTAACGTGAAAATGTACTAAACAGACCGACAGAGTCACTTTCGCATTTATAATATTACTAGCTACACGCATCGCCTTTGCACGGGTGCAATATTTTTTACGACATCATATTACGAATCATTAACATTGTCAGATTTTCTCTATTATAATGCACATTTATTATCTATATATTAATACGCGAATCAAAATCTTTGTAACACTTTTTACGAAAATTGCGCTAATAAAGGCGTATGAAATTTTACAAATTTAATTTTTATAGAGAAGGAGAGGAATGCAAAATACCTTACAAGAATTAAGTCAATAAATAAAAATTACTCACACTTGTACGTATTTGAATCACACACGCATACATACTCATTCGTATATTAAAGTCTGTGATCAAATTGAGAATAGATCTGTGGTCAATCTTAAAATCGGTTGAAAATTTAGTAAACTACGTTCGAATTATGACCGCTAGGCGACCACTATAAACCTTCTTAAATCATTCTGTTTATTAATATAAACCGAATTGAGTTCCGTTGCGTAGTTAAAAAGATCTAAGCGTACAGATGGCGGGAAACGACTTTGTTTTATACTATGTAAACATTATAGGAACAACCTTCGAAGACTAAGGTCTGATGACTAAGGTCAGATATTCTGTGTCGTGCGATATCGAACAATCGCTCAATCGACACGCTATTCGTATTGACTGCACTGCTGTTGCATAAATTGATTTAATTCATGAATTATGGCAGTGGTTGTATGGAAATGGACTTTTCAATTGAATTCAAATAATGAAGACTTTTTAAAGGAAGCAATAATTTCGTTTACTTGGGCGACACACTTTTGAGATTTCGATTTTATAACTAAATTACCTGAATCGATTTAGATGACATTGTTATGAGAACAATCTGATAGCATTACAAAAAATTAAATCACAGAGTTATGAGATAACAGACATTTAAAAAAACGCTACGAATTGAGAATTTTCTTCTTTTTTTAAGTCGGTTAAAAAGGAGGAGGTCTTTAACTCGTAGTGGATTTGTTTTTCTTGTTAATATCGTTACGAAGTAACTGTCATTTATAAAACGATTTTAAAAAGTAATTTGTATTTCATAGAATATTGAAATAGATTGAATCCGTCAAAAAACCGTTTAGACGGTAGGATTTTGAAACAAAATAACTGGTATAATATTAGTATGTCATCAATGTAAACAAATCCCGTATTCTAGTTTTGAAGTCAAGTCCCCTTTGGTGCTGCAAAGGTCCATGTGCGTGTAATCACTTAACATCAGCTGTACCTCCTGCTCAATTGTTCGTTACTTATAACCGACTTCCAAATAAGTCATCTCGAACCATCGATGACTTTTTTATGTATGTTTACTGATTACTTGATCACAGCTAAACCGATTTGGTTTATTCTATTTTGTTTGTAAGAATATTCCATTCTTATATTGGTCTCGTACAATTTTCATCAAAATCGGTTAAGTAGTTTCGTTTTAAAATTAAAATAACTGGAATAAGTTTGTCATACATGTCTGTTCGTTTGGCAGATGTTTTTATTACAAAAAAATCTGTTACCTATAGTCTATTTTTTTTTACTTGTCCTATTCGCTAACAATACCCGGAACTATTATCACGAATTTACGAACATTATTTTTCACGATAATATTTCATTATAAAAAATGATTTAGTTCAATCATTATAATATTCATACGCATTATGACACACACAAAGAAACATAAAAAATAATTTTACAACAATCGTTCGACATAACAAAATCCATATTAACAATATCGCAAGCAAAAATTAGTGAAAAATAAAATGTCTTTCCACACACACTTGCCCAAGGAACGGACCATTCAAGGAATGTCGCGATCTACTTGCATTCATATCGCCTTATCTTGTCTATTGGGGGGTGAAATGGGGGAATGTATTTTTACTGATAACCCTGACAAGCGACCTTACCTCGGATTTATCGTCCCGTGCCGGTACCGTTCATAACAGCTTGACATTAGCTCGAATAGCAATTTTGATTTCTATTGCTATTAATGTACTTGAAAACGAAGATATTCCATTTTACTTTCGTTTTCTACGTTCTAGGTTTATAACGCTTACCAAAAAGGTAGGATGTGATATTTTTTTTTTATTAATCAAAAAATCAAAATCAAAATCAAAATATGCTTTATTCAAGTAGGCTTTTACAAGCACTTTTGAATCGTCAATACAAAAACAAAAGAAAACTAAACACTAATTAATTAATTAATTTGCCACCGGTTCGGAATATAGATTCTACCGAGAAGAACCGGCAAGAAACTCGATAGTTACTCTTTTTAAAAGTTTTACGATGGGTACATACATTTATGAGTTACAAATATATTAAATACCCTGTGTGAATCCAGCTTATACTAAATCCAAGCATGTTTATCATCTATATAATCTTGAACAGAATAATATGCTTTAGCTACTAAGGATTTTTTAATATGTACTTTAAATTTATTTTTTGTAAACTGTAACACTTTCTGCGGAATTGTATTATAAAAATGAATACCTTGCCCCAAGAAGGTAACATTGACTTTGCGGAGTCGAAACTTCGGCGTTATAAGTTTATCCTTTCTTCTCGTGTTAATACAATGCCTGTTACTGTTTTTATCAAAAGAATCAATGTTGTTGTGAATATACATAATATTATTGTAAATGTACTGCGATGCAACCGTAAGTATACCAACTTTATTAAAAACATTTCGAAGGGAAGGGAATATTAATAGTAGTATTGTGATGTAAAATAATATTTTATTACTCAATGGATACAATAGTCAAGCTACCAGAAAAAAAATTCAATAACGCAACAGCAACACAGCCTGTCAATCCCTACTGCTGGGAATAGGCTTCCTCTCCCATTAAGGAGCAGGTTAGGAACTGAAGAAAGAGTGGTGAAAACATTTTGAGGACCCACATGTGCTGGGAGAAATTCTGAGACATGTATACCCATATACAGGAGAGGAGGCCTTTGCCCAGAAGTGGGAAATTTACAGGCAGTTACTTAACCAATTTTTTTAACTGTTATAAATTATACCTTAGAGCTACCCGATTACATCACCTTTGAAAGAAAAAAAAACACATTAAAATCAGTTCATTCGTTAGGGAGCTACGATGCCACAGTCACACATATACACACGTCAAAATTATAACATCCCTTCTTGGTCGGTGTTAACGAAAAGACAAATTTATAATGAAAAATATATTTACACATAATACTCACTACAAAAGATTTAAAATAACGTTAAACACGTGTTTATAAAAAATTGTACTACAAATCCGCGTCCAAGGACAGTTATGAATTTAACGTACTGTAAACGTAACTTTACATACGCTTAACAGATGTCTAAAACTTAGTTTAGCTGTCGAATGTGTGACATTATATTAATAAGTATTTCATGATTTTACGTTTAAGCACTTTATGCGAGGTTCACCCTTAAATGAATGTATCAAAAATGAAACGCTTATTCAAAGCTTACTTTCAACTAAAAAACTTACTAGATGTCTTTATATATTTTAAACTTTTGCGATTTATACTACTTTATATAACGAAGTTGCATTCGTCGTGGTCACGAGCTGACTGTCAGCTTCGTCGAAACGTCGGGCAATAAAAAGGTATTACTACCATTAGTTATCGCGATAAGTCCGATAAGTTATATTAAATATGAATTACTAAATGTCGTAACTTGGCTGGATGTTTATATATTACATGACCATGTAATTACACAAACTAAACTACTACAGGTGACCGAAGAGTTGGCGGCTACCTTGGTCAGCATATCAGTCTGGCCATACAAAGAGGTAATGCTGCCAGCGCACCTTGCCCCACCGTGACATTGATAGTTATTTAGGTTTAATATAGTTATTTTTAATTTCTCTTTCTTTTTATTTTTAATAGAATTACTCAGTGTTTTTTTACTATTTTTCCATGATTCTACTGTTGAATCTGTTTATATAAATTGTGTTTTTATTCTGACGAAATAAAACCATGCATTTAAGATTTAAGCTATGTTTAATTTTTAAACGCTGTTTAGCTAGACACGTGTTGAACATGGTTTTATTGCGTCTTTTGTATTGCAGAATATATTTAAAAGCTAAGTCATCCCCCAGGCACAACAAGGGCTAACAAATACGAGAACACTAAGGGTTGTAATATTTATCCTCCCCGGCGCGATAGTACGCTTTTATTGGGACAGCCGCTGGTCACTTCGGAATTTGCGCTATTTATTTATTGTACCGGAGCGCGTTGTGACATATGTTCGGTACAGTTGATAGGAAAAGGCTTAAACTTTTAGTTATCAATTAGCTGAGCCCGCGACTTCGTTCGCGTAAACTTGGCAAGTCTCATACAAAGCAAGAATGTACTCCGCCTATCAAGAAAGGAGCATTTTTCTCGTATTCATTAATAAAATTTTGTAAAAATAAATGCTATTTCCTTTAGTTTGCCGTATACTATTTTGTATGCCGTATACTTCTCAGAAGTTGATCTTTATACGTGACACTATAAACGGAATGTGTTATTTTTTTGAAAAGTAACGGGTATAATTCCTGGCTAGGAAAATTTTATTTTCTAAAATAAAAGTAGAGAGAGCTACTCCTTAAAACATTAGCTATCTGCTAGTAAAACTCTCGTCAAAATCAGTCCATCCATTTCAGAGATTAACCGGAACAAACAGACAGAAAAAAAATTAAAAATTGCGTTCTTGATTTAAGTACCGTGTATACTTTCATATGCATTCAGTTAAAAGCTGTTAATTTGAAATTACAAACAGACACTTCGGTCTTACTTATAAGTATAGATACCAACATACCTTCTACAACTACTCGTACCTACCCTTGCGTTTTGGTTACTGTTTCGCTCCAATGAATTGTACAATGGGCCAATCAACGCAAAAACAATTTTTAAAGTTCAATCATAATTTTTGGAGATCACCTCCTATATACAAACTTATAAACGTACAAATGTATTTTACCACTTTGTTGTATATTGTAAGGAGGCGCGATTAGTTAACGAGTACTGGCTGTATTATATACGCGCGAGCTGGTTGATGACACTTTTAAACTAGATGACAATTCGTGGTACGGGCATTCATTATTTTAAGAAAACATTGAGAATATGTGTATGTATACTACTACATATTGTTACTTCCAGTAAATAATTAAATATTGAGATTGTTTGAATAGTATTTTTCAGCCATCCTTTCAATATATATTATTGGAATAGCGTATTTTTTATCTGGAAAGTCAATAGGCTATATTTTCTCAAAAATCAAAATCAAGATATTTTTTTTTCATAATTAAGAATTTGAATTCAGAAAATAATGTTTAATATATTTATATTAAAAAAAAATCTATATTAACATAAGCTATTTTTACCTTCAACGAAATTAAAAACACTCTTAACAGTAATGTGTATTCATAATCATTTTACACCATAACCACGGACCATATTAACGTATTGTCGTAAATTTTTTATTATTATTTTTTTGTTAATGGCTACATGCAACAACAATGACGTTAATACGTTATTTATGCAAATGTAAATTTCAGTACCTATACTTATGAACTAACAAGCTGCGCCCGCGACTTCGTTCGCATACAGGAAGTTTTTTTTTAATAATTAAAATCTTCTAAAATAAAACCCAGCATTAACATTAAAAACCTAACATTAGCAACCTGCGAGCTAAAGTCCAAAATCGGTCCAGCTATTTCAGAGATTAGTTTGAACAAACAGACGGACAGACAGACAAAAAAATGATGTTTCTATTACATTTAGTAAAAAATTAATTGGAATTAACCAAACAATAATAAATAATTGTTACCTCAATTACTCAACGATGCTCAAGCCATATTGTTATGTGAACTATCCTAGAAGAATATCAATTTTTTATAAAATTTACTGCTGATATCGTTTTATAGAATTTAGCGGGAAGTGTCCAATTTTGAATATAACGTCTAAAAACTTCTACCATCAATTAAGGTTATCTTATAAAATGTTATTCTTACTGATGTAGATTACAAATACTAAATTTAGAACCAAAATGACTGACGCTTAATCTAATTTCACACTGTAACATTCAATTCAAATTAAACCGCTATATCCACGGGAGCGTTTCACCAGAATTTTTATTACAAAAATATTTCTTCTCCTCGACAATTTCACCTATGCAATAAAATAATTTTTATTTTCTAACATAAACACTTACGAGCTCAACTGTACAATGGAGTATATTAAACGGCGGAGAAGGCGGCGAGTGGCGGTCACCATTTGGTTTTTATACACCAATACTTTGTCGCATTCTTGCCGACTTTTGTATATTGGCCGACAAGAGGCTTAGAACATTATAGACACGGCTTAGACTTAATTATATAACTAGTCTTCTACATGAACCATATTTAAATATTTTGATTACCGCCGCTTATGAACATTTTATGCAGCATTACAAAAGCTGCGAATGCATTGTCGGCTTAAAAGAAACATCAGGGATAATGGGAAAAAGGAAAAAGGGGGTAATAAAGCATTCATTATTTATAGCTAAACTCTACCACAATTTAATTAAAGTTTCAAAAGAAAATAAACCGACCTCAAAAACAAAATACCTACACTATTTCGTTAAATGGCACACTTATATGGATGCTGATAAGCAATAATGTGTCAACCCACAAAAAGTCAAATTTGGATATATTGATGTATTTTGATACTGCGTCACCTATTTAAAATTATTCAAAAAAAAATTCAAGTCATCTAAACTAAATAAGTATGATAAAGGTTTTTAACACAATGCTTCGAATTTCAGGTGCGTTCCATATTTTGCAATTTATAAAATAATTTCAAGCATTTAAAAACTTATTACTAGAAAACATTAAATAAATCTATCTGCTTTTGATACATTATACATTTTATCAAAATAGAAAAGAAAAGATGAATATATACGTCTTCAAACAAATTGATTAATAATCTGTTTGACCATATCAATAATTTGATTTATAAACGAAACTATTGAACTGATTTTGATAAGATTTACTTTTGGACCAATCTGGAACTATACTTTCTCGGTTGTGGTGTAGAAAATATTTCCTATCTAACACTTGCCTAACTCTATGGAGGCAGATAGCCTGTCTGAGACAACTAATAAGCCTACACGGGACTAATAAATCTCGCATAATGTCGTCCACTCTTATTGATTCTCTTAATTCCTCCTGTTTTCCTGTTTACGATGCGATTTGTTCGAGAATGTTCCATATTATTTCTAACCTAGTAATTATTTATTTTCACATTCAGTTTGTTTTCACATTGGTAATAGGACGCTGATAAGCAATACTATGTCAAGAAACATGGACCGTATTTTAAAACAATGGCGCCTGAAAATGTCAAAGCCTTTCTTAACAAATTTGTTTGAAGACAAATAAATGTGTCTTCTCTTTACTATTTTGATTAAATATAATGAAATAAAAGCAGATTGGTATAAGAAAAAGTTTTATGTAATATTTTTTTTTGTTTTCAAATATATTAGATTATTGCATATTGCAAAATATTAAAGATTCAATATTCGAAATTTTTTTTAATTAGTTTAGATGATTTGATTTTTTTTTCTCCGAATTTGACTTTTTGTGAGTTGACACATTATTGCTTATCAGCATCTAATTTTAGAAAACAAAACATATATAGTTTGGTAAAATTAAAATTAAAAAAAAAGACAATCTCACAGTGATGTAAGTTGGTAAAGAGTTGGTCTTACTGCTGATTCCATACCATTCTACAGTATCAGGGTAATGTTAAGCAACGATGTTATTTTGATACCACAGTATAGTAAATTTCGAGACGATTAGACCTGTAGAAATTCCTCAAAATCTTTTAACAACAAGAAAAGAGAAGCTTGAAACTTCTGAACAGACCTTTATAAATTATCGCAAAAAACCTCCTTGATTATACCAGCTTTGAAATAAAAAAAAAAAAAAAAAAACAGTATTAAAATTAGTCGATTCGCCACAGACAAACACACAGATATACACGTTTAACGTACGAGTCGGGAAATAAAAATGAGTTGTCTCTCTAGTAAATGAAAAAAAAATGAAAGTCTTATAATATTATCTTTAAGTATCCAAGTAATAGGCAAAGGCCTATACTTCTGTTTTGGATATAAAGATCTTATAACGCTTAATACGTACCCTATACTTTGGTTGATAATAATTTATATTAAAGCAATAATTGAATATAAAATACCTAATAAAAATAAATGATATAATATCTGACTGTTTTTTGTAAAATTTGATAAAATTTACTTTTTCCTTCCTGTGAGTCGTAGCGTGATCTATTACAGCCTATGGACTATCTGAATACACAGGTTTTCATATGCACAAAGTTTTTCAAACAAGGTCTGTAGTTTCAGAGATTACACCCTACATACAAACTTACAAACATACAAATATTAAGTATGGATAATATACTGCCTAAATTCATATTACGGTATTAGTAGACACAATTCCATATTCCATATGTATTTAAATAAATAATAATACGAAATCATGAGCGAAATGCAATACAATTATATGTTTAATTAATAAAATTAAACATAATAAAGTCGACGATAAAGCATCGCGCCAGCAATTAAAATATTGGTTGAATAATTAATAGGATCGCCGAATTACATTCCCGCAATTGTTATTGAGTGTATGGAATGGACATATGTGTAGTGATGCGATGTTGATATCGATAAACTTTATTGATATTTAGTTAATAACATCATCGTGATAATGATCTGGATATTATTGAACTCCATTCAATCCTTTAAATCGTGCTGACGCTTTGAAACAAAATATGAATATTTTGTTGTATTCTTCGATTAGTGACTAAATATTCTTATCGCGTAAATAAAATGACATTTAATTGAAATTTGACATGCTAGCTCATGTTCAAGATTTTGTTTGCCGCTAACCCAAGAACTGAATTGAATTGAAGATTTTGTTTATTAGACACTAAAAAGTCTACAAAATTCAGGCCACATAACGCTTTATAAAATATGAGACATTACATTTGTTTATCAAAGATGTATAGTTTTTATAGTTACCCGAAGAAAATGATGTAGGCTTAAAGAAACTAGTGCATCAAAGCTTCAGGTCATCTTAATAATTACTGACATTTGATATGATGACACGATCATGTCTGTATATTAAGATGTTAACTTAGGTAACAGAATTAATTTATTAACGTATTAATACAATAAATATATATACTTTTTGAAAATTTCAACACTCTATCTATTACGGTTAATGAGATACAACCCGTCGACAAACAGACGGACAGACATGGACAGCAGAATGGGCAGCCTAAGCTTACTAACTCTGTTATCATCCTTAGGGTAACTTAATTATATCAATCTTAATTACAGTCTTCTCTAAAACAAGTATCGATAACTTCTATCGATAAGTTGCACATCACTAGCTACGATAAATACTATACAGGTTGTTCAATACGAGTGGTCCATAACGTCGAGAGCACGAATTAATGATGATTTTATTCCAAACCGCTGTTGGCAGCATCCGAAAGTTTATTGTTGATAATGTTTTTTGTTGATAGTTCGAAGGTTTAGTGATGTTCTATCTATCTATATCTATAAATACAGGGTGTGTTAAATACAAAGTATTGATGTGTCTTTTGATTTTTTAATTGTGCTTTATGATATTTGTTTTTTGTGTACAAACGATAGATGTGTCTTTTAATTTTTTTTTTTAAATTTTGCTTTTTGGAAATTGTTTTGTTCCGTTTTAATTTTAAACGCAAATATAATCATTTTATAAATTTACTTATACAATATAAAAAAATTAAAAACCTGACTACTCAAAGAAAGTGTTACAGACATTATACATATAGATGCTTTGATTAATTTAAGTAAATCAAATGTGGACCTGTTCCCATAGAAAATCCAGAAAATAATATATCCTATGTCACGCCCACAGGGACTAATTTATTAACAACTCATATTTTCAAATCCAAGAAACCGTTTATAACCCTTCTTTTGACACAGTCGGGAAAAGGATAAGTAGATACAGTAATAGACATCACATCTTCAACGGTCGAGAATCTAAGAGGAGTATTATGAATTTTACGTATGTATCTGTATCTGCATATGGAATCCTAGCTCTGTAAAGAATTACGATTTAGATGCGTTACAATTTTGATGCAATTTTTTTTGTGTGTAAGCTGATGTAATCGAGACGATTCTTAGATATAATTTAAGAAGATCTTTTTAAACCTCTTATATATAATTTGGTTTGGTTTCTGCCCTCTTTATATCCAACAGAATTCTTATTAGGTCGTCTAGGGTAAAAATCTTTACAGATGCGAGACTTTACAGATCTTTACTAACAAATTCTTACCGTCTATAAAATCATTCACAACGAAATAGATGCCGCATATCTACACCATGAGCTTGTTGTTTAGCCATATTTTCACTCCTAGGAAACATCAACTGTTTGCAATTCGTGTGGTGTTCGTAGTGGATCGAGTGACAGAAGATTTTTGATGTTTGAAGTTCTGTGAGATGAATAATGAATGAATTCCTTTTATTATTATTTTTGTTTTTGGTGTAATAGCTATCTTATTGAGTAGTGTAAGTGATATTATATCGTTCTACTCTGTAAATAAATAAATAAATAATGGATCTTATCACGATAATACCGAATTTATAATCCAGGGAACACACTACACTAACACAATCGGTTCGCGCGAACACCAGTCAGTTCGTAACCACGACTGATGCAACTTCATCGAAACGTCGGGCAATAAAAAGGTATTACTACCATTAGTTATCGCGATAAGACCCGTTATACAAAACATGAATAATATAAATATATACTGCCTTACTACAAAAAATTTAAACATGCGTTAAACGCTTGTGTATAAAATCCTGTACTACCAACCCATATCTAAACTTAATTTCGTGTTTAACATATGATTAAAACATATTTGAGGTGTCAAATATGACGTGTGAAATTTAATTTGTTTATAATCTTACACACAGTATAGCAATTTTGACAACATTTTAAACAATGTTTAATTTTTAAACACTGTTTAGCTCGACATGTGTTGAACATGATTTTATTTCATCTTTTCTAGTAAAGGGGATAAAGTATATATTTTAAATATAATATTTTCAAACGTTTAAAGGTTATCAGTTCATTTCTAGTTTTTGAAAGAATCTGACCAGATTCTACTTGTCTAATTGACTGGAAATTTTACTATGAATGATCTTAAAATAAAATAGCTTCGTAACTTTGACCTTTTCATTAAATACGGTATATGACGCGGATAGTCTCTTATTAAAAGATACATTGAAATTATAATTAACTAAATTAAATCTAATTGAGGTAGAGCCTAAAAAGCTCATGTACGAGCTTGACCGGAGCAGTACCTCACACTCACAGAAAGTAGTTGTAGTGAAGTAGCTCATGTTTTCTACAATGAGTGAGAGAACTGGAAACCTAACCCCCTCACCCATTTATTTTCTTACTTCCTCTTCCCTTTTATCCCTAATTTAGCTGGCAACGCATTTGTGGCACCTCTGGTTTGCAAATGTCCACAGGCGGCGGTAAACACTTGTTCTTATTAGTTTCTATTTAAAAAAAATTAAAAAATAAATAATCCAATCCAAATCCCATCCAATCACAAACTAAAATCAACGCTGCTTAACTTGTCATGTTTTCAATTAATTATAACCAAATCAGCATTAGTATTTAAATCATTTAAATTAACTATGATATTATTAACCTATAGATATATTATAAGGTCAAAATTTGTCAAAAAGGTGCCTTTACAAAAAAAAAACACGAAGTAAATACAAAAGAAACTACCGTCTACAAATTAATTCACAAATCGATTTCACTGTCCATAAAATTAATCGTTACGCTATTCGATTCCGACCACACATCGATAGCTACATGCGTCTACATGCGATTTATACATCGACATGTAATTACGGGGGCCATAAGGAAAATCGTTTTTGCCCGGGCCGGCTGGAATAATAAAAACTAATAGAAACATGCCCATTAACAGTTGCGGCCGATTCTCGATTACCGGGGATCGACATGTACATGTTATAGCATGTATAGACATGTGCTTGTTATTGTATTGCAAATAGCTAGAATTTTGTTTGTAGTAAATGTAAACGATATTATATAACCATTGATATGATTCGTTTATACTTTTTGAAGTAAGAGATGATATGGCCTAGGGGTTAGAACACGTCGATCTCAATCGATGGCTGAGGGTCTAAGCCCCGGATAGAACTGCTTTCTGATGCTAAATTTGTGTTTTATTTCATCTCAACTTCGGCGGTAAAGAAGAACATTGTGAGGAATAGTTCCATTATAATTTGAAATTGTATTTCTTTATGACAACATTAATTTTGAGATGTAAGCTTAATTTTCACAAAAACACCATTAAGAAATATTGTTTATAGATTAACGGGTATGATCCAAATCAATGAGATCTGAAGGGGTTATCTAGCGAGGGTACTCCTAACTACAAAGATAACGGAACGCAATAAAAATTACTAAAATAAAAGGGTCTCACTTCTGAACTGTTACATAGTATCTAAATGTACCCATCAATCTAGTTTAAGCAAAACCTTATTAAAGATCGCATAGCCCAACAAAGTCAGCAAGAAAGACCTCATGAAAGAACAACCACGCACATTAGGCAGCCCCCATGAAAGAACATATGAAAACATATTTCAACTGATCACATATATGTAATCTCAAGTTTGTATTTTTAGTTTCTTTTCAACGTAACGTAAACGTGGATTAAACGTCGCTAGTGTGTATTGTCTCGGTCGCAAGTGTGCGCAAACTGTCAACTCTGTCGGGGTACACGTGCATTACCGAGAGCGCCGCAGGCGTTTTAATGTACAGTGGGAAAGAGAACTATCGTTGAAAAATGTTTTTGTCAGATGTCAACTGTCAAAGTGAATATAGTGTCGTAATTACATTTAATTACCAGCCAGTGATTGTAGAATTTAATTAATTATAATACGTTTTGATAACGTTGAATTGTTTATTATGACTTAAATGTTAATGTATATTACTGGAAGTGTATCTTTCTTAAACAGTGTGTTGTTGTGATGTTTTACACAATTACTCAAATAGGTTTTGTATTTATACTCTAAGTTTTACAGTTAATACAATATTTAAAAAAAATATTTGTTAATAAAGGCTAAATGATTACACAATAGTGTTCAACGTAACATTTTCCAATGTTCTGTTAAATGTAAATTTAACGGCTTAAAAGATATTTTAAACAATTTATTTCCTTTTCCTTGGGATCTTTTTTTTAATTAGTAGGAATTATTTATTAAAATATTGATATTGTGATTGAATTGTTTAAAAATTCCCAAGGACTTTTTTTTTCGATTTTTTTTGACATTTACCATGTTTTTTTTCGTCCGACTGTACGCAAAGGTATAGTGGCCACAATGCAAACAAAAGCGCAATCTGCGGTGAACAAATCTTAACATTCATTACAGCGTGGAAAATGGCGAACCTGAATTTATTCTAGCTAACCTCACGCCGACGCGTATCACTACAGAGTATTTATATTTTAATATTAAAAAAAATGTATTTTTAAAATATTAAAAAATTAAGTTTTTTATTTTTTTATTTTAACAATATTGGAGAATTGGGAGATGAGCTATATTTTGTAATTATATTTATTAACCATTGACTGGGAGTTTATTTTTTTATTCGCATCTGAATCGTTTTATTTTATAATTGGGCTGTATATGGTATAATTTTGGATTAAGAAGTTTAGATTGTAGTTTAAAAATTAGAAAACGAAATTATGTTACGAAAAATTATAATAAAAGATTTCTATTCTGTATTAGCTTACGAGCTTCTTTCCTTTTGAAGTAGTGAATTATTTTTTACATTTCGAATGTTATAAAGTAAAAAAATACCTGCACATAAAATAATCATCAAACAAAATCAAAATTAAGACACTATTTCATTGAAAAACATTTACAAATTTTAACCATAAGGATTGTTCTTAAAAAATTCTACAATAACAATTAAAAACTTAACTTCACACCAACTTAATATCAACACCATTTAAATCTACACAAGGAAACAACATACAAGATACTACATAAAAAGCATATAAATACATAAATAACCGACAATCCACTCATTGAGAATTTGTCAATACGATAATTCAGTTGAAAATTGGTGAGGAAATGTATCTTGTTGTTTCCAGATGCAGTATCAGGTCAAGGTTACGCAGATAAATTATTTCGGTATAAGCCACGGTACATTTTGAGTCGATTAGACCAGTATAAATTGCTCAGATCCTTTAAACAACGAAAACAGCTGATTAATTTCAAACGTCCTAATAGATTCATATTTAATATAACGGGTCTTATCGCGATAACTAATGGTAGTAATACCTTTTTATTGCCCGACGTTTCGACGAAGTTACATTCGCCGTGGTCACGAGCAAAACCTTATTAAAATGAGAGTCAGCTCGTGACCACGGCGAATGTAACATCGTCGAAACGTCGGGCAATAAAAAGGTATTACTACCATTAGTTATCGCGATAAGACCCGTTATATTAAATATGAATAGTATAAATCGCGAAAGTTTAAAATATATAGTCTTAATAGATCTTCATAAATTAGCTAACATCAAATAAAAAAAAATCTAATCAAAATATGTCCATTCGTTAGGGAGCTACGATGCTGGACACAAAGATATACACGTCAAAGTTATAACATCTCTTTTTTCGGGTTGGGGATTAAAATTGATTTTATCGTGTCTTTTGTTTAAATTAAAATATATTAGTTTTAAACATAAAGAAAAAAATGGTATAATAGTAGCTAGTTTTAGTTTAGTGGTAGTTTTTGTTACAAATAAGTTAAAAGAATAAATAAAAGAAGATGATATTTATTATAAAAAAGACAGTTTTTGTTTGAGACGGCACGCATAGTGAGGATGTTCCTCAGCCGGGACTCCTGGCTTGGGGTAATTTCCAGTGGACATTTCTAGTTTATATATTTGTAAGTGTTTTTTTAATATTAAAAAAGATAAAATAATACTTATTAAAAAACATTAATTAGCGTATAAAATCCACTACTATCCCACATTATACAATAAAAAAAGGCCATCTCTACACCAGCTCACACTACACTGTGCTACCAACGGTACACCTGAAGCGGGCAATCGCTTGGCATAATGAGAGAGAATATTACCCGATCGCCCGCCGGCGTTTTTAATTTACCAAGGAATCACCTCGAAGCATTCTTTTTGGAGTTTTAATAAGGGGACAAATCGACGGCGAGTGTACTTTAATCTTTGTAATGTTAGGTAAACTTCTTTGAATTTTCAGTAGCGTTTTACGTTAAATGTGTGATAATTTTTTTGTTATACTTAGTAGGGAAATGTAAATGTGATGTTATTATTCACTTGTGTAAAAGAGTTTATTGACTTGTGTTTGAAATAGATTTCTCTAAATAAAGACATATTTTTATTTTACTACATATGACATACAGACTTTGACAAAGGTGTATTTTTGATAACTTAATGAAACTTGTTTCGAAATTCCAAAAACTAAATAAGTTTTTTGCAAAAAAAAAACACAAAAATCTGTTAATTCGATCCCAACCAATCTTGAGGATCACCTGGCCTTATCTAAATATAAAATTCATATTACCTAATAATATTCATCAAAATCGCTCCAGCCATTGTAGTATAATATATACACATAGATTTATATACATAGATTATAAAGTGTTTAAAAGATAATTAAACACAATTCCATACGATTATTTTCCTATCTTAATATTAAAAATAAAACAGACAGACAAAAATTTCATAACAATCACGTTAAATATCGCTACTTATTATATCTAACGGCTACCGTGGGGCTGTAAATATAAAGATTTTATGGTGACATAATTATTATGAGCCAATCTTCATCTCAAGGTGATGGTGAGGGGAGAAAGCTATAACTATTAGGTATTAGCGGTAAATATGACACTTGTAATATAAGAATCTATTTTATATCAAAAATGCACATTATATGGATGCTGATAAGCAATAATGTGTCAAGACACAAAAAGTCGAGTTCGGAGATATTGATGTATTCTGATAGTGCATTATGTATTTCACATTCTTAAAAAAATCAAGTCATCTAAAGTAAATAAATAAGGAAAAAAGTTCTTTAATGAAATGTTTCGAGTATTGAAGTGTGTGCCATATTTTGCAATATAAAATCATCTCATGTTTTAGAAAAACTTATTATTTGATAAAAATTTTTATTATATCAATCTGCTTTTAATTCACTATACTTTTTATCAAAATATAAACGAAAAGATGGATATATACGTCTTCAAACTGTTAATAATTGGTTTGACATCTTTAGACGCCATTTTCTTAAAATGTAGTCCGTGTGGCTTGACACATTATTGCTTATCAGCGTCCATATATTGATACATCTATCAATTGAATACTTTTAAATGAAAAACTTTTGTATATACGTATAGAAATAAAAAAAGTTGAAGTGTCCGTTTGTAATATCAAATTAACAGCTTTTATCTGATATGAAAACGATGAAACGGCTGGACCGATTTTGAGGAGACTTTCATTCACAGATAGCTAACGTATAAGGATTAACTTAGGCTACTTATTTAATAAATAAAAAAATACGCAAAATGATATTTAAACCAATAAAATAATATCCAATTTCAGTAAATATTATATAAATATACTTTTTCTTCAAATAAACGGCACAGCTAGTGTATATCGTCGGTGATATTTCAAAACCGCGTATAAGTTCCTATAAAGTTAAAATTTGAATCAAATACAAAATCACATTATTGATAAAAATAAGGCTTATGGGCATTTTCCATAGCGCAAAAATGGACCTTATTGTGAAAGCTAGTTACGCGGTTTTACACTATCACCGACGATATATGGACGCTGATAAGCAATAGTATGTCAAGCCACACGGACTTCATTTCGAGAAAATGGCGTCTAAAGATGTCAAACCTATTCTTAATAAATTTGTTTGAAGACGTATATATCCATGATTTATTTTCTATCTACATGGAAAGTGTAATGCATTAAAAGCAGATTGGCATAATGACAAGTTTTATTTAATATTCAAATTTTTTAATACATCGGATTATTTTATATTGCAAAATATAGAACACACTTCAACTTTCAAAACACTAAATTAAGGAACTTTTTTCCGTACTTATTTAGTTTAAATGACTAATTTTTTTTTAATATTGTTAAATAGATGACGTATTATCAGATTAAATCATTATCTCCGAATTTGACTTTTTGTGGGTTGACACATTATTGCTTATCAGCATCCATATATAATCTGAATCTCAGAAACTGCTCCAACGATTTTCATTAAATTTAGTATGCAGAGTTTCGGGTGCGATACATCGATCTAGTTAAGTTTCATTTTTAGAAAACGTCGTTTTATCCGTTAATTTCAAATAGTAATCTAATGATATTGTAGTTATATATAATATATAAAAGCAAAAGGTCACTCACCCACTCACCTCGAAATCTCAAAAACTACAAGAGCTAAGACTTTTAAATTTTGCATGGGGGTTCTTTTTAGGGCGTAGGTGCTCACTAAGACAGGACTTTTCGAAATTCGAACTCTTAAAGGACAAAAGAAGATTGGAAGTTTGTGTAAATGTCCTATGCTAAGAGCGAGTGAGACCGCGGGCTAGTAAAATAGGATTACCAAAAAGCACGTTTTACAAAAAAATAAATACTACGCAAAGTTCTCGCCAGGTACATTATTCTTATTTATATTATTAATATTCTTTGTTAATCAATTAATGTAAATATTATTATATGGAAAAGCGTGTCCTTCTGTCACGGGTATTATATTAAACACCAGAAGGTAGGTTATGTATTACTTGACAAAGAATAAACGATTTTTCATTTTTTCTCTATTATGTACGAAAATAGCAATGTATATGTATATCTTATATCTTTTACACTACATATCCCTCAAATCTATCTATCTATCTATAAACAATGAGCACGCAACAAATCGATAAATAAATACGGCGTAGCAAGTAGCGGTCACATTCACTTTTACGATCCTCAGCAGTTTACGTGGCGTACAAAGATACGACCGATCGTCCGGATGACCGAATGTATTGATATTGATTTTGGATGTGGT
Organism: Hypolimnas misippus; assembly: GCA_037950945.1. Classification (NCBI taxonomy): domain Eukaryota; kingdom Metazoa; phylum Arthropoda; class Insecta; order Lepidoptera; family Nymphalidae; genus Hypolimnas; species Hypolimnas misippus. The sequence goes on from JBBEEQ010000031.1 coordinate 12,456,678, forward strand.
AATATATTATCAACTAAAGATGTTATTATCTTTTTTGGTAAACATTCTCATGCAGTAATATTTATCCACATCGTATATTCTGTATCGTTGCAAGAAGTATTAAATTTTTTATAAGTAAATATAAAATTAATAATTTATGTATTGCTAGGTTGTGTTGCGGCTTCGCTCGCATTAATTCAGATTTTGGTACGTATGCCGAACGATTGTGTAACAATTATTTTGCTACCTCGTCTCTGAAATATATTAATTTGTGTGTATTTATAATATTTGTGTAAATAATGGGATTCGTTTTCTTTAAAAGGTTCTTTTTGTACGGCACTAGTCATGGTATTTCTCCAGGCACTAATGCCATCTGTGCATAACAGAAATAAAATGACTAGTGCAGTGCAGTGTCGAAATAACTTTAAAAAGAATATATCACTTTAAATCTCGTGACCTTTACCTCAAATAATAAAATAAATAAGTTTTTTTTTTAAATAGCAAGTATTTCATAATGGAAATACTGTTCACGTCCTTAAAACTATTAAACATATAAAAAATAAACAAACCTCTACTTTACTTATCGCAAATATATGTACCTTATCCAAAAACTATCTTCTCATATCCAATACCAAAGCTAATAGCGATCGCCTAATAGCAGGGGCCAGTTGTAGCCTCATAAAGACATCCCACCGGTATTGAACCCAACTGATGGTGTTCTATGGTATACACATGTTGTGGTTGTGTCTACTTGTAGTAAAAATGGGAATTGGGAGGTTTGTTATTATCTATACTCATAAGATGTTAATGGTAATTATCGCAAAGATGGTTATGTTTTCATGGATCATGTGAATATAAAGATACCGAATTTAATAATTTACATTTTTGGGTATAGAACGTAAAAAACGTTTTCTATTTGGGAATTCGACATTTATTTAGACGAATTGATTTGTTGATTCAACGATTGAGTGTTTAATACATAAATTATAATCAATTTCGATGAATTATCACGTTAAACCGTTAAAAATGTATTGTTATGTACGTCATGTACGAAAATTTCCGGTTTGAAATTTGTTTTTTTATCGTTATGAAATATCTGTGTTAACTGTATCTAAGTGAATAATTGATTACTTTGATACATTTCGAAGATCATTTAACCTATTACTCAGGACAAAAATTAAATAAATATCTCTAAAATTAATATTTTCATAAATACAAATACAATATGTTAAGTTCATAATAATTACTTACTTAATTATATTACCTGTATTCGTAACGCGAGAATTATATACATTTGTTCAGTTTTACTCTCATACTTAACATAAAAATTGTAACGACGATATAAAAAAACCGTGGCTGGCAAAAATAAAGTTATTGACGATAAATTCATTGTAAAGCAATGATAAAAAACTTATGTAAATCTTTATAAACTTCTGAATTCATGGCCTAAAGTATTTTATTTTGATTATAAAATCTTTCATACTTAATTCCGCCACACCAAAACAACCGATCATCAAAAGATCGCCTAATTCCGATTTAGTTTTCCTATTACACTAATCCGATTCGAATATAATATTTTACGCCTCAAGACGTCCATTAATACACCCATAATACCTTAACGGCGTCCGAAACTTATGATAACTCATTAATTTACTTTATGGTGCATAAAAATAATATTTATCGGTATAAGGTATTTTCGTTCGGGACGATGATGCGAGATTTCGTTTAGATGAGTATTTAAGAGTTGTGTTTGGTCAAATTTGGTTTGATTTAATTTTTAGGTCGAGTAATATGCTAAAAATATTTGCTGTTTTGATTTCGATTGATGTCATTTGAAGGATTTTGTTAAATATATTTTGTAATCGTAATTGTGTTTTAGTTAAAAACAATGTGGACCTAATGACATTTGGTCTATTAATACGTATTCAAATAATCATTTTTTTCTAAAATTTATTAAGACAATATCTATTATATCTATTAAAAATTAAATATATGAAATTAGAAATAACAATATTAAGCCTAAGTCAAACGATTTAACTAAAAACAATTATTGCTACACAATATTGTCTGAAAAACTTCTTACTAAATAAATGTTTTTTTTTTGCAATGCAATGCATAGCATAGCTTTGCACGCAGGAGTGTTTATGAATTTCGTCAGCTGTTTTCCTAGTATTGAAAGTTCAGTCTTACATTTTAATTTCTCCCTGTCTCGGCGAAATTGTATCGCCCAATAATAATCAATAAATGTTGTGTTAGCTTAATTGTCTATATATTGTAAAAGTCTTTTCATCCAAAATGTATAATATAAGAATTTTATTTATATTTTTATGAATTTTCCAGATGTTTTAATAGTTATTCTACTATTCGAGGCGTAGACAAATCCAACGAAAAATAGTATCTAAAAGATCGGTAGCCGTCAAGTAGTTATAATAGTAAAGTTAAGAAAATTAAGTCTGTAAAAGTCCCACTGCAGGGCAAAGGCCTCTTCTCCCATTAGGGAGAAAGTTTAGAGCTTAATCCATCACGCTGGTCCACTGCGGGGCCATATACATGTGTCAGAATATCTCCCAGCACATGCAGGTTTCCGCACGATGTTTTCCTTCACCGCCAAGCACGACATACATATGTAAACTTAAAGACAAATTTATCACTTAAAAACTCAGCGCTGCTGGCCGGTGTTTCAACGCGCGATCACCGCGTGCATCGGTTGAGATAAACGTGTTCTAACCACTGGAGCATCTCGGGTCTTAATTATAGTATTTAGTGATAATTACTATGCATTAAGTATGTATGAATACCTTCTACAAAGTATCCAAGGGTCGACTCAAAGTTAAAGACGGGGCATTAGCAAACATCAGGCGAACGGACCGTGGCTCGAATATTTTTATATACTGTCCCAACAATCCAACCGCTGATAAGCGAAGTTGGTAGTCGTTTCGGAGCGCTAAAATGGCGCTTGATTTATACGTACTTATATTATAAAAAAGTGGCTGGTTTTTTTACGCTTAACCGTTGAACACGTTTTTAATGAATTTCGATATAAATGGGACAAGCTAGTTTGTATCGCGATAGTAAATAAGTAGTGAACGAGGTAATAATAAATACTAAAGCTTTTACACAGACGAAATTGATGTATCTTGTATTGAAGGTGCATAAGAAAAGTTTTTTTTTATAACATTACTCATAAAGTATTTTTTACAATATAATTACTTAAAATGTGTATCTTTTACAGGTTTAAGTGTTCTTCTAACCGCTTCCAACGACTTTGTCATTGGTAAGTACTTAGTATAAGACCGTGGTAGAATTATTACAAATTCTATACTATTATTTCTATATTCCATGTGATATAGGCAAAACCTCGGTTGACTGTTAAAAGATATTTGCATAAATTGAAATTAAATAAATAAATTGTGTGATTTTTAAATAAAATAAAAAACTAACTATTTTAAGCAAGCGTCAATATTTCAAGCTGGCAGTTGTGTTTTTTATCTTTTCTTTAATTGGGTTTAAGTTACGTCAAGTTAAGACTTGAACTTTGATTTTTTTTAATACAGACGTGTAGTACGTAATACATTAACTTCACGCATTGTTACATTTATTTTCTTTTAACAAACGATATTTGGATGCTGATATGCAATAATATGTCAACCCACAAAAAGTCAAATTAGGAGATATTGATGTATTTTGATACTACATTACCTTTTTAACAGTATTCAAACAACGTTCAAGCCATATAAACTAAATAAGTACGTAAAAAAGATACCCAATTAATTGTTTGAGTTTCAAGTATGTCCATATTTTACTATTTATACAATAATCTCAAATATTTGAAGAACATTTTGTTAGACAATATATTAAATATATCAATCGGCTTTTAATTCAATATACCATTTATCAAAAAAGAAAAGTAAAGATGGAAATATACTTCTTCAAACATATTAATTAAGAATAGGTTTGACATCTTTAGACGCCATTTTCTCAAAATGAAATCCGTGTGGCTTGACACAGTATTGCTTATCAGCGTCCATTTATGATTCAAAAAACGTCTGTATTGGCCATACGGATGTTTGTCGTGGTCTGGGTGGTTGTGTTAGTGTTGTGTGTGTTTCCGGACCCCCGACACAAGACCACGAGGTCTTAATGGGGGCCGTTGAGTGTGATGCGTTTATTATTATTATTATTTAAAAATAGCTTTTGCTATATATATATATATATATATATATATATATTACAATATAAAACATATTTTTCTGCCGATACAACAGACCCACCATTTACTTTAAGTTAATTATTATACCTATAACCTTTATAAAAGTGCAATCAATAAGTTAACAAATTATTTAACGGTATTAACGGTAGGACACAACATACGAATCGACGAGTCTACCCCTGGCCGCTGTAAAGTGTTCGAAACGTTTAGATAATAAAATTTTAAAATTAATATACGTAATATAAATCCGCTTAAAATAGTTTTAATTCCATATGTTTTAATCGCGTCAATCTAAGAAAATACAATTTAAAATAATAAATTAATTACTAATAAATAATTATTTAAAAAATCCTAAGCAACATTTTAACCGTCCTGGTGGATGCAACGCGACCCTTTGACATCGACTAACGTATTTAAATTCATAGTCTTATGAAGTTAGCCGGGGGGGCGGGGGTTCGAGGCGTGACTGTACACTTTTTGGCTTCAGTTAAGCCGGATCGCCACTAAGCCAGCGCTTAAAATGGTATAAGTCAAAAATGTTAATTATGACTTTTTGTTATTTTTTTATGTATGTTAATATATGAAAACATAATGATTAAAACGTGTTAAACTAACGGTTGAAAAATTGGTACCTATTTAACTTTACGTTGTGACAGTTTTTTTTCGTATTTAGTCTATAATATAGATATAGCATAAAGTGTAGCAAATAGTATTTCAAATTTCAACCATGTTTTATTAGTTTACCGCTGAAGATTTATGAGTATTTTTTTTATTATTTGCATCTTGACAGCAGATAACTTCAATTTGGCTACACGCTTACCTTTAACAGAACTCTTAATATTACTAACAGTTAAATGTTACATATTTCATTTAAATAAGTAATTGTTAAACTAAAATTAACATATTATGTGTCCAAAAAAAGTACATCAAAAAATATTGTTACTAATTGACATCTAAATATTTGACAGTTCGGTTTTATATCGCGTTTAACTATTTTTTTCTTAAAAATATCAATTTTTCTACTTACCACCGTTTGCCGCCCCGCCGTTTCCTCAGAAGGAGTTAAAATGCTATAGTTCGTGCCACAGCATAAATTAACGACAGTAACTCGAAGAAACCACCGCGCATACTATCGCAATTTTGTTTAAGATTAGCGAAATATTCGCGCCATTAATATTCATACGAGACGAATGGCCTTTCGATTAAATTTTGATTAACCGTTAATTATTCTAAGAATTTTCGAGTTCTTGGATACATTTTAGGTTACATTTTTTGGATTGGATCATAGTTTATATTGGCTGCTATTTTGTTATAAATGTAAATAGAACTCTGTTTTCAACAAGAACAATATTTGAAAGTGCATTATTGGTTATATTCGTTGAAAAAAAATTATATCGCTCAAAGTGTCACCTTCCGAATTGATGCATAATTCACATCTCACTCCAAATTAGCGATTTCTTCTTCAATGGTAGCTTTCGAGGCTCGCAAATTCCACGGCTTATTGACAATTTATTTACTATATACATATCTACATCATAAATGTCAAAGTACACTGTCATTTGGTGCCATCTGCTAAACTTGCGTCCAATTCAAGCTATGACATGCCATTAACCAAAGAATTGAATTGAATTGAAATTATCACATTACTGATAAATCTCCATCGTATTTTCTCCACTCCACGCGACAGAGGAAATAACATGTGCATAATTGGCACAACTAAAAAAAACTACTACCTAAAAACTACTAATTAACTAATTGAATTGAATTAAATAAGACACTGACAATAATTATTTTCAGATGTAAAAGCAACGATAAACCATTTATGGGGGCGGATATACATGTGTCAGAATTTCTCCCGGCACGTGCAGGTTTCCTCGCGATGTTTTCCTCCACCACACCGCACGTGATGTATTTAAACATAAATTTAGCATTTGAAAACTTAGCGGAGTCAGCTAAGCTAGCTAGAGTTTGAACCCTCGATCGTCGGTTGAGATCGACGTGTGACCACTAAGCCATCTCGGCTCTCAAAGACACATATGTCATAACGATTTCTAAAAATACATCATTATCACCATGACACAGTCTCAATGTTCGTTTCGGAGGTCAAACCGAACAGGGTGAGACATCACCACCAGAACGCCAATAACAGTAAAGGCCACCGGACCACTTATATTGAGTTAGACAACTAAAAATATGAACTTAGGAAAAATAAGGAAACACGCAAAAACACACGCTATTATTCCAAACACAACTCCTCTTACATGGTTAAAAGCTATATCAAACACAATCTATACTTTGCAGCGTCCGTAATCATGAGTAGACTATACAACCCGGCAGACTGAATCAGGCCCTTTGACTATAATGAATTATCCTTTTATTTATCCGACTTCCAATAAGGAAGAGGTTCTTAATTTGTCGGGGACTTTTTTACATATCGCTGGTTTGCAAGAATATCGTAGTAACTCAAAAATCTAACAAATAGAAATAAGTATTATATTTTTTACTGATGTCACCATTTCATTTGACTCCAACTTCAAAATGCTGCTAAGAATTTCTTGTTACTTTTTAATTTACTTGTTTCGTTTTCGAAGTCGGTTTGTGTTTTTTGTATATAATTAAGTACATACGTACTATAGACTATTATAATTAATTATTTATATGATTAATATTAATGATATGATAAAATACATATTTTTCGTGTACAAATATATATTATTAAATATTAATCTGTGTTTTTTAGCCTAAGGAAATTTTAATGAAATTCAATTCAACAGGAATTGAAGAAATAAATATGTGGGAGATCCCCACAAAGGTTTTATTTTTCTTTTTTTTTAAGTCGTTAAGCAAAAGAATTTCAAGCAAGTCCAAACACTAGCCAGTCACACACAGACCGATCCTCTTCGTAGCTATTAACGAAAAAGGCTCCATACTTCCGGTCGGATATATTTTCTGGTTGGTTAGCCAATTTTACGGGCAATTGATTTTAAGCCCCTCAAATGCCGGATCGAACCCGCGACCCCCTGGACAATGCCGATAGTTTATCTGTTGCCATTTCGAAAGAGCGATTTGATAATGTTAACAGTTTATACAGCGTGTTCGGGTTTGTTGCTTATAGAGAGGAATAAAAAGATTTTTTTTATTATTATTATGCGTATTATTTTATTCAATTCAATTCTTTGGTTAATGGCTTCTAGTTGTGCCAATTAGACACATGTTATTTCGCCAATGTCACGTGTCCAATCCAACCTTAACTAAATTTTGAAAACACCCTAAAATAGTGTGAATTTCATTATTAGTCCTTAACCTAGAACAACACAAAAATAGATATAAATATTATACACACTAGTATAAAAATACAGGTAATTTTAATGGGACAATCACATGTTTTATTTACAGTTTAATTTTATTATATTTAATATATTTACACAGAAACGGACACAGTGGACTAAACACAAACATCAATAAACAGTCAACATTTATAGGGCGGGGGACTTTAGGAGGGAGGACGTCATAGAGGGGATGAAGAAGTCTGGGGCAATTAAACAGGATATGGGATGGGGAACCCTCGTCTAAGCCGCATTCGCACAGTGAGTGGTCACGAACTCTGATTTTGGCCAGGTGCCTGGGAGTACATGCATGGCCAAGACGCAAACGGCAAATAGTTGAAATGACCCAGCGGTCAGCACGTCTGAAAAGGGAAAACCAAGGACGTCTAGGAATATCAGGTTGTAAGCTGGCATAGTATTTACCCTTGACCGATTTTGATGAATTCCAAAAGGATGTCCAAGAATTGGACATTCGAGTATTCGCGACGGCACAGAGATCTTGGGAGGAATTTTCAAAGTGTTCTAAAGAACCAAGATGTATGGCTGATTTGGCACACGAATCAGCAGTTTCGTTGCCAGGGATTCCGGAATGGCTGGGAATCCAAACTAGCGAAACTTGCAGTCCCTTTTGATGACATAAGAACAAGGCCTCTCTGATCTTTAAAATAACGAAAAACCTCCTTCTACTACGAAATGGGTTTTCCTTGATGGCTAAAAGGCAGCTTAAGGAGTCAGTCAAGATAACAGTCTGTCTTAAGTCATGGGAGTGGGCATATAAAATTGCTTCTAATAGGGCGATCGCCTCACCAGTGAATACTGATGATTCAGGTGGGCATTTAAATTGTAAAATAATTTTGAATTTAGGAATCCAGCAGGCTGCACCAACACAACCTTCTGGAGATAGTTTAGACGCATCGGTATAGATGAGAAGATGGTCTGACCAATTTTCATGAAATATATTATTGAAACGAGACACAGTATCAGGTGAGCCTTTGACGAATCCAAGGTTCGTTACAATAGGAGGTTGATGGACAAGGGCCTTATAGTGGATGGAAAAAAGAGGGTTCAAAGGGAGTTGAATAATAGGATTCGGAAGATTAGTGAAATAAAGGAAGCTATTTAAAAGACAGGATACAGGTTTGTTAGGATTATAAATTTGGGACAATTTATTTAAATGATTCCAAAGAGGATGGGATGACAGCTGTAACATCTTGCCAACGAAACGATCACACAGATACTGTCTTCTTATTTGCAAGGGAGCATCAACGCATTCCACCTGTAGGGCATTCGTAGGTGTAGATTTCATAGCACCCAGAATGATTCTAAGGCATTTAAATTGAATTTTGTTCAGCTTGTCAGCCGCTGATTTATTTATAGGTTCCAAAACAAATGTACCATAGTCCATATGACTACGAACTATAGCATTATATAGAAGTTTTAGTGAGTATGGGTGAGCTCCCCACCAAACACCTGAGACTGCACGAAGGACATTAATGCCTTTTTCACATTTTTTAATAATATGCTCAGTATGAGAAACTCCGTTCAATCGGTTATCAAGTATAACTCCTAAAAATTTAGCCTTTTCTACAAAGTTGATGCGTTGATCCCCATAAAGCAAATCGAAGGTGGGAACCATCCTTTTTCTAGTAAATGTAACTGCCTGACTTTTGTCAATCGATAGTGATAGACCATGATCAGACAGCCACTGGCCTAGATAATGCAAAGCAGAGTTGAGGCGAAATGAAATATCTTCTACTGAATTTGATCGATAATAAATAGCAATGTCATCAGCATATTGTAAAATATTGCAGAAATTGTTAACAGATAATTCAAGATCGTGGGTGTAAATGCTGTAGAGCAGAGGACTAAGGACGGAGCCTTGAGGAAGACCTTTCCAGACAAGTCTGGGGGGAAGAGAAATGGATTGGTGTTTTATCACTATTGATCTGCAAAAAAGCAGATTACATATGAAATGTATCATCCTCGGAGGCATACTCAGCTGGTGCAATTTTTGCCTGAGTAATGGGAGAAGAACATTATCATACGCAGAAGCTACATCCAGAAAAACACCCACAAGGTACTCTCCTTTTAAAAAGGCTATTCGAATATCTGTTGTAATAATACTGAGACTATCGATGGTGCTCAAACCCTTTCGAAAGCCAAATTGAGAGGGTGAGAGAATATTTCTGCTTTCCATTATCCACTCCAGACGATTCTTTATCAGATGTTCAGTTATTTTAGCTAAAGTAGACGATAGTGCAATGGGTCTATAGGAATTAGAATCTGAAGGATTCTTGCCGGGTTTTAAAATAGGAATAATTAACTGAGACTTCCAAGAATCTGGAATAACTCCTGACAAATAAAACTGATTAATTATATTTAAGAAGAATTTCTGAGACTTTTCATTTAAATGTGTGATAAAAGAATAAGGAACACCATCTTCACCAGGAGAAGAATCTGTGAGACCAGACAGAGCACATTGAAGCTCAGAAAATGAAAATGGGGCATCCATTTCGTCTGAAATAGGTGCAGGAAGGGAAGAAAGAAAGTTATCCTGACAAGGTACGAAGGGGGGGGCAAGTTTGTCAGCAAAATTGTTCAGCCATTCTAATGGATTATTGGAGGTATGATTGATAGAATTCAAGGAACGGCGAAATTTTCTAAGTTTCAACCAAACTACGTAAGAAGGAGATCGAGGGGAAAGTGATTCACAAAAGTCAACCCAACCAAGCTTTTTCTTTTTTGACACTAGTCTCTTTAATTTAGCGTCTAAACGTTGATATCTTTGGAAATTCAGAGGAGTCATAGACAGAGAATATGAATCCTCTGCCTCCGTTCTTTGAGTAGCTAAGCGGGAGCATTCCTCATCCCACCAGGGGGTGGATAGCACCAACTTTTTGCGGAAATGTTTTTTAGGGAAATTAAGATCTGCACCAGTCAAAAGAGCCTTAAGGAATGTTTCATAATAAAAAGTGATATTTTCATCACCTCCAGACTCAGGAAGAGAGTCCAATATGTCATCAACAGAACTAGCATAGTCGAACCAGTTTGCATTTTTCAGGGAATATTTAAGGAGGGGGTTTGGGGTAATAGAAGGAACGGAATTTTGATTAAGGGAAATGAGAATAGGGAAATGATCACTACCAAAAGTGGATGACAAGACATTCCAGGAAAGTTGAGATGCAAGAGAGGGAGAAGATAAGGATAAATCTACTGCAGTTTTAGGGTTCTGAGAAGGGTAAACTCGACGTGTCGGCGAACCATCATTGAGGATGCACAGATTGACATCATCAACTATATCCACCAACAAGTGAGCAAACCCATCAGTAGAATGACAACCCCATGCAGTATGATGGGCGTTGAAGTCGCCCATCACAAGGATAGGATGAGAAAGTGAAGAAAAGATAGAATGAAGTTCAGGAATAAGAGAAGAGGATGGGTGGGGTATATACAAAGATAGAAAGGAAATGTTAAGGGATTTAATAGCAACAGCACTGAAATGCTGGCTGGGTGGGAGAGGGATTTGAGAGAAAGGGATAGAATGACGGATAAAAAGAGCACAACCTGCATACCCATCACTTCTGTCATCCCTCAAACAGGAAAAACCAGGAACCCGAAAGCGAGAACCAGGAATTAGCCATGTTTCAGAGATGGCAACAATGGAGGGACTATGCAGATTTATAAGGGAGAGTAATTCGTGTTTTTTGGGACGGATGCTTTTACAGTTCCACTGAAGGAAGCTGGTTGGGGCCATTTTTAAGGACAAGAAGTAATTGGGACAGGTTATCGGCAACGTTGGACGGTAAAGGAACATCGCTACATGCTGTAACAATGTTGAGGATCATTTGTGAAAGGAGTTCTAAAAGGTTTGTGGTATGATTGGTAGGTATAGGTTCCACATTGTTATTGAGGGCACAACCATTGGGAGTGGAAGAGGGACAGTTGCCCACTATGGCTTGGTGGGCTTGTTTATCAAACCCTTTACCAAGGGGGGCTCTGGGACGGACGGATCTGACTACAGTTTGGCGGTACGATTGAACAGATTTGTTTGGAGAGGGAATAGTTTTAGAGGGACTGGAGGGAACATAAACGGGTGGGGAAAACATCTCCTTAGCGATCTCTGCATAGGATCTGCGGACTGGGGGGAATCTTGCGGATGCTTCCATATAGGAGACATTATCGGATGCCATGACTAACTTTATTGAATGCTGTCGCGAATACTCAGGACATTCTTTGTCAGAGGCAAAATGCTTGCCTGAGCAATACAAACATGTGGCATTGTCCTTGACGACATCACATGACTCACCAGTATGTTGTTGAGAACATTTAAAACATCGTGGTTTCGATCTGCATTGAGTTTTTACGTGACCATAGCGGCAACAGCTTAAACACATAATGGTCGGAAGATTGTACGTCTCTACAGGAAGGGAAGTGTGGTAGGAGTAGACTTTAGGAGGCAATATTTGACCTCTAAAAGTTATAACAATGGATTGGGTAGGGACCCAGGTGACAACACCCTCATTAGAAATTTTACGGTTCAACCGTCTCGCTTTCATAACATCTCCGCATCCAGAAGGAATTTCTAATGAGTCGACGAATTCCTCCATCGACCATTCCACGGGAACACCTTTAACTAGACCCATTCTAGTAACATTATATGTTGGAATAATGGATTTGTACTTGCAAAGGCCTAAGATGGGGTTATTTAAAAATTCATTTGCTGCTTGCCCGGAAGTGAACTCAACGGATATTTTATTTCGGCCTATATTCTTTACACCGTCATTTATTATTGAGCTGATTTTATGCTTATGCAAAAATTGCCCAAAGGTAATAGCCCGAACAGTAGTTCCTGCTGAAGGGTCTGCGATTTCCCGTGAGACATGAACGATAAAGGGACCTTTGTCATCACCCGAATACATTTTGGGACCATCTGAGAAGGAGGGATGAACGTACATCGACTGGATCGACGGAGTAGCGGTAGATGGATGGACTATGATTTTCTTCGCTGCCGAATCAATCATAGAACTTTCATTAGGACGTTTACGGGAATCAGAGGGGGACGGGTCAGACATAATGGGTGAGCCTCCAGGATCAGGAGGTTCGGGAGGTCGATCGACATCCATTTTTACGAACAAACAATAAATATATGTATTAACTACTACTAAACAAAAACTACTATTTACACACTTACCACAGCTAAAATTGTTAGTAATACACTATAATTATTAAAAACCAACTATTTTGACAGTGATACACCATAAAAACCGAAAACAAAACAACAGAATCTCTCTAACACGTGTGTCAACCAAAGCCAACGCAAGCGAAAAAAACTTTTCGTATTATTTTATTATATATTATATTTATATGTAAATGAATAATTTTAAAATAAACTGATTAAATTGTAATCGGTTTTTTTTATTTAAATAGGCAGTTCAACAAATGGTACTAATTCATAGACCCATTAGGTATTTAATTCTTGTAACAAATTAATTGAAAATCTAATATTAAATCATAATCTGTATCATAATTTTTATCACTGTAAATGATATTATTATCCACTTTGAATTTTATTGTAGCTTGTGTATTTAACAAAATATTGATAAACTCTTACTTTATATCTTTTTTTAATTAATCTAAAAGAAAAATACAGCAATTTAAAATAATTTATAATAGTAAAGAAAAAAATAATTTTCCTATAAAATTCTATACAGATAACAATAGAAAACTTTGAAATTTAAGTAACCTCCTGTATAATCAAACGCAACTATCAATAGGGGTTGCATGTTTACACGAGGGCTCCACTTTACGAGCACCCTGTAATTGGCTGCCCACCTTGTTTATAGACATGACAACAGACAGAACCTCGACCTACAATTAAACGGATAATAAAACTAATTAAAATACATAAATTGTTTATCAAAACACGCTGTATAGTTTAAACTTAGGATTTAAAATATTTTTGTTTCATTATTATTAATTAGTTGTCCCTTGCGGTTACTGTTTCGCTCCTTTGCGTCGTAGCGTGATGTAATATAGCCTATAGCCTTCCTCAATAAATAAACTATCTAACACAAAAACAATTTTTCAATTCCAACCAGTAGTTCCTGAGATTAGCGCGTTCATACAAACACACAAACTCTTCGGCTTTATAATATTAGTATAGATAAAAGACATCAAACTATAAATTACAAATGCGAAAGCTTCTTATTGTAATATAATAATAAGTATGATTATTATTTATTATTAATCTAAATCTGACAGTAACTTTGTCTGTGTGTTACGCAATCGTACCTAAACTACTGAATTTAAATTAAATTTGCTACAGAGATAGTCTACAACCTGAGAAATGACATGGGATACATTTTAAAGTAAAAAACGACTGAAAAGCGTTGAAATATTGTGAAATAATAATAATTAATAATTAGAAGAAATCGTGGACACCATAAAGTAAAAAAAAAAATCACTGGCCGAATGTATTTAAGCACATGACTTCAGGACTAGTTTAAGTACTTAGCTGTAGCTTACTGATGCTCGTATATGTGCTAGCTCGACCGGGGCAGTACCTCACTCTCACAGAATTGACGCGGAGTAGCTTAGAACTACGTATCATACAGTGAAAGAGCCAGAAGCCTAACACTCTCTCCCATTCCGTTCCTTACTTCCTATTCTCTTTCACCTCACACTCCTTTTTAAATAAGCAACGCAGGTCTGGATCTTCTGGTGTTGTAAAGATGTACAGATTTTCACGTATATAAATCAATATATTAAACGTTGCACACGTGATTAAAACGTGAACCAAAAATATGTATTGTACTTGAAGGTATATGAAATTTCGCACACTTACTGCGTTACTACAAAAGATTTAAACAGACGTTAAACGCGTGTTTAAAAAAATACGTACTACAAATGCGCGTCTAAGCACAGTTTTGAGTTAACATGCTTTAGATATAGATTAACGTACGTTTAAGTGACTTTAATAGATGTCTAAAACCTATTTCAGCTGTCAAATGTAACGTATAACATTTTATTAATAAGTTTTTTTATGAGTTTATTCGCTGTTAAGCAATTTAGATGGTATTTTAAGCAAAGTTTAATTTTTAAACACTGTTTAGCTAGACACGTGTTGAACATGGTTTTAATGGGTCTTTTGTAGTATGACAGTTATAGTTTATATAGAGAAGGAGTGCAGAATGTTAATATTTTTTTATTATACATAAAAATTACATTAAACCAATAAAATTATGCGCACACAAAAAGCGCTCATTTAACACACACACCCATATCTCTTTTGTTTGTGTTAAAACTTATAATTTCAATGAATTTTAGCCGAATTTCGACCATTAGTATTATGAAAAAGGAATACGTGTTATTATTAACTTAGCTATTTACTTAATTATACCTTCAACCTAAACTATGAAAATTAGGCGAAAAAAAAACTCCCATTTGTTCTAGATTTTTAATTCCTAAAATATCTCACCTGTTACAGTTAATTATGATTTAAAAATCTCTTGTAGGTAAGGATTACGGTACACATTAGCGCCAGGGCCGTATTTTGCACAAGACCTAAATTATTAAAATTTGCATTAAAAAAAATATTAAAAAAAAATAATATCCACTGGGTCAGTCAGTCAAAACATAATATCTTAACGAAAAGATTTACTAGCAGCCACTCGCGACTTTGTCTGTCAATAAAAATATTTTTTATGAATTATAAGAAGCTTATCGTTATTACAAAATCGCTATTTACTCTTCTCTGGAAGACACTCAAATTATAAGAAAACGCTAACGATGTAAGAGTGTTCCATAAACGGATGTTGATAAGCAATAATGTGTTGACCCACAAAAAGTTAAATGCGGAGAGATTAAAATTCGGATATTTCCGATAAAAACATTTCAAGACATCTAAACTAAGTAAAAAAAAAGTTTTTTTTATTTAATGTTTCGAAGTGTGTTCTATATTTTGCAATATGCAACAATCTCAGATAGTACAAAAAAATTATTATTAAATAAAATATTTTATTCCACCAACCGGCTTTTAACTAATTATACCTTTTATTAAAATAGAAAATAATGAATATTCTTCTTCAAATAAAAATACGAATAGGTTTGACATCATTAACAATTTTCTCAAAATTAAGTCCGTGGAGCTTGACATAGGATTGCTTATCAGCGTCCAAATGTACATTAAGACCACCACCAGACTCGTCATCCAACTACCAAACCGTTTTAACCTCCAAAATGAATATAAAAATTAACAAAATACTTTAGCATTGGGTACATTCGTCACGCGCCATCGCTATCGGTTTATCGCGTCTCTCGAGAAAAAAAATTACACCGAGGACAAGTTCCTGGACATAAATTCATTACACAGAGCTGAGATTTTTTTTTAACTCACGTACAGATAGCCTTAAGAATGTTTAGAAAGGTATTTATAATCTATACATATATAAATACTTGTCCTGACTGACAGGTAGACTGGCACATTCATTAACGTAGAGCCTAAACCTCGGGTACTACAGACTTCAAAATTCGGTCTTTTAGGCTGTAAGCATTATTTAAGACAGGGGTGTTCGATATTTCATCCCTAAAAGGATGAATAAGAGTAAAAACGTTTTTACAGAAAATCTTATTCCAAGGTCATATTAATTAAAAACTTACAACACATATTTCTAGATGATAGCAATAAAACATAAAACGTAGTATTTTCTCCGTTATCTGAATCGCTTCTATCAAATTCCAAAATATAAGCGGGAGAAGCCGCGAGTAAATTTATATCTATATGACGAAATGGCGTCTAAAGATATAATAAGATGTATATATCCATCTTCTATTTTTTAGTTTCATAAAAGGTATAATGAATTAAAAGAAGATTGGTAGAATAAAGGTTTTATCTAATAATAATTTCATATTATTCACATATATTTTGATTGATGTATATTGAAAAATATTGAGCACACTAAAATTTTCGAAATATTGAATTAAGAAACCTTTTTCTTAAAAATAATATAAATACATGACGCATTATTAGAATACATCAACATCTCCGAATTCGACTTTTATGTAGGTTGACACATTATTGCTTATCAGGATCCATCTGTAAATTTAAACGAACATATGTAACTAATGAACAGTACAGAAGCGTACGTCTCATGTCTGAACATTCGCAGCTCTGCGTCGCATTCTGTGGTCGCGATGTAGAGTGCTAAAAACTCGACACTATATCATAATTTATTTATCCAGGTGACCCCCGAGTCCGGTCCTGAAATATTATAAAAACGTTTATAAAAACTCTCCCCTTACGTATTGTATTTAATTCTCATTTAGAATATGGCTTTTATCTTTCTGTTTTATGTCTTTTTTTGCTTGTAATTAAAAATATTATAGGTATTTATTGCCTCGGAACGCCGTTCACCGTGTTTATTTGGACTCCTAATCGCTCCGTGTTTACATTAATTAGCAATATTTTAGAAGTGTTTCGTAACTTAATTGCCGAAATAAATTTCGTCGGTTTTGAACGATGTGGTCGGTAAATTTCAACATTTTTTTTAAAGATTTTTCGTGTGCCTGTTTTTGTTAATGTTGAAAATATGCCATTATTTTATTTCCTTAATTCGTAATTTACTTGTTTTATGACGTAATTACTAAATAATTGATATTGAGCTGTTTTAATTTTTTTCTGTACATTCGTAGTTGTTATTTCGTAGACGTGCTACGAGTCACCGTGCTACGCAACCTCTACGTTGATGCTACACGTAATCGAAATTGACGGCGACTCGAACAACTATGATCTACTCCCGCAAAAAACAAAAAAATCGAATGTAACATTTAAAAATAAAATAAAATTTTGATACAAATACATATCGATAAAAATATAACAATATATAACGTTTATCGCATGGTTTACGGTCTCATTAAGGAATGATTAATTGGGTGCCATAAAGTTGTTATTAATAACAATAGTGATAATAAGCAGAGACACACAACTAAGTGAAATTGTTTTCATATTTTACTTCACTTTTGTTAAATTTATATATCACCGGGTTCCAAGCGGCCGACAATTTAAATCCATCATCACGATTAAAGGTTTTGTGTTCTTTAATTTCAATTGCTTCCCGTATAATGTTCGCGCGAACCGAATGTGTTAGTGTAGTGTGCTCTCAGCATTATAATAACGGTAAAGACAATATTAATATTGTGAGGGTAGCCGAAGAAAACTCGCGCACACGCCGCCGGAGGGCGCGCGGTACACCAGTCAGCTCGTGACCACGACGAATGTAACTTCGTCGAAACGTCGGGCAATAAAAAGGTATTACTATCATTAGTTATCGCGATAAGACCCGTTATATTAAATATGAGTAAATCGCGAAAGTCTAAAATATGAAATTATATTATTTAGTATATATCATTTTCAGTTATATTTTTTACATTTTAATAAATACATGTCTATTTACGTGAAGTGAAAACTTTGTGCCCCTTTTTACGAAAATTGCGTGGACGCACTTATAGTTTATATAGAGAAAGAGTGCAGAATGCTAATACTTTTAAATATAATTTAAAATACAATAAAAAAGAAAAAAAAACATTACACACACTACTATGTATTTGACACACACACGTATATATACTCTATTGTTTATTGTAAAAGCCTGTAGCCAAATATAGTCTTAAACCTCAACAATGTTCAAACTTACAATTTATATTAATTATAATAGAATTTCGACCACTACTTATTATAAAAAAGTCTTTGACTTGGTATAAAACTTATCTAAACTCGTACGATCAGTGTTTCTCACATTCACTACGTGTTCGATGTATTCTTAAAGGACACGCCTGCTGTGTCGGCGGCAGTGAATGTGTTAAATTCAAAAACCCATTAGTTTATAATATCACAACTAAATACATGTACGAAACGAGTCACCAGTAGCTTCGTGATTGCACCCAAAGGCAACGCTGGCGTACAGTTTTATACCGAGTCGAACTCAGTTTGATACTTGCGAAATTATATTAAGAACTAGCTGGCCCTCGTGGTTTCACTCACGTTTGTGATTACTGCATCATTCCTATGAGTTGTAGCGTGATGTAATATAGCCTTTAACCTTCCTGAATAAACGGGAAAATCAAAGCAAAAATAAATTTTCAAATCGGTCTAGCAGTTTGAATGCAAACAATTAAATAATCTAACCTTTTCAATCTTTTTATCATACCATTCAGCTTTTAATTAAGTATACCTTTTATCAAAATAGAAAAGAAAATATTGATATATATTTATTCAAACAAATTTATTAGGAATAGGTTTGACATCTTTAGATGCCATTTTCCAATGAAGTCTATGTGGCTTGACATAGTATTTGGCACAATTAAAAAACATTAATCAAAGAATTGATTTGAATTGACATATTAGTGCTTATCTGCGTCCATTTAGCGTGTCATAAAGTAGCGATTTGTTCCTAACTATGAAATAATTAATCTAAAACGTATTCAGAATTTCACTAAACTCTCAATGATACCAACCACAGTGTACCCGACGCAGCCGTGACCCGAATGTTGTGATAGCTCCCAATAACAGCCGGTGGCGGTCAATTATTGCCATTAATTAAACTCACCTGGTCGCCTCAAGTTCTGTTACTCTGTGCCATATTATCATTAGATATTTGAGGGTTAATTGAATATCAGTTGTGAAGGCATACTGGTTAGATACCGTGACTTAGTCCACGTTAACGTTCCTTATTTTTTTGCATTGTGTTGATAGAAATTTTAGGTTTGTTTGTGATATAACAAACTTAAAATAGCTTGTTAAATTAATTTATGTATTTTTAAATTTATATTTCAAATGGAATTAATTCGAAATTTGAATATTTTTTATTAATATCAATTAAGTATCAAAAATAAGCGAATAATACTATAAACAGTTTTGGAAGATACATTATTTTTTTTTATAAAAATTTTAAAAAGTTGCAACTCGAACTTTGGTCTCATATATTTTAAAACATGAAAAAAAACTAATAAATAATAAACTTTAACTCAAAGAAAGGAAGTGACGCAATCTGCGCATCGGAACGGAAGGGTCGGGCTCAGTCGGAGACGATTAAAAATTTTTATCTTAGAAAAAATTGCCGGTGAAATGGTGTAACATTAATTTCATTAGAAGGGTTGGGTTTAAAATACAATTGATTTCAGAAATTGATAACCGCGGATGAATGTTGTGATCCCTTTGCGTTTTTTTTTTGTTTTAAAAAATTAATATTTCTTATCTATATCTAAACCAAATGGTGCCTGCAACTTCATTCGCATGATTATTTAGCCCTATTTGGATGCTGATAAGAAATAATGTGTCAACCCACAAAAAGTCAAATTCGGTGATATTGATATATTTTTGAAAATTGAAGTCATATAAACTAAATAAGTACGGAAAAAAAGTTTCTTAACTCATTACTTCGAATTTCAAGTGCGTTCCATATTTTGCAATTTATACAATAATCTCAAATATTTGAAAAACTATATGTTAAATAATATGTTAAATATATCAATCTTAATTTTTTGATAAAATCAATGAAAAGATATATACTTCTTCAAACATATTTGTTAAGAATAGGTTCGACATCTTTAGACGCCATTTTCTCAAAATGAAATCCGTGTGACACAGTATAATAAACTTTCGCGATTATTATCATTCATATTTAATACACCCGTCGTGTCATCTTGTGACCACGACGGATGCAACTTAGTCGAAACGTCGGACGATAAAAAAGGTATTACTACCTAAGTGATCGCGATAAGACCCGTTATATTAAATATACTCAGATCTGCTAAAGTGCTTACAAACATAATTTTTTTAAATACAAATGTAACAAAAATATTCTGTTCGTAACTTGAATAAATTAATTAACAATATCATTTTTTTTCATTACAAAAAATAATGCAATAACTCTAATCAGATTCTCGTAAACATCCCTTAAAAATTCCGTCACACATACAATATTTCAAAGGGCCACGAAAATGGAAATCATTTCGCCCCAGTCTTAACCGCGCTTAATTATAATTATTTTAATATGCAAATAATGATAATAAAATTTCGTAGGTTTTCCTGCTTTTTGTTTGTCTGCGGGTATATTGGGTTTTACTTAATTATGTTGTAGAGGACCCTTTCACCTGTTTAGCCCTTAATTTTTATTTATGCTCGCGTTAATTTGCATGTTTGTGTAAATACACTCTGTGCCGTATTGTAAAGATTATTTTAAGGTGTTATTGGTTCTTCTATCTATACTAATATTATAAAGAATTAAATTTGTTTATAATTTTCTATGTAGGAGGTAATATTACAATAGTCTCCAGACTATTTATCTATATATGTATTTTTTAATTTTGGTTGGATAGACCATTTATTGCGGAAGGTTATAAGAAGAAGGCTATAGGCTACATTACATCACGATACGACTTATAGGATCAAAGCACTAGCCATAAACGCGAGAGAAACTGCGTGGGGAAAGTAGTGCTCTATATTATTATATAAATGTAGTCTAAATAATGTTTTATTTTGTCTAGCTAGAGATAGTACTAAATTCTATCGTACCCAAAGAAAAATGAAACTATTTTGACAGTAAATGGAAAGACAATTTTACGCAAGTGAAGCCGCGAAGCACATCAGGTTTATATTTCATTGAAAGAACATTTTGAACGCTGAAAAGCGAAGGACATATATATGAGTTTAATTATGTAATTAACTTTATAAATATATTCAAAATAAAAGTAAATTACACCGACCGACTTTGACTACGAAATTTTATATTTAAATTTATTTCTTTTGATTTCCTACTAAGTCGCATCAGATAGCTAAGCAGAACTATTTCATATCGCGGAAATGTGTTATATTTTTATTTAAAAGAATCCTCAACCTACGTTACTTAATAAATTACTTATACGTTTTCAGAAAATAAAAAAAGGTTTAATTTTTTTTTTATTTTCATACTCTATCTACCTACCTTTAATAAACTGTACGCCTTTCTGGATTTTAATAATTTTGATTTTTCTTTGAAATCATAAAATTAATCCTCTGTTAAATAAAAGTATACTCTAACATATCAAGTATAGAGTAGTTTTTCGTGTGGCATGAAGTATCAAAGGGTATCATTTTTTCTGCATAGTGCGATCGTATTAATTTATATTCTAATGTAATTTATATGGGGCTCCTCTGTACGTAAAACCTTTAAACTTACATAAAAATGTTCTTTACACCCGGTAGATGGACGGACCGGAAAATTATCTTCAATGATGAAATCTTTGACGTAAATAATCGGACGTTGCATTACTACTTTGCGCGAAATCAAAAAAAAGAACTATATTAGGTTAAGTGTCATTTGAAGTTTTGGTGGCCATCTGTGGTCTTCATCATCAGTTCCATTTCACCAAAAGTGATTTTCTGAAAGTAAATACATAAGTTACTATGAAAAATACCTAAATCGGTATAGGTGTGCCTATAAAGTTTAAGGAGTTCCCTCAATTTCTCCAGGATCCCATCATCAGATCCTGACCTGAAGACAATGGGACCACCTTGAAGTATACCCTTTTAAACATAAAAAAAATTTGAAAGTCGGTTCACAAACGGCTGAGTAATCGGCGAACAAACATAAAATATATATATATATATATATATATATATATATATATATATATATACGCGTCGAATTGAGAAGACTCCTTTTTTTGAAGTCGCTTAAAAAGAGTAACTATCGAGGTTGAGGTTTTTGGTAAAATCTACATTTTGAATCTATGATAGGTAAAAATGTTTAATACGATTAGGTTGATATATGATATGTATTTATTCCTTACAATTTTATATACTCGTTGCTTTTTACACATACAAAATAGTTTAACTTTGTCTTAGATTTTCGCGATTATTACTCATTGAAATAAAACTATTTTAAACGGATTTAAATCGCGTATATTAACTATTTTTATCATCCCATATATGGATGCTGATAAGCAATAATGTGTCAATCCACAAAAAGTCCAATTCGGAGATATTAATATGTTTAACATTATTCAAAAATATTTTATATCATTTAAACAATATAAGTACAGCGAAAAGTGTCTTAATTTATTGATTAGACTACTGAAGTGTGTTACATTTTTTGCGATATTTAATAATATTATATATCTAGAAATCTTATTATTATATAAAACTTTTTATTATACCAAACTGCATTTAACTCATTATACCTTTTATCAAAATAGTAACGAAACATGGATATATACGTCTTTAAACAAATTTGTTAAGAATATGCTTGACATCTTTAGACGCCATTTTCTCAAAATGGAGTCCGCGTGGCTTGACATATTGCTTATCAGTGTTCATATATATTTTCGAAACGTCAGGATGAGAAAAATAGTTAATATACGCGATTTAAATCCGTTAAAAATAGTTTTATTTCAACAAAATATTTTATTTATATAGATAATTTACAACAGAATATTCGTGTATTGGAGTACGTCTGCAAATAAACTTTTAGGCAATAATTTCTTTCCCTCGTCCCCAACACTTCGAAACAAATACTTCCGTTCAAACTCCCATACAAACAAGATCCAAATGTATAAAAAGGCAAGAAATAACAAGATACAAATCAAAGTATTCCCCAGTCAATCGTAGAGCAAGGGGTTAGGGTCATTGAATAAGAGAATGAATTGGAAATGGCATCACAGGTTCTATGCAAATTACTTTTGAGATAGCAGAATGTCTCAACGTATTCTAAAACTACCATTTACGCGCATGATAATAAGAAATAGCATTTATGTTTTTCTGATGTATAACCTATATTCCTGTAAAGTTTTATCAAAATCTGTTGAACTGTTGTTTTATCAAAATCTGTTGCTGTTTGAAAAGAGTGACAAAAATCGATACATTCTTGCAAAGTTTGGTGTTTGTAATATTAGTAAGGATGTGTAAAAATCTTGACGTTGTTGAAAAAAAAAACAACAAAAAAATGACCCACTGAGTTTCTTTCTCAGTTAAGTCCCAAGTCTGATGTTTACCTATATTGATTTGCTTGATGAAGAGAATGTACATTCCGAATTTTGTATAAAAATATTTGTATTTTGAATAATCGTAATTTTTAAAAAAGCTAGCAAACTAAAATGCGGTTGTGGTGTTAATTGAACCACCAGCGCCACCAGTGAACATTTGCAGTACTAGGAAGTCAAACCTGCTTTAGTTAACAAATATTTCTCGTACTTTGCTGATTCAATTCCGGAGTAACGATTAAAACATAGTTTTAGGAATTTTTACGTTTCGCTCTCCCATTTATCTTCAATTCCTTGATGATGGTCCCGCGATTTTGAATAAAATAAAAAATAAAATGAAAGTTGTTGTTAATAAAGTCCCGTCAAAATCGGGACAACCGTTTCAGAGATTACCCGAAACAAATAAATGGACAGACAGATGGACAAAATTTTTTAAAATTGTATTTTTGATGTAAGTACCCCATATACGTCTATATGTATTTAGTTAAAAGCTGTTAATTTAAAATTACAAACAGATACTTCAATTTAATTCATTTGCATGGATTCCACTTTCATCACATTCCATATTCTAAGGTCAGTACCGACAATCAGATCATAATAGATATATTTTTTGCCCCGCGTGTATGATATAGTGTGTATAAATCGGCCGTCACTACCCCCTTGGGCGTGTTTACGCATCGACAGCGTCGCGCCTCGAGTCGCTTCGCTATTTCTAAGGGTAGTTTTAGAAAACAATGGATAGTGGGTGAATAGTGACGCTATAACCTGCGTCTGTTTGAGATTTATGTCTTTTAAGAGCACCCGCAGGCAGGAGACTTTCTCTCCGGCTATAATCTAGTTACGATCAAACGTTATGCCATGATGACTCGGTAAAGCCTAGCTGTAACTTACTGACTACTTGTCAATGGGCTGGCTCATCCGGGGCAGTACCTCACTCTCACAGAAGATCGGCGTGATAGCTAATAGTCTGCTTTGCCCTATTCCTTTTCCTACCACCTATTTTTTTTCATCACTTATTCCTTTTTAAACTGACAACGTTCTTCTAGCGCTGCAAGTACCCATGGCGATGGCGATCACTTAACATCAGGAGTCCCGCCTGCTCGTTTGCCAACTGTTTTTTAATAAATAAAAAAAATGATTTTTCCTTCAATACCAATAAATAATTCCAATGTAACGTCGCGTCATGATTTTTTACGCTGCACGTCGTAAATTGTCACGATGCAACGTAATTTTCCATGACGCCGCAACGTACCACGACGCGATGTCGCAATGTGTGTGTGCATAAACAATACACAATCTGTGATCGGCATATAATGATAGCCCATGATTGAAAGTATACAGCCGTCCGACTATAAGTTTTCATAATGCCGGTTTCCACGCACTGGCCGATTATTAATTCTAATCTGTAATAGTCTAAGTCTTTGAATATCGTTAGTCTGAGAGTGGCTCTTAAGTATAATTATTTAAAATAAAGTCTATTACAGCTGACATGACCTTGTTTTAAAGGTTTTCTTTTTAAACAATAACGTTATTTTATAAAGTCGATATTTACGCTATAATAGATTAACTTGTGTAAAAATACACTATTTATAAGTTTTTAGCACATTTCATCAAAAATAGAATTGTTGAAGTTCTTTGAAAAGCGAAGAGTGGGCTGAGTGGCTTCATAGCTTCATCTTAAGTCAATAGAAGAAGTTCAATAGAAGAAAATAAGTTAAAATAGTATTTGTATTTGTATAATCTAGTGATTATTTTAACTTATTTTCTTTTAATATGTAAAAGATAAGTTCTGCTCTCAGACTTTCATAAAGATTTACATAACTTGTAAGAATTTCCTACAATTGCCTTTATTTTTGACAGTTTCTTGTTACCTGAGTATCTGATACAAGTGTAATTCTCGCCTAACATAAACTGTTTTTCAATACTAGATGTCCCTTGGTGTTTCACTCGCGTTCATGGTTACGGCTTTGCTTTTTTGCGCTAAAAGAACGTTGTCAGTTTAAAAAGGAATAAGTAATGAAAGAAAACTCATCGTATATTTTGCCATAGTAACACTAGCTAAAAAAATACAATCCTTATTTTTTTCCGATAAAATAGTACAGAGGAAAAGTAGCGGATATCGGCAGGGATATCAAATTGAGATTTATGTCAATGCCTATTGTGTGAATGCGGATGATATTTTATTTTTTATAAACCCTTCAGGCGAGGGATGTGTATATCAGGCAATAACTCGGAATTGTCGTTTATAGATAAAACAACATTCGATTCTTGTATTCTGTTTTCTTTAAACGAAAAAAGACAATATATTTATCTGTGTTAAAATTATTATAATGTTTTTTTAAGAATTATTTAATTTTATTTACTAATATTATAAAAAGGTAAAGTTTTTTTGTATGTAGGGAATCTGTAAGTCTACTGATGCGATTAAAAAAATATATTTTTGTATTGGATAGTCTGATTTTTCAGGAAGGTTATAGGCTGCATTACATCACGCTACGACTTATAGGAGCGCAGCAATAACCATTAACGCGAATGAAACCGCAAAGGACAGCTAGTAAATTCATACAATCTCGAATAAGTAATGATTAATATTATAAAAAAAAAGAACAAAACGTAATCTAAAAGCTATTGTAAATAATTTGTCGTTACAAAAACATCTCATTATCATCAAACAGAAGACGCAACGTTATATAATAAACAATTACGCTGTGTATTACCGGTTGATATTAAATAACTCGATTCGTTTCTAATTTGTCGACAATTGTTCCCGACAAAGCCAGCGCACGAACGAGTGCTCGCGAGTATGAAGGAAGTCTGCTAGAGGGGTTAGGGATGTGACATAATGTTGATATCGATATAAAAAATACTAAAAATTTATTTTTTAAAAATGCGATATTTCGTTTCGAATCGTAAATCCTTACTAGCTAGGGACGCACTCACAAATGAAAATTATTCAAGTCCTATATGAGGATTTATGTAAGCGTACACCTTAATATAAAATACTAAGGTGTACGCTTTGTTATGATATAGTAAAGACTGTTTAGACATTACAAGGTATTAAATTTTTAAGATAGTTAAACTCTTATTTGATTTAGATGTAAATTTTTTCAATGTAACATAAGTATATCTTAAATATTCTGAATACTTTTCAGTACATTCCTTGTCACGAATCTGAATCGAAAAAATCGAAGTGTTGATTTGGGAAAACTTAAGAAATCACTATTTACTTATTAAATTAGGAAAAATAACAAGAAACCATCGACGGAATGTCTGTTTGACTACCTGTTGTGCAACTCTTTGATAATTTTAAAATCACTTATATACTGCGAATAAGACACCAGAATATAATATAAGAAGTTTAAAAATTACTAAACATTTAATAACATCAAATAAATCACCACAGAACTAAACTTACAAAATATCCTTTTAAAAAATTACATCATCGTCGAATCCACATCGACGAATTAAAAATTTTAAAAATCTCTTTAAGTACATCTATATCTGCTAGGCGATGGCACGCCGTCACTTATCGAGCGAAAGAAAACGCCGCTGTCCTCATTTAAAGCAGTCATATAAGAAACTTTAATTTTATTCATATTCTTAAGAACGAGCCTTATCGTGATGACTAATCGTATAATAATGCTTACGTGGTCAGACAGCCGACCACGATAGATGCAACTTGGTCGAAACGTCGGGCAAAAAAAAGTTATTATTATGATTAGTTATCGATAAAAACGGGTATTTAAAATATACAATTTCTTCATATTAAAAAAATATATATCGATACACGCTCTACCTAGACGGTGGTACCCCATCACTAGCCGAACAAAGCAAACGCCATTGCCACTGGCGTTGTCGGGGCGGTGCGCCGATGCGTTTATAATATTTCATTTATTCATAATAAATTATAATCGTATACATTCGAGACTTTGGAGACTTAATTTATTTAGTTTTTGACGTCCCCTGCGAGTGATCTTTAATCTCTCATGCTCTCGTGGTTATTGCTTTAATTACTCGATAACAATTATTTCGTGGAATAGGTGGAGAGATGAGATTTTATATCACTTACGATAGTTAAATTTACAAATGTAAGTCTCGACATAAAGTTATCGAATTCAAAAATTAAAATTTTTGGGTACATAAAACAAAAAAAAACGTCTAACACTTGGGACTTCGAATATTTATTTAGACTTTAATGTCACGAAATGTTGATGAGCCATAGAATTATATGGAATTATATTTTAATTCCTAATTTAGATTCATCATCGTTTCATAATTTGAATTTTGTAATTTTAATACTAAAACATTAGCGTTTAGTCATGATTAGATGTTTTTCAATAAAAACTGTAATAAATTCTCTAACAGTTGACCTGATTAAAGATATAAACTAATCATAATAATTGATCATAAACAAATTTTCAAAACTAAATCGTATTCATGTATATTTAATCGCCACAGCGTCCAAACTTCTGTGAAATTAAAAAACATATATTCAAGTAGGCTTTTAAATAAGTACCTTTTGTATCGTTTAAACAATAAATTCTATATAAATAAAAAGTTACCGTCAATTAAGTCGGTTCTAGCAAGAAAAACAGCTATAAAACTCAATCCTTAATCATAGGCGAGAACTGCACTTGTAAGTTTTGCTCTCAGACTTTTATGAAGATTTGCAAAATATGTTTGTAATTGCTTTACACCTGAAAGACAAAAAAAGAATTTACTGTCAGTGTAATTTTGATAGTTGCAGCTTTCGTAATGGATACCTGGATAACCGTTACATAATTGTTTCATATACAAAAATGTAATTCTCGCCTTGGATGAGAATAAAATAATGTAAGTTTTACTCACGGAATTACATAAGATTTACATTAATCATTTATTATCGTTTTAATACTTAAGAATTTACTGTGAGTGAAATATTTATTGAAACTTACTGATTATGTAATTAGATACTTATATAAACAGATTACAGAGTTTTTTTTATATCAGTTAAAAGAGTTAAACTTACAGTTGTAATTCATGCTTTAAAGACGTTTCTCAATTTACCAAAAACATTAAAATCCTTGTACATATTGATTCAATAAATTTCAAAGCAGGCGTATAATCATAAATAAGAGAACATTTGAAACGAAACGAGTGAACTCTTGACGCTTTTTCCGTAGCGAAGGAATTCTGGATTGCTTCGTTTTTACGATTTATTATCAACGTATAGCGACGCGGTGCTCGCACAGATATACAGTAACATAAATGACTAGCTTTTATCCACGAATTTGCTCGTTTTAATGTATATTCTGTTATGCAGTATAACGTCTACGATGTCTACAAAGTCTACGACGTATACATCGTCTACGACGTTTATAACGTATAACATCTACATCAAAAACGATCGTAATTGATTTTTTATTGGTATGTTTCTTACGCTTTCATGCTTTTTACACTTAATCAAACAAGAAATACATACCTACGAGTTTTCAGGGACACAAAGGAGGATTTAAACGTATACATACCTCAAGATTAAAAGTTCGATTTAGACAGAAAACTTTTTTTTTAATTATTAATTAAAATAAATAAATTTTAAATAAAAGGTGCCTAAATTACTCCTTATAACGTTAGCTATCTGTGAGTGAAAACCCCGTCCAAATCGGTGTAACCGTTTTAGAGTTTAGCCGGAACAAACAGACATACAGACATGTTTTAAAATTATGATTTCATTGCAAATACCGTATATACTTACAAATGCATCTAGTTAAAACCTGTTCATTAGAAATTAGAAACACTTCAATTATATTTATTTGTATAGTAATAAGGATTAAAAGACGAGTTGCCTTAGTGCGTACTCCTTTAAACTGATAATCGCCATTGGTGATTCATGAAGGCAAAATTAAACTCGAAAGCACTCGGATTCTTATGTGTAATGTACATTAAGCTCAATGTCTTTAAGGGTCCCGTATAATGTTGCTTTTCAACGGTACCCCTTTTTTAATTTGTCGTTTGAGAATATTACGTTAATTTGAATAATATAGGCATAATATTAAGGCACCTTTTTATAAATGTCTTATGCTTTCTTTTATTTATATCTATGTAACGATTACATGCCTTGTTAGTAACCTTTAATAAATAAATGAATAAACATATTCCGATGCAATGATGGATACAGAATATTAGACACATATAAATCTCATAACTTATACACGCGAAAGTCTGTGTGGATTTATGGATGTTTGTTCTTGCACGCAAAAACTACCGAATGAATTTTAATTAAACTTTACAATATTATAGCTTACACATCAGAATAAAATATAAAAGTAAAGTAACAGCCTGTATATGTCCCACTGCTGGGCTAAGGCTTCCTCTCCTATTAAGGAGAAGGTTTAGAGCTCAATCCACCACGCTGCTCCACTGCGGGGCGGATTTACATGTGTCAGAATTTCTTCCGACACATGCAAGTTTCCTCACAATGTTGTCCTTCACCGCCGAGCTCAAGATGAATTTAAACACAAATTTAGCACTTGAAAAATCAGCAGTGCTAGCCGGTATCATTGGTAAAGATCGAACACTATGCCATAATTTAAAATGATATTGTGTAAATTGTCTAAAATATAATGATAAGTGTCAAGTAAGTCTGAAAAAATTCTTCCATCTGCGAACTATATCGTTTGCTGCAAAAACCGTTAGAGTTATATGTATGTAAAATATAATAGAACTGTTATCTTAAATAAGACAGACGTGTTGGCGCAGTGGTCACTGCAACTGACTGTAGCGCTAACGGTCGCGGGTTCGATCCCCGCTCACGGCATGTCTGTATTGGCCATACGGATGTTTGTCGTGAATTTGGTGTCTGTGTTAGTGTTGTGTATGTTTCCGGACCCCCGACACAAGGTCACAAGATCTTTATGGGGGCCGTTGATTGTAATGCGTTTATAAAAAATAGTCCTACAATAAAGCTTTCAACAGCATATATGTATTTTTTATATCTAAGCCATAACCATAACCAATCCTGAGCAGAGTCGCGAACATCACAAGGTAAAACTCATAAATGATTGAACGTAATTCAATTTATATACACATGTGAAATATATGCTGACCCATCCTTGACAACCTTGCTCCTAAACTACTGGCTATATCAATATTATACATACATAGCAAATAATTTGTATATTTGAATACACTAAATCACTTAGTACAAGCTACATTTAAAAAAAAAACATTTGGCCCCACGAAACATATTTAAATTGATGTCCCAAATCAAACACTTTATTTAGAGAAAATTGCGTCGAAATATATCTATAAGAAACCGTTTCTTAATATTTATTCTTCATTTCGTATTTATTTTGATATAAGATATTAAAAATTAAAATCAGATTTTTATAATATAATAAGTTTAATTTAAACTGTATGAAGTCGATAATGAATAATATAAACAAAGTAATGTTACTTTACTATTAAACAAGATGAGTTAATTAATAAATGATTTAAAACTCACTAACTCGAAAACAGTAATATATAATAACATTTTCAGATAATTTTTCCATCTTCCTTACTCCGGACGCGGGCCATATATCTTGGTATTGTTCTCAAGGAGTCAGCCACGAGTTTGAGTCTAGGATACTCTTTGTGCGCTGAGTTATGACTCTGGAGCGGAAATGAGTTATTGTTTGATGGTTTTTGAGTTTCACTTCCATTCTGAGTCGAAAACTTTTTACAAAGGACATTAATGTGACAAATGTGATACTCATTACAAGTATGGTAATTTTAAACTCTATATAAAATGATCCATACTAATATTATAAAGAGGTAAATTTTCTTATAATTTAGTATGCAAAGGGTAATCTCGGAAATTATTAACGCGATTTGGAAAAATGTATCTATTTATTCGGGAAGGCTATATTACATACTTATTACGTTACAAGAGCGAAGTAGTAACCATAAAATGAAACCGATAGGAACAGCCAGTTTTTTTTAACTATCTATTCAATTCAATTCTTTGGTTTATGGCTTTTAGTTGTGCCAGTTAGGCACATATTATTTCGCCAATGTCACGTGGAATGGAGAAAACACGATGGAGATTGATCGGTGTGGTCGAGAATCCAACCTTGACTAAATTTTGAAAACACCCTAAAATAGTGTGAATTTCATTGTTAGTCCTAAAACAACACAAAAAAGTTATAAATATAATAAATATATAGTATACAAAAATACAACTAATATTAACTACTTATATTAACTACAACTAATTTTACTACTACATACTAATATGGATAAGCAATTTTGAAACAGTAAGGTTTTCAGAAAAAAATACAAAAACTCCTTACGCTATATTTGTTAAGAATACACTTTCAGATTGATCCTATAGAATTTTCACCATTTCAATAGTTAAAATCAAAAGAACAGAAATAAGTACGTTTAAATAAAAACAAAATTTCGTATTATGATTTCTTAAGATTTTTTGTAGTGTTTTTAAAAGTTCTTGTGAACAGAATTTTTACCAACAACTGATCCTACAACACCAGTGACCCACAGTACTTACTGGGCTCATAAATTACTATTTTTTGTCATTGTAAGGTAAAGAAAAACCATCCTTACCGTTATCTATACCGTAAATAACCCGAGTATTTCACCGCCAGCTATATTTCAAACGGTTGACACAAACGTAATTTCCCCTAAACACCGAAAAAAAATTAATTCTCACATACGTCAAAATGTCGCATCTCACCGACCGCGACGTCGAAATATTTATGTGTGTTTTTATTTGGATGTATTTTTGTAAATAGTAAATGCGAATGAATAGGCTGATTTCAAACCACATTATATCTCTGAATTCATATTCTTAAATAATAATCGGGAATTTGATAAAGTTAGAAAATAATACTCTGACAAAATCAGAATGTCGCTGCTTTTCAAGAATATTGATGCAACTAAAATGATGAATTTAAAAAAATGGGGTTTTTAAATGTCTTTATTAATGTGTTGGTGCATAGCTGCAAAATTTAAACGATCCCTTGATGTTATAACTTTATTGATTTAAAGAAAATTCATCAGCGCAACTGATTTCATGATAAAACATCAAAGATTTATTGTCTTTTGACATAGTTACATTTTTAGAATTTTGAATTACTACGATATTCTTGCAAACCAGCGATGTGTGAATAAAATAGTTAAATTGGATACAAATCAGTGATTTCTTTTTTAGTAACCTAGAGGTCGGAATTCGACGGTACTTCATTATATTCTCAATCAATTTCAAAATTGACTACGAATAATTTATCCTCAATTTGACCATAGATAAGACAATTAACAAAAGAGTATAAATGCATAATTTAATATATTTTAGGCTAAATTATAAAAAAGTACCATTCCCCTGTATCTAAACTCTAACTGCCTTACTACAAAAGATTTAAACAGACGTTAAACGCGCGTCTAAGACAGTTTTGAGTTAAATATGCTTTAGACATAGATTAATATACATTTAAGTGAGTTTAATAGATGTTTAAAACCTATTTTTGCTGTCAAATGGAACGTATAACATTTTATCAATAAGTTTTTTTATGAGTTTATTCGCTGTTAAGCAATTTAGATAATATTTTAAGCAATGTTTAAATCTTAAACACTGTTTAGCTAGACACGTGTTCAACATGGTTTTAATGCGTCTTTTGTAGTATGACAGTAAGTATGCAAAATTTCATACTCTTTCATTATGAATATGGCTTGAGGGACCTGATCAGGCTGTTTGAGGCCAGCCATACATCAACTGATCAAAAATCTGTTTAAACATACGTTATTATGAGACAATATTGCACGTTAAGTATTGAAGTGTTCGAATTAAAAAAAGGTCTCTTAAAATGAGTTAGCTAAGCTACTTTACGTCCAATCTAGTTTCACGTTATTCTATGATTCATTATCTATCAACATCTGGTAACATTAAAGTTAAGTCTAATTTAAATGACCGAAGACCAAACGTTTTTGTGATTGTATTTTTTTATATTTTAAGCTTTGGTGATTTATACTATCCATATTTTATATAACAGCTCACACAGACACTCACAGTGAGTCAGCTCGTGACCACGACAGACGCAACTTTGCCAAAACGACAGGAAATTAAAAGTTTTTTTGTAATTTCCCAAAAATGTTAAATTTTGTATTCGATCACTTCAGGGCGATAAATTATGTATATACACATTTGTAAGTTTTATTATCGTAAGTGATATAAAACAACTCATTAACCTGGTAACAGTTACCAATGGCTTACGTTAGCTGCGAATCTGTCAAAACTAAGGCACTGACAGTAAATTCTTTCATATGTAAAGCGATGATAATCAAGCTATGTAAATGTTTATGAAAGTCTGAGAGCAAAATTTATGAGTGTAATTCTCACCGAATACTAAGCGCATGATATGGATTTTAACTTTAGGTTTTTAATGGATATGATTTTTTGGAGCTTGGACTTGATTTGATTTTTGGAGCTTTTGAAGTTACGATCAATTTTATTATATTTGTATTTTTTTTACTTTTGATGAACTATATTATATACATAAGATTTTAGTCTACTCCATCTTTAATAAACATGTTAAACTTTAAATATATTTGTAGGCAACTGATAGTAATAAAAAAAAACGTTTAATTATTTTTAAATAACAACTAAATACGATTTTTAATTTCGTCATTTTTTTCAATCTAGAAGACATAACGATTACTAACGCCATCTGTCGCGGAGTAGGAAGACCAAAATTCATGCAATAGAAATGAACCACTACGTTGTGCTACGAATGCTACGAAGCTACGAATTACTACTTGGCTATAATAATAAAAAACAAACTGTGATAAGTGATTTTATATTATCAATTATTTATAATAAAAATAGAATTTTATAATGTCTGATATTTAAAACGATTATTAAAGTTACTACTATAATTCCGTATTTATTTGAATAAGCATATACAATGTAATTATGAATTAATTATTATATTAAATTTTCGGGTCTACTACATGAATCAGACTAACGCAGGATCACGATCAAAAAGTGTTCAAAATGTCGAAAGGATAAAAATAAATAACATACGCAGTTAAAATAATTCTAATATGAAATTTTACTATTATAATATACATATGTATGCATAATACACAATTTTTTTAAACAATTATTTGATTGAAAATTGTAATTTAAACCAGTTTTAATATTACCATATAATTAGAAGTAAACAAAATTATTTACATTTTCTATTAGGAGTTATTTTGTAAAGTATTTTAAATGTTAAATCGAACGTAACTTTAAATTCGTAATCCATATTAATTAGGACAAAATTATTTTTTATTTATAATCATCTCTAAATTTATTTTATCTACCAAAGGCAGGCGATCTACAAAAAAACTAATACTGTAAAAAAAATATATTTAATTTTACAATTAATATATGTCTCATTCCAAGAAAAAATAAGAATGTGTACTTTGTGCTTGGAAATATAATATCTATTATTTTAAAGTACATTCGCCACATAATTGTTTTATTTCAAAGATTTATCAACACTTAATATTACAAATTGTATTCGTAATAAGCTTTCAAGCCGATGACGAGGATTACATTTGTTTGTCAATAAAACAACTCTGCAAACTCTCTGTTAAAAAAGCTGTGACTGTCACAAAAATAAGACACTGAGAGTAAATTCTTTCAAGTGTAAAGTAATGAGAAAGTACTCATGTCAATCTCGCCTAATCGTCTTAATTCTTCAATATTGCTTAAAGCACCACGTACGTAATATTTTAAGACTTATTTTCACTCCCTTAAAACATCCGACTTTAAAATTTTAATGACTATTGAATATGAATATTTCGATCAACGCTAAATCACTTTTAAATCTGTTTTAATATAACGTCGATATTGAGTCTAAAATTTGTCGTACCTAATGTCTTGTGTAGTAATAGAGCTACGGTAATTTAATTAAATCTATGAATAATACACTTGATTTTACAAGTTTTTCATGTTAATAATGAATTTCTAAATAAATAAAAACATATGATTTTTAGAAACATTGATATCTACCATCTGGAATCGAACTAACATTCGTCGGCATTAAAGTACTTGCAATATTTTTGTCAGGTGTAACATAAAAACGGATAAATAATGCCTCATTTCATATAGGGACGCTGATCAGCAATACTGTGACAATCCACACTTCATTTGAAAAAATGACGTCTATAGATGTCAAACCTATTCTTAATAAATTAATTTAAAGAAGTATTTATCTTTTCTTATCTCCTTTGTATATTATATAAAATAACAGATAAATATATTAAAAAAATATCAGATAATAAGTTTTAAATATATTACATTATTGCATATTGCGAAATATTAAACACACTGCAAAATTTGGAATCGTTTAGAGAAAATGACGTCAAAAGATGTGAAACATATTAGGAAATAAATGTGTTTTAAGAAGTATATATCTATCTTTTCTCTTCTATTATGATAAAGGAATAATTAAAACCAGATTAGTGTAATAAGGAGTTTTATCTAATAACAAGTTTTTCAAAGATGATGAAGAAATGATATTATTGAATTTTGCAAAATATGAAACACACTTCAATATTCTAAACATTAAATTCAGAAACTTTTTCTCTACTTATTTAGTTTATATTACTTAAAAAATTTTGTATAACTTTCAATACGTGACGTATTATCAGAATACATTAATATCTTCGAATTTGATTTTTTGTGGGTTGACACATTATGCTTATCAGCATCCATATGTTCCTAGGTTTTAACTGTGATTTCGTCTTGTGTTTTGTTCAGTGCATGCCACCGTGCCTCGGAGAACACGTAAAGGTGTCATCGTGAGTCATGTTGTCACAATCACCGGACAATGATCGTTACTCTTACTAAGAAATTTATTGATAATAACTGATTCAACTCGTCGAACAATTAGCATTTAGAATACAACTACAAAAATAAATTTCGTTTCGCAAATCGGTATCGAAAAATCAATAACATATCAATAACCTGGATTTGAATAAAAAGCAGCAGGGTATGAATACGACCCAAAATCAGCCACACTAAGTTTTAAAATTTACGAAAATTGTTTGTATATATAAAAAAGAAACATTACCTGATTTATTTGAAAATCTATTATCTTATCTCTTCATATAAAATTCTCACGCATTGGCATCTTAACTTAAAAAGTACGGAAAAATTTTTTGTGTGTGTTTCCGGTCGCCCGACACAGAATCATAAGACGTCCGGATCGTAAGACGGGGGTCCGTTGAGTGTGATGAGTTTATTTTGCAACTTAAACAATAATCATTCTATAAAAACTTATTCTAGATTTTTTTTAGTATACTAATCTGTTTTTAATTCAATTTACCTTTTACAAAATACACATATAATAATAGTACATATTAAAAATGCCTTAACAGCTAAAGCATATTATTCTGTTCAAGATTATATAGATGATAAAGATGCTTGGATTTAATATAAGCTGGATACACACAGGGTATTTAATATATTTGTAACTCATAAAAAATGTTTGACATCTTTAAACGCCAATTTCTCAATGTGAAGTCCGTGTGGTCTCTCGTATGCCGCTAGTCTTATTAATATGATTAACATACAACTCTTGTACTAGGAAATCTCTTCAACTCTTCCACAATACAGCTGAAATAAATAATCATAAAGAAATGTCTCCACCTTAAAACGAAAACGTTGTAACACGATGGAAGACGAATAGCCAAAAGTTACATGCTATTTTAAACTCTATCTTAAGGACATAAGAACTACGTTGTAATTATAAAGAAAGTAATATTTATGACTTTCATTACTTAATAAGGTCTAAAACCGTGTTCAGTTTTGGAGAAGTTTTTAATAATGTTAATATATTTTCATATTAAGTTAATTGTTAATGAGTTGAAAGGTGTTGGTATGAGTTTATATAGGGTTGTAGGATTAGGGAAACTTTTGTAGAGATTGTATTTTTTTTTTGTAGACATTTTGGAAGTTATTTTAAAAGGTTATGTAACTAATCGAGTATTTAAATCATTCCTATACATTTAAACTCGTAAATATATTTTTTATTTTAATTTTAATGTTGTTTAGCTTAATTAGAGCCTGTTTTTAAATTCCGGATTTAGGTTTCGAAGGAAGTGAGCATTTTAGTATCCCTTACGTTTTTAATAATTTTGGAGTGATATTTATACCTATTTTAAGCTTGACTGAGTCAGAGCCAAGTTGTAACCCACCGACTAATACTCGTAAACAACTTTGCGCAGGGCCTCATTCTTACAGAGGATCGGTGTAAGGCAACTTTTTTTTTCTTTTTTTTATGTTGACGCAGGGTAAATCTTCATAGATACCCGACTCCTGGGGGGGAGACCGGGTTATGTGAGATTATACTCACTAAAACCCCCTGCGATGGCCGCCACAGCGCGGAAAACGGAGAGGCTACGGGATCGTTTTCGCAGGCACGTCCGCGGCCTCTCCCGTCGGTGTAAGGCAACTTAGCTACAGTTCACGCAGTGAGTAAGAGAGTGGGAAACCTAACTGCCTTCCTATTCCATTCGTTTTCGTTCTTTTCCTTTACGTCCCTTATTCGTGTTTAAGCTGGCAACGTATTTTTAGTTCGTTTGGTGCAGTAAATGTATATGGACGGTGTTTACTTAACATCATCATTATAATAATCACTTGTAATAATCAATTAGACTTAGGTTAGAATTAAACTTATAAGATTTGATTTGAATTACATAAGTTATTTCTCATTGTTTTAATCATGAAAGACTATTAGTATCTTAATTTGGATTTGCACACCTTTCATAACTACTACTTACAAAGTTGTTTTTATTATCTGTGGACAATTGTTGTCCTCTCCTTGTCTTTGTCCATCATCGGTATTAAAAAGAAAACTATCAGTATATACTTAATTACTAGTCGTGATATCCTTCGCAACATGGTAGCCTAGTACATATCGCTGTACAGTGCTAAGACCGCCAGTTGTATGTGTAATTGTTATAATATTTTAATATTGTATGTGTCCTTAGTGTACAATAAAATATACTTTCTTTCTATCAGGATCACTTTTAACCTTTAACTGGTGACGATCGGTCTCACAGACCGCGTAACGCAAGCAAAACTTTATTTTAATTCCCTCTGCTTTTTTGTTTAAATATATTATTCAACATTTGATAAACATAAATTAATCTAGATACAATAAATACAGCAGCGGTCAGTCAGACCGCTCGTCACCAGTTACACTAAAACTACGCCACCAGTTAAAGATTAAAAGACAATTGGGTGTCGAATATCCAATCCACTAGCACTCAAAGTCTAAGATAGCAACAAGTCCTGAAAACTGAAGACACGCCCACCTCTCTATCGTAAACCAGTATCGGTTCGAGTCTGCGCAGTGCAGGTATTGGAAAAGGATGTGTGGGCAGCTGTAAAGAACTATACGTTGATAGTTAGGTTAGAAGGAAATATCTATACGTGTAAATTTCAATACTAGTAACTACAACTGCGAAAGTAATTGGACGCTGATAAGCAGTACTATATCAAGCCACA
Organism: Hypolimnas misippus; assembly: GCA_037950945.1. Classification (NCBI taxonomy): domain Eukaryota; kingdom Metazoa; phylum Arthropoda; class Insecta; order Lepidoptera; family Nymphalidae; genus Hypolimnas; species Hypolimnas misippus. Next base: position 12,495,745 of record JBBEEQ010000031.1, read on the forward strand.
CTTCATTTGAGGAAATGGCGTCTAAAGTTGTCAAACATATTCTTAATAAATTAATTTAAAGAAATTTATATCTTTTCTTTTCTATTTTATTAACCGGTATAATGATTTATATATTATATAAAATAGCAGATTCGTATATTAAAAAAAATCAAATAAAACGTTTTTCAAATGTTTTGAATTATTGAATACTAGCTTTTGCCTGCGACTTCGTCCGCGTTTTCGTCGTTTTTCGTAAAAAAGTAGCGTATGTCCTTCCTCAGGGTTCAGTTCAGTTAATTAGGGATAAAGAGAGTATTATAAACGTAAGAATAAACAAATATAATCAGAATGCTCCGAACTGCTAAGCTATCAGGAATTACACGTGTTATCGTGAGTCGACCATAAAAGATAGACTTATACTGATGAAAAGTATACTATAACCTGCCCAGGAGTATGAAGAATAATTGTACTAAGTTTGGTTAAAATCCATCGAGTAGTTTTTGTTTCTATAAGGAACATACATACAGACAGACAGACAGACAGACAGACAGACAGACAAAAATTTTACTGATTGCATTTTTGGCATCAGTATCGATCACTAATCACCCCCTGATAGTTATTTTGAAAATATATTTAATGTACAGAATTGACCTCTCTACAGATTTATTATAAGTATAGATGACGAAATATTGAACACAATTCAAAATTCGAAAAATTAAGAAACTTTTTCCGTACTTATTTAGTTTAGATGATTTGAAATTTCATTAATGTTAAATACGTGCTTTATCAGAATAGATCAATATATCCAAATTCGACACTTTTTGTTGGTTGACACACTATTGCTTATCAGCGCCCACATCTCCTTTCCTACAAAGCCTTCTTTCAGATACCCGAAGCCACCCACTAGGCGTGAACCAATAATATCGATAGTCGATAGCTCCGCCCATGAAAAAAACGGTCAGAAGGGCGTTCGTTCGAGGATTTACAGGGATATCACTTTTAAGAGCGTCATAAAAACATTAGCTGCCTTTCTACAAAAAATTTTAACACACTTTAAACGCGTATCTATAAAATCCTGTACTACAAATCAGCATCTAACGATAGTTTTGAGTTAAACATGGTTTAAACCTAGTTTTATTATCTATGAACATAAGCTTAGGTATTTTTAATATATGCTTAAAACCTACTTTAGCTTTCAAATATAACATGAGACATTTTATTAATAAGTTTCTTTTTAATTTAACAGGCAGTGTAGCAATTTCGACAAAATTTTAAACAATGTATAATTTTTAGACACTGTTTACCTAGACACGTGTTGAACATGGTTTTATTTCATCTTTTGTAGTAAAGCAGTAGAAGCTTGAGGTTAAAGTTAGAGAACAGTGTAAAGATTAAAAATTAAACATTGTTTAAAATGTTGTCAAAATTGCTACACTGCGTGTAAAGTTAAATATGACACGTCATATTTGACAGCTCATATAGGTTTTAAGCATATGTTAAAAACGAAATTGTCTTTAGATACGGATTTGTAGTACAGAATTTTATAGATACGCGTTTAACGTATGTTTAAATTTTTTATAGTAAAGCAGTAAACCTTTAATAAAATCCCGAATATTTATATTTTCAACCGCCGTAAAAAAGAGACCGTTAAACGCTATGAGCGTCTGTCTGTGGCACCGTAGCTCCAAAACGGGTAAACCGATTTGGATGCGATTTTTTTTATTTAAAAGAATATTTTCTAGCAATGGTATGTAGCTATTTCAAGATCACTAGCACTTTTCTCTTTATATTACTGATGGTATTTTTATTCGTAAAATATTTTTATTAGAATTAATAATTGAAGAAGAGTTACGACAGATATATGTAAAGTTGTATAGTCTATTCTTCTTATTTGGTTGTGTATACTTGTCTTATTTGGTTACAATCCCCGGAACGAAAATAACGAATCATTATTATTCATTACTAGCTTTATCCGCGACTTCGTCCGCGCGGAATAGTAAATGTAAATCCAAGATATAAGCCATCATTGTCTTAGATTTTCGCGATTATTATTCATTGAAATAAAACTATTTTAAACGGATTTAAATCGCGTATAATTATTTTTTATCATCCCGACGTTTCGAGCACTTTGCAGCGTTCGTGGTCACGGGTAGACTCCTACCCGTGACCACGAATATAAGCCATCTTCATTTCAAACAATCAAATCGGTTCAGGAGTTTTTATGTGAAAAAATAAGAAGGATTGTTTAAATTATTCATATGGGAACTTAAATTTCTTTCGAGCTAAAACGTAACCTATGTGTTTTTCCAAGAAATGAGCCATCTTCATTTCAAATTTTAGCCAAATCGGTTCAGTAGTTTTTGCGTGAAATAGTAACAAACATCCATCCATCCATCCACACGTTTGCTTTCACATTTATAATATCAGGACGATAAAATATTATTCAATTCAATAATTTCATCGTTAATTTCTCATTTCATTCTTCTATCTAGTTAGACGTACACAATATTTGTCTGCTAAATAAGACAATTAAGAAAATAGAGACTATAGCGCGATATGTAGCGAAGAACTTATTGTGTTTAGAGGCAAATGTATACACTTTATGTAAATCTAACTTATTTTGAATCAGTTAGCTAAATTATTGATCGTTGGACCAAATAAGAGCGGGATAGCAATATACTTTTGAGTTTTTAAAATGTGTTGTGCGTATTAAGGTATGGTCTACATTCCGAACCGGTGGTAGATTCATTAATTTAAATTTGTTTTGTTTATTTCTGTATTGACGATTCAAAAGTGCTTGTAAAAGCCTACTTGAATAAAGTTTATTTTGATTTTGAATATCACGCTTACTATTAAAGTGACCAAATTCAACAATTGTCATTTTTCCATTCCGTTTCTTTAGTTTTTTTTTAGAAAAATATGTAATTAAGTAAACCTAAATTAGATTTATAACCGCTTAACTAAATCGCTACATAGATTTGTGTCGCAAATGAAGATTAAATTTATATATAAACCTGCCCATTAAGTATTTATTACTCAACATGTAATACTCAACAACACTAATTACCAAAGACACAACAAAACAAACAAATCCAGACAAAAATCATCTCCATCATATATTTTAAAATTCGAAAGAACGATACTATCTATATAAGATACTTATCTTTATTAAATTCTATAAAAAAACTAGATATAAGTTAGAATCAAATCCAATAACAACAAAATAAACAACAAACACATCAAATCCAGACAACAACATCTCAATTTTTTTTTATTGGAACCGACTTAAATCCCTAAACTGTGCACAAAGTAAAACTGTAGTTCGGGAGATTTTTGTACGTGGTATTATTACTACCTCTAAACAATCTTAAAATTACACTGAGAATTGTTCCTAGACTGCGCAGGCTTTTAAAGTCGTATTAGTCGTAGTCGTACTAGCCTTCGACTGCGTGACATGTTAATAAAAAGTACCTCATGTGTTATTCCAGTGTATAAACTATATTATTGTAAATTTTAATCAAAATCTATTCCGTAGTTTTTATGTAATATAGCAACAAACATACATCCATTCAAGTATTAAAATATCCTTTTAAAAGTAACTAATATAGAACAACTCTGTAACCTGGTAACCATAACCGAGGTAACCTTACGTAGACTATGACCAGGGCCGGCCCTGACTATATCAGCGCCCTGGGCAAGTGATTCCTTTGGCGCCCTTTTAACCGAATTCCATCAACGAGGAATTCTCAATTCATGAAGTACTTTCTTATTTATTTGTTTTTAACTTGTAATATTATTTATCATTTTAATTTAGATTTAAATAGATAGTTATTAAAATTAAAAAAGTAGTGAAGTTAAGTCGATCCGTCCGGCGCCCCGTAAGCCACGGCGCCCTAGTTGCCTTGAGCCGGCTATAGCTATGATTATCAATTAATATGTTACTAACAGTAAATTCTTTCAGGTACAAAATACAATGATACATAATTTACGTTAATCTTATGAAAGTCTGAAACAAAAGTTACAAGTATAATTTTCACCTATTAGTTGATAAGATTGTCACAAGAAACCGGATATATCCGGTTCAACGATAATGTGTACAATATAAAAAGCACACATCGATACCTGCACGGGTAGGCGTGTGTGCGGGCGTGCCGTCGAACTCCCATTGGCTGATCGGAAACCAATCGATAACCGATAACTGTCCATACGCGTTCCAAGTTCGAATGCCGTAACCTTATTGGCCGGTTTTATTTTTTATTTTCGTGATTTTCATCGAATTTGCGTTTTTTGATCGGTTTTTCATTCCGATTTTGTACAGAGTTTCTTGCTATAAAGTGTGTGTACAATTTTATTTAACTGTTTCATTTTCATGTTAACGGTTTTGACGCAATGGTTATTCCAATGAATATTTTTTTTCAAAACAGCTTACGTTTGCCGGTTTGGGTGATATATTTATACCAGTTATTTTTTACTGTTTTTTAAATTATATTAATGCTGTCAAGCAATAATATGTCAACCCACAAAAACTCAAATTCTATGTATTTTGATACTGCGTCACAGTATTAAAAAAAATTAAGTCATCTAAACTAAATAAGTACGGAAAAAAGTTTCTTAATTTAAGATTTCGAATTTCAAGTGCGTTCTATATTTTGCGATTTATACAATAATCTTAAATATTAGAAATACTAATTATTAAATAACACATTAAATATATCAATCTGCTTTCAATTTATTCTACCTTTTATCAAAATAGAAAATAAAAGATAGATAAAAAAAAAGATAGATAGAAGAAGAAAAGATATACGTCGTCAAACTAATTTAATAACAATATGTTTGACATCTTTAGACGGCATTTTCTCAAAATGAAGTCCATGTGGCTTGACACAGTATTGCTTATTAGAGTTCACGTAGGACCAATCTGAAAGGATACCCTTTTGTAGAATTTTCCAAATCAGTTAAAACATAACAAATTTCTGAGATAATAAATACTTTAAAAATTTACGATACGACTTGAGAAATGGGAAGCTCCCTAATTTTTGAAATCACTTGAAAATCTATACCAATATTGTCAAACTGAAGAGTTTGTTTGTTTGTACGCGCTATTCTCACGACATCCTGGTTCGAAGTGAAAAATTATTTTTGTGTTAGATAGTTTATTTATTAAGGAAGGCTATAGGCTATATTACATCATGCTACGACTTATAGGAGCGAAGCAGTAACCATAAACGCGAGTGAAGCCGCAAGGGGCAGCTAGATTTAAATACAGAGTCATCTACGTCCAACAATACCCAGATTGAATCAGACAAACCAATTATTTGCGCGGTATTTTTTATACCTACGCCCGCTTTCTTTCGCTTAAAGGATAAAAATAATTACAAGATGAAAGATATTCCTTGCGACGGGCGCGCCATTTTTTTTTTCTATTTTTTCCAATTTTTTTTTATACTTTTTTTGTTTTCGGAGAGACGCGATCTGTCGTCCGCGCTTGTAATTCATCGGTGCTCGCGTTTGATTTGTATGGACATTTATTTTTAATTATTTTGTTAAATTAATATATCGCTGGTTTGCAAGAATATCGTAGTAACTCAAAATTCTAACAAATAGAACTAAGTATGTCTAAAGACCATAAATCTTTGTTGTTTTATCATGAAAAGAGTTGCGATGATGAATTTTCTTTAAATCAATAAAGTAATGACATCAGGGGATCGTTTAAATTTTGCAACTATGCACCTAACACATTAATAAATAAGATTTAAAAACCCCTTTTCCTAAACTTCATCATTTTTAGTTGTATCGATATTCTTGAAGAGCAGCGATATATTTTTTAAGTCATAATACCTGTCAAACGATGTAATGTGTGATTACCGCCGCCCATGGACACTGGCAACCCAGACAATTGTTCGGTGATTGTATGGTGCGGAAATATTTGTAACTATATTAAAAATTAAGTAAACCACAGGTATACGTGGGATATATTTATGCCAGTTATTTTAATTAAAAAATAAAACTGCTGAACCGATTTTGATGGAAATTCTATGAGACCAATCGGTAAAGATATTCTTTCGAATAAAAATATTATAAAAATACGTTTAGGAAATCACGAATTCCTGAAGTTACTAACATAAAAAATTCGATATGACTTGGGAGTCTCCTTAATTTTAAAAGTTGATTCCAAAATTTTAAATAAACTATCAACGTCCCCTATTGTTTTTAGTGGGTTTTTAATATTTTATTACTGAGATAGTTTGTTTTAGTAAAAGTTTTTGAAAAAATTTTATGTCTTACGTGTATTTTTTATTTTTTTTATAATAGAATCGACACGTGTCTGCATCGCTAGATATTATCATACTTTAGAATATTTTCAACATATGTCCTGATCAGCTGATTTAGATTACATCTATTATAGATGTAAAATAAAACTCAAAATTTTTAAATTAAAATTTAAAATATTAAAAAAAAATTCGTATCCACATAAACCTAACGTGATCTTTTAATTCAATTCTTGGTCCATACTAATTAACCCTTTCTCGGAGAATTCTTTGTGAAGAGACAATAATAATAAGCGGCGAAATGAACGCTAATACTAGGAACGTGTCCTGTTTATAGAAATGTCATTTTTAATTAAATATAAAATACCATTTTTTAAAACGCAAGCTTTAATAAAAAATTTAAAATAAAAAAAAATCATTCTTATTACCTCATTGGTCATAGTTGGCGTATATTGACTAGGTGCTGTATAATCGTTCACAGCCAATCAGAACGCACGCTGTGACATAAACGGGAGAGACTGCGTCAATTTTTTTAATGGCAAGTAATATTATACTATGATGTATCCCGCTAATGTCATTGTCATGGTGTGGTTTCATTGTTTATTAACCTACCTTAACTTGGACTGAGGTAGAACCTAGCTATAGCCTCCTGACCACAACTCGTATATGGGCTGGCTCGCGGCAGTACCCCACTTTCACAAAAGATCGATGTGAAGTAGCAAATATAGCTGGAAACCTAAATCGCTGCCCCATTCCCTTCCTTATGTCCTATTACCTTCATCCCTCATCCCTTTTTAAGCTGACAACGCATTTTGTAGTTCCATCGATACTGCAAATGTCATGCGAAGATCACTTAACATCAGGTTTCCCGTCTGCTCATTTCTACATTCTAACAGATAAAGTCGATTATTGTGTTAAAAAGAACAGTCCGATCGAACACTCACTTAAGACCTTTTCCTTATACGACCTTGCAACCCACATGTCGCTTAAGACCTTATTCCATTATAAAATTTACAAAGTTGAAAATACACTCACGAAATAAACATAACACAATTATTGACACTCATTATGGACACGTAATTAACACTCTAAAAAACGAAAAACAAATACCAACTTGTAATCCCTACAAATGGGCAGGTGCCCGCATTAAAGTTCCAACCCTCGGCCGTTAGGGCGGCCATCTTAATCAACCCTTCAAAGGACAATGCTTGACCCACGGGGTGACCGAAGTAATTATTGCTATGCCCTATTATTAGTTCCATATTCATGATTTAATTTCCGAGTTTGCTCTTTGATTGATTTTAAGATTGCTATGAATTTGAAGATGGAATAACATCTGAGCATTCGCTGCTAAATTTGATTGATGATTTCGTTCCTAACACACCATTGAGCATTTCACGTCTTCAAATATTATCAATGTATTATTTAACTACATCTATGCGAATAAATGTGGTGTGAAGAGCATTAATTTCTATTGAAACAAAAATATTGAGCATTTGACGTTTCAAAATATTATCAATGGCCAGAATAACACAATAAGTTTATGTCAAAGTAGTTACAATCATTACATGAACGTCGAATGGAAAATGCGTCTGTCAATTATCGTGCATGTACCGAAACACGTCTTGCTGATCAGCGTAAATAATTGCACTGTGTTTGGGTACGTTCTAACGAATAGCATTACATTTTTACCCGACTGCGGTAAAGCCTAGAAGGGTTATTTAGTATAATATATATTTATCTTGAATTAAAAATGGTGAATTTTGTGCCCTTTAATGTGCGGCCTGGTATTGTTTTTAAGACTCTCGAAATGGTTATCAAAATAAAGTCCTTTTAAAGGTGAGCACATTAACTTATACAATCGATATTTTTTGAAACAGCAAGCTAATAAACCCTTCGCAAAGAAGGAGGTTCACAATTCTCTGGGGACTTTTCTATGTATGTTAGCCGATATTATACCGATATAGATAATTCTTTTATTGTTCGGCACGGTATACTTTACGATTGATACCATAAAATTTTCATCAAAATTGGTTCAATGGTTTAATTTTAAAATCAATATAACTGGAATAAATCAACGAAAGTGCGTGTTTCGCTTTTAAATTCGCTTCCTTTTTAAAAAAGTCTTATACCAGAAATCAATAATCAACTCATCAATAAAATCATCCATAAATCATAAAAACGCCTACATCAATAATCGAATTTTTATTTTTTTTAATTACTTTAATTTGGTTATTTCATAGACGTGTAGATAATATATCTTATAACTTATAATCTTATAGTACCGTCACTTAGAGAACATCCCAGTAGAGCCAATCTTTCGGCTTAATAGCATTTCACCAAAGTGGACAACACTGGACGGCCAATTAAAGCGAAAACTAACGTCAACCCTACCCGAGGTGGACCTTTATTACGTCACGTTGGACTGATTTTATCGGAGACTAGTGTGTGTCGCCGACTTTCATTATAAGATTGATCGGTATATATGCTGATAAGCAATAATAACCCAGACAAAGTCAAATTCGGAGATATCGATGTATTCTGATAGCGTGTCACGTATTTAACATTATATAAAAAAAATTCAAGTTTCTTAATTTCATGATTCGAATATTGAAGTGAACTACAATCTCATATATTTGAAAAACTTTTTATTAGATAAAACTTTATAGTATAATCTGCTTGTAATTCATTACAACTATTATCAATTATTATGAATAGGTTTGACATCTTTATGCGCAAGTTTCTTAAGTAGTCCATGTAGCATGACATAGTATTGCTTATCAGCGTCCATATATGTATATATTAATATTCATATAAAAAAATAAATGGCAAACAAGACACCTGATTATTATTTACACTACCAGAGAAGCCCTACTAAGAGTACATAGTTCAGTCATAAAGACCAACATAAAGACAAACATTTCAATAAGGACTGAAAATGTTTCGATTGAAGCTGTTATTTCTTCTTTTAAAAATGTATCTTCAAAATCGGGGTCTAATTTGAATATTTTATTAAAAATATATATATAGCCTATTGGTCCCCGTCAATCTAACCAGATAATCAACAAAGGGAAACGGGGCCTGTTTGTGAAATCAACTCCAGATAAAAAAAGACAATCACCGCCCTTTCCTTTCCCTTTGTCCCTTTATTTTTTCTTAATTTCAACTTGATCCCAATCAGGAGTAAATTATAACGGCCAGTTAACTAGAAGAATGTCTCTTGTTGTATTGTCTTTCCTTGATTTCTTTCTGTTTGAGATCATTGGTATTTGTTGAGAGCTGATGCTACCCCAAACAAATTAAATATTGTGAGTAATTAAGAAAATTAAAAATAGAATATTATGGTATTTGCTTGTTCGATTTTTTATTGAGAAATTATCTTGAATTTAATTTACAAATATAAAAAAATTACGGTTTATTATTATATTACATCAAAATATATAGCTCTTCTGGGCTCGTTGTTGCAGTTATAAAGCGATTGAGACATTCGTTAGCACTTAACAAGTCAAAATCTTTAAAACTGACATAAAGAATGCAAACGTCAGCTTCACATACTTTACTACCTTAGGCCAGGCTTTAGATGCATTTCAACAATACCTTAAAACGTCACGTACAAAAGTATCACACAAAATTTCCGCGATCACACCCACCCAACACAAATAGATAATTAAATAAGAGGAATCCTCGCGCCACGATTTCGAAGTTAAATTAACTTTTTTTCTTTGTTTATCGCCATCTTAACCCCTTTTCTTGTATCGACGATGACGTTGTAAAAAACCTCCGCAATGGCGACGCAAGAAATTGAATTTTTATCGAGATTAAAATTTGAATGGCAAACGCTTTGATTACAGCATTATCTCGCGAAACATTTCCATCTTGCGTTAAGCCTAATATTTCGGCCAGTTCTACCTTTGTAAGGACTTTGTCTATTATAACACGACTGAAAACCAAAATGTGTAGTCTTTATGCTTTGAAAGAGTTCAGAAATAAATAATAATTAGACATTAGGTTAATTAAAATGCTTTGTCAGACGGATTCCATTTCAAGTTTAAAAATGTCTAACCTATTCTAATAAAATAGTTTGAAGACGTCTATATCCATCTTCTCCTTTCTATTTTAATAAAATATATACTTGATTTAAAGCAGATTGGTATAATATTTTTTTTTCTAATAATAAGTTTTTCAAATATATTAGATTATTGCATATTTCAAAATGTTTAACATACTTTACTATTCAAAACATTAAATTAAGTAAATTTTTTTCGTACTTATTCAGTTTACATGACTGGATTTCTTTTTAATAATATTAAATACATAACGTATTATCAGAATAAATCAGTATCTCCGAATCGGACTTTTTGTGGGTTGACATATTATTTCTTAACAACATCCTATTGTCGATATCAACAATATTTTCCACCTCTTGTAATGATATATATATCGCTTGATGTTCGCTCTATGCCGAAATGGCCTTGTGGTTAGAACACGTCGATCTCAACCGATGATCGCGGATTCAAGCTCCGGCTAGAACCACTGAGTTTTCAAGTGTGTTTCAATACATCTCGTGCTCCGCGGTGAAGGAAAATATCGTGAGGAAACCTGAATGTGCCGGGAGAAATTCTGACAAATGTATAGCAGTGAAGCTGCGTGGTGAATTAAGCCATAAAAACCTTCTTCCTAATGTAATAGGAGGCCTATGCCCATCAATGGGATATTTACTTTACTTACTTCTATGTTCTCTCTTGGCATCACTATACGTAGGACTTTTCTTGTTACATATTTTTTAAAAGCAGATATGATTCGTTCATACTATTCGAGGTTAGTCTGTAACTATTTCAAACACTGATAGGTTCGTCAATTGTTGCTAAAGAAAGAGCTGCCCAAACAAGCGACGATCGCGCTGGTGTAGCGTGCTGTATATACCTTATTAGATATTTATATTAGTATAAATATTTGTTTCTAGATCTAGGTGGTCATCCTTCTGGGTGTCCGCCGTGCATAGGATAGCGTAAAGCTGTCGGTCCCGGTTGTTATCACAATCACCTGATAATGATCGTTACTCTTCGTAGGGATGGTCTAATCTAAATGGTTACTGCCTTGCCTTCAAAGGTTGCTGAGATCAGATGGCATTCGCACTGTGTAAAAATCTATTACTTGTCAATATATGGACTAGAATAGAAAGCAGACCCAAGTAACAGGGAATAATGCTAGGTAGATGATGAAAGAACTGCCCAAGAGCTAGTTAGTTACAAGGAAAACATCGTTCTATATGGACAGCATTCTGGGTGCCTAAATCCATGACCTTGTAAAATATCTACTGTTATAGATAGTGTGAACTGGGCATGTGTTGTACATTCACCCAGCAATACCAGAATAGATATTTGAATTAAAAAATAAAACTACTTTTTTTTAATATTTTTCTTAAATGATGCCTGATCTGTAAGACTCTTTAAGATACTGCATTGGGATTTAAAAAAAATGTAAATAAAAAAAAGTTCAGTTTTTTTTTACTTTTAGATATCGATTCTGTTAACACTGGTAGAATATCCAACACATGCATAGCAGAAACTTTGTATAATATCATTACAATGTCTGCGAAGGTAGAAAAAAAAAACATATTTTTACATCATTGCAAAACTCAACCAAGCGTCGAACAATTAACAATAGCGACATAAAAATCGTACTAAAAAATGTCTATTAAAAATGTACCTAGATTTCCCCACACGGTTGGGGCATTAATTAACCGGGAATGAATGCCATCTCCACACCAGGGCACTTCTCCTAATTGAATATAAACTTAGCTATTAGGGAATATTTTTTTTAAGTCAATTAGTCATCGTATTGTATGTAACGTTGACGTGTGAGTGATCTCGTGATTTAGTATGAGTTTGTTGAAATTTGTATGCTTGATATGTTTGTGTTATTTTTATGGCTCATTGTAGTTAATTTTAATTAATTTTAAATAGAAGTAACTCTTTTCATTACCTCTTCACGGGTAAACTCCTAAGCCAATCTCGATGGATTTTGGTTTATAGAATGAACATAGAACCTTGACGAAGTACATAGGCTTCTCTTTATCACGGAAGTGAAACTCGAAGGGAGTGACATAAAGGACGATAATTTATATGGAGTACCCATCATTTCTCCAAGGCGAGAGTGGAACTTATAAGTTTTACTTTCAGATTTTTATAAAGATTTACATAAATTTGTCATTGCTTTACACCTGAAAGAATTTACTGTCAGTACCTTTCTTCTTGACAGCCAAAACTTTCAAAGTCTACTTAGATAACTGTTACAGAGTTGTTTTATGTCAGTTACGATAGTAACATAAATGTAATTCTCACCAAGCTGTTGGTAATAAAATTGCTACTAAAATTATTGTTCTGTATTTTATAATACAGCCGCACTGCTGGGCAAAGACCTCCTATTAAGGAGAAGTTTAAAAGCAGAATCTACCACGCTGCTCCACTGAAGGGAGCATATACACATATCAGAACTTCATAATACATGCAGGTTTTCTCACGATGTTTTCCTTCACCGAGTGGATTTAAATACAAATTATAACACATGAAAACAGGAGCCGTAAATATTGTTCATTGTGTTCTCTTAAGTACTTTTTGAAGTTGATGAGGATAATATTACGAGTGTAACTATTGTTTTTCTTATCGGTTCTTATTGATAAAATCAATATACAAAAGTGGTTATTACCTACCCACTTTTGTAAATTTATTACCTACGTACTTACAACCTACTTGAATAAAAATAAATTACATTTAAGTATAACGAAAACTTATGCAGAAGATTCTACATGAAACGCGTAATAATTTAACATATTTTTTATTGATTCTGAAATGCAATTAAATTAGAGTCAGCTAGTCGAATAATATTTATAAAGATTCCTTTCACAGATAGGAGAGTATCATAGCAAAATGTTAAAATATAAATGTAATAATTATTAATTTGATAAACATTCAAAAGATAGCGAGATCCACTCATCGGCTGTTAGGCTGGGACGACGTCGTAGCATCGACCGACAGCGACTTATCCACGGTATTTGAATAATTTTTACATTTAAAATCATTCGCAACGAGGACATCCAAAGGGTAACCACGAATCGCAACCATTGCGAAGAGATAAGAAGAAAACTGCGGGATCTGGACCAGTGTATGAGAGATAGCGTTTTAAAGAGATCATTGAAATCGTAAATTCAATCAAAAGTGCTTTAATAACCTACTTGGATAAAGAATTTGAATTTGTTAATTGGTGTCTTTCTTTTTACGGTTACTAATACTATAAGAGTATAAATATTGCAAGGTTTTTATAGTGACTTGCCTTTATTAATTTATTTTTTTATTATAAAAAGGGGGGCAAACGAGCAAATTGTACCACCTGATGTTAAGTGGTTACTATCGCCCGGACATCTGCAACACCAGGGGCGTTGCGGGTGCGTTGCCGGCCTTTGTCGGAAAGGCCTTGAAAATCCCCAAATTATTAATTTAACGCAATGATTACTATGCACATATTATGTTTCTTAGATGTATATTTGGTTATATCTACAACAGTGTTTCGTAAATCTCTAATAAAAATAAAAATATTGTATTTAACTCAATATATTAAATAATAATGAAACAACAAATTATTCCATACACGGATATCGTGTCAAAATTTAGTTACCACTTCAATATAAAATAACAATCAAATCATTGTTTAAAAAAATATCATTATTATCAAATAACAATGATTATGTTATAATAATGATTTAATAATTATTATTTCATAATGATGATTATATATTTGCTTGTAACTTGAGTCGGGACGCAAATAAATTCCGAGTGATTCTTTTAAATACGGATTTTAAGCAGATTTTCTGTGGAATAAGTAAAAACGAATCCGTCAGTCCGCTAAAGGTTTAAGTCGGTCTGAATATTTATAAGTTTTTCTATTATTTCATTTAATTATTTTTCAACTTCGGGTTAAATCGCTTCAAATTCAAATTGAATGTTCCGTATTCTTGGGTTTATATTAATTCATAGCATTGCTGTCTCGCTTGTTTTTACTAGCTCCCTCTCCCGGTTTCGTTCGTGTTTATGGTTACTGCGTTGCTGCTGTGAGTCGTATAGTGACGTAGTTCAAGGTAGAAATAATTTTTCAAATTGGATAAGCAAAGATTACAAACTTACAAGCAAATTTTACCTTTTTAAAATATTCGTATACGAGTAGATATAATGATATCTATGAATTTGAAATTACTAATCTTATATTTTTTTTATTTATTTTGTAAAAATTACATTTTTAGGTATTATTTTCGTAATTGATACAAAACGTTCTCTAACCTAAAAAACTTACCTAGGTAGCCTTATCTAAGATGTGGCTATCGAAAGAAAGGCACTGTCAGGTAATTTATTTAAGTGTAATGTAATGATAAACGACTTATGTAAACCTTTATGAAAGTCTGATGCAAAAATATAGTTATAAGTGTAATTCCTGCCTTACATTCAGCGTTTCAGTAAGCTTAAATTGCAATACATATTATATCGATTTACGATTTCTCTTATAACAAAAAGTTGGATGTAAAATAACATAAGATGATAATACATCTATTTTAATGTTTAAGACGTTTTTACACAATTTGACTTATCTACAAACGAATTCGCCTACAGGAAATATACGAAATTTTTTAACGTAAACGTTTTAAATAAAATTATATATATATTTTTAATATATTATGATTTTATTTTATTTTCTTAATAGATTATAATTAGAATATTTTTATTTTACGATTTATGGCAATCGTAAGATCCTATTGAAGTCTTGAATAAATAAGTAGATATTGACTGTTTACGAGTTAATCAAAGTGCAATAGACTGTTTATATTTCTGGGTTTATTAATTTCGTAATTAAGATAACAATAGTATATTTAATTGACATAACTCTACATATAAATAAAGTATCATATAATAAGTAGAAAAATAAAAGAGTCCCGCTGAGTTTATTTCGCGGTTTCTCAGGTCTGAGGCTTAATATTTTCCGAAATTATGCTAGATTCATTTGCTCGACTTTCAAAAAGAGAATGTAATTTCCTTATTTTAAATAAAAATATGTTGATTTTGATATCAATAGATATACTAATTTTTACTATTATTCTTCTAAGTTGTTGATATTATGACTTTAATATACAAAAACTAATCTTCAATAAATAAGTTCCGAATTTGACGAATTCACAATGCTTATATAATCTGTGTCATTGTTATACTTCGGCGCACTTTGCGGCTATCATTCTTAGGAAAATATTGAACATCTACTTTTGTACTTTCCTAGTGACTTAATTAATAAACACATTATCGTCGAAGTGAATTTTTGCGTTTTATTTTAACGCCATAATGCAAACTAACTCAACCTCAAAAATTACTCATTCATATAGACTTTTATGAACTCTTTTGAATCGTCAATTTTCAATTTCGCCATATCAGTTCCACGTAAAGCTACCACCGGCTCGGAATGTGGACTCACTGAGAAGAGTTATGAAGAAGCTCAGTAGTTACTCTTTTAAAAATATTATTGTAAAATATTACTGAATACAATTAACTACACTTTCCATACAAGAATGTCAACGCACTATTATTCCATTTTCATTAATGATAATGTACTGAAAAATATTCTTTTTCTATTAACGATTTTTAACGATTAAATCATAACAGACTATCCATAAAAACGGTAAGATCGAAACGATTAAATTCATAATGTAAGCCAATATCAGTAAAACTACTAATTACAACATTCGCACTGCAATTTGACTGAATAGACTATAACGCTCGCGTTGAAAACCTTTTAATATCAAATGAGCCGAAAATTGGTACGTGTCAAACGACATTAGTAGGTGAAACTATAGGAGAGGATCTAAGCCTTGTTAGCAATCATTTTAGTGTGATAATGAATTTTCTTGATGAAATTGAACTATTAAACATATATATCAAAATGCGCTATGCTTAATGGAATCAAAAGTGCAAATGTATTTTGGTTTATAGAATATACGATATGTAGTTATCAAATTTATTAATTAATTTATATAATGTTATCAAATTTAACAATGAATAATTAAATTCACTATAAATACTACCTCAAATTTCAATAAGAATGCGGCGTTAAAATTATATTATTTCAGTTCTTAAAAAGATTCACAAAAGTATAAATATTTTTTTAAGTATTTATATTTTCTAAAATTTATAGTAACATTTTAACAAAATTGAATTTTAACAAAGGTGAGTAATTTTAATTATAATGCGCAAATAAAAAAAACAACATTTAAACGATACATATAATTAGCCATATTTACAAAAACGTTAGTAACGTACTACTGCCATTATAAAAAGCAAATCAATTGTAAACGTGCAATTATCCTTACAAAAGGTAGAGATTTTTCGTAGTGAATGCACTGTTGGGGGTATCAACAGCTCTCGAGATGTACAACATGATCATTGAAGTAGAACTAGCCACTAAATAATGATACTTCGAGCGTAATACCGCATTATGATCGTGGCGAGATGAGTTTTGCTGTTGCTTGCTGTCTTTACAGTACTTTACATGCATTTTGAAGCTAAAAATAATGTACTACATAGCATAAATTATTGGGATGAATCTATACTAATATTATAAGGCTAAAGAATTTGTTTATTTGAACACGCTAATCTCGAGCGAACTTGTTCGAATTGAAAAATTCTTTTGTGTTAGATGGTTTATTTATTAAGGAAGGATATAGGCTATATTACATCACGCTATGACTCATAAGAGCGAAGCAGTAACCATAAACGCAAGTGAAACCGTAAGAGACTGCTAGTTTACGCTATGCAGTACATTAATTTTAACTTCTTCATTCTTCATTATTTAGAGTATCATTATCTAGTGGTATAATCATTATAATAAAAAAAAATTATGATTAAATTTAATTAAATTTATCATTAACAAAATATAAACACATAAAAGTAATCATTACAAAAATATAAAAAATAAAAATTCGAAATTCAAATAAATTTCGAACGTTTTAAAATTTATCACCCAACTTTCGCCCCTCGCGTCTTGCGTAAAATAAAGATCACCCGTGATAATTGCAATCATAATTAGCGCTCGCAAACTACCTCCGTATAATGCGTGCGTTGTTTTGAAAATTTGATAACTTTATCCGAATTCACTGGCCTAGGACACGTTGGGGAAATCTCGGCGTTCATTACCGCGCCGTGCGTTCGCTAATGCCCGCGCACCTTCGTCTCGGAGCTAGTATGGGAATTATCATTAGAATATGCTTAACAGTTTTTCGTGATGATTATATATATTTATTGTATTTGAAATTTAACGTTAATATTATTACAAATGTTTTTATTTTGTAGTATTTTCATTTTGCTTTACATAATTATTATCTAATTATTTGAATTAAGATCGTCGCCGTATACAAAATATTTTTATTCAAAATAGAAATTCACATTCTCTTTCTGAACGTCAAGAAAATTAATCTATCAGTATCACATTACAATTTAACTGTGTGTGTGTGTGTTTTGGTTTTTAAAGCATTTTATTGATAAGTTACTCATACATAAGATATAAAACCTAAGAATGACTATCATTATAATTATAAGTATTTAAAAAACAACACAAACATTTTCTACATAAATTTACCTATTCATTTACCATCTAATATTTGGACGCTGATAAGCAATACTGTGTCAAGCCACAAGCACACTTATCATTTTGAGAAAATGGCGTCTAAATAGGTCAAATCTATTCTTAATAAATTTGTTTGAAGAAGTATATACCCGTCTTTTCTTTTCTATTTTAATAAAAATTATAACGAATTCAAAGCAGATTGACATATTTAATATATTATCTAATAAAAAGTGCTTCAAATATTTGAAATTATTCTATAATTTGCAAAATATGGAACGCACTTGTAATTCGAAAAAAATAATTAAGAAACTATTTTCCGTACTTAATTAGTTTATATGATTTGAATTTTTTAATGATGTTAAATACATTATTTAGTATCAGAATATATAAATATTTCCTAATTCGACTTTTTGTGGGTTGACACATTACTGCTAATCAGAATCCATTTAAATTACCATTCCACCACACCCAATCAAACGTTGAGCCTCACCACATCTCATAATACCGCATCCACCATTCACAACTCCATGTTATCGCAGAGAGCATCCAAAGCTAAGCATCCGGAGAGCCCTTAAGTGACGAACTCCGAGATGGATTTTTGCTGTCGACGCCTCTTAGCCGGTTAATATCGGACGTATTTATGTCACACAAGTTTCGGGTTTCGACCCTAGCATTAGTACTTTTAATTTATTGAACGTGACTCGCGTTAAAAGCAAAGTGGGTTAGTGAAATTAAATGTATTGTTAGCCTGGTTTATAACTGCCATTCGTCTTTGATACAAGGCTCTTACAAGCATTTTACGTTTATTTTACTTGACGTTTCGTAAAAACAAATAAAAATATTTAAATTAAAAAAGCTACCACAGGTTCGGAATGTAGATTCTACCGAGAAGACCCGGAAAGAAAATTGATAGGAACTCTTTTAAAATTTTGTTAATACATACATTTACAAACCACAAATACGTATCCAACATTATGTTTCAAATCTAGTTATACTAAATCCGCGCATCAATATTATCTATATAATCTTGTACAGAATATGCTTTAGCTATTAAAGATTTTAATATAACGATAAGAAAACGATACTGTCTTATTAGACTTATTTTAATGCTAAACGCATTTTTAATAATTTGTTTTTGATAAATATAACCGACTTTAAACAGAACGTTATGGTTACAAACGATCGCAGAAACTTTCTTTATCTCCAAAGACATTCATCAGATCCTAATATATTATATAAAAAAAACTTCCTTGACTAATATGCAATATAACACACACTCAAAATCAGATCCGTACCTAGTTTTTAAAATTTTGCATCGAGATCGAGTATGGTACCTAATTTCATTTGAAGTCGGTTAAAACATATCGATACCTCCCACGTAAGTTATTGTAAGCCACAAAATTGCCGTTAGCGTTTTTACTGAATACTACACGAATTTGCATTGCTTAATGCATTCAAAGTGAAAAAATACCAAAAATCTTTTTTTTTTTCAAGGAAAGTTACAACAAAATACGCCTGAAAAAAGGCGTATTTTGTTGTAACTTTCAAACTAAAACGGATTAAAAGTGCTCTACTGTAAAATTGTAATTTTGGGGTTACAACAACTTACGTGGGAGGTATCGATATACATATACATTAACTACAAACCTGTTCCTATGGTTTTGTCTACACTAATATTATAAAAAGGAAAGATTTGATTGTTTGTTTCTTTGCATTGAATGGACTCCGAAACTACTAGATCGATTTGAAAAATTATTTATGTGTTGATTACCCCATATTCTGGCAGGTTATAGGCTATATTATATCACGATACGACTTATAGAAGCTTAGCAATAACCATAAATGCAATTGAAACCGGAAGAGTTAGCTAGTAAATCATAAAACTATCCCTTAATAGGGATGCAATGTTTTCGCGACATATCAAATATATGTACATAATATTATTCCTGTTTAAATAATACTCGTACCTTCACTTTACCTTAAATAATTCGAAACTTTAATGAACACTCAATGAGGCGGCAGTTTTTATTAAGACACCCGCAATATCTCAACCGAGGCGACGCAGCGGAAGATAATTCACACTTAACCGAATAAAAACTCGACGAACTCGTTGAAAAACAAACCATTAAAATCGTGAATTATTAACGTATAAATAACAGTTATTTTATTGTCGCACCTTCTGTCCGTGAAGGCGCGTAAGTTTCGAACATTAATAGCTTAAAACAACTCGTTTTGGCTCTGGATTAACAAAGTGAGATTGTCAAGTGTCTTAATTAATAGGACTTCTAAAGAAAACAATATCATTTTATTAGCATAAATCTTGGGGTGTTGTTATAAGGCGTAGAAAGCGCTGCGACAATTTAGACGCACAAATTCAAGTACAAATTCGAAGTATACTTCATTCAAGTTGGCCTATAAAGCACTTTTGAATCGTCAATTTACAAATTAGTTTTTTTAGTATATCTAAAAAAACTACCACCGGTTTGGAATGTAGACTCTACCGACAAGAACCGGCATGAAACTTGATAGGTACTCTTATAAAATCAATTAATACACAACCTTTTTTTAATTTATCCTGCTAGAAAATCTATTTATGCTTTTTTACCGTTAACGAAATCTTGTATTTTAGCAATGAAGCATTTAGCGTTAGCACATTGCTTAGCAATAGAGACAACACACAGATTTCGATATCCAGTCACGTTAATAAGATATCATTAAAATTTTCAAGATGTGTATGTTTAAATTGATTTATCAATAAGTAATGATTTAAAGTATAGACACTATCAATTTAGAGACATAAGAATTCATGTGAATTCTTATATAGACGCTGATAATCAATACTGTGTCAAGCCACACGGACTTCATTTTGAGAAAATGGCGTCTAAACATGTCAAACCTATTCTTAACAAATATGTTTGAAGACGTATATATCCATCTTTTATTTTATTTTTTAATAAAAGCTATAATGAATTTAAATCAGACCATTGCTCATTGAAATATTTGAGATTATTGTATAAATTGCAAAAATGAAACGCACTTGAAATTCGAATTCAATTAATTAAGAAACTTTTTTCCGTACTTATTACATTTATTGAATAATGTTAAATAAGTGATGCAGTATCTAAATACATCAATATCTACAAGTTTGACTTTTTGTGGGTTGACACATTGCTTATCAGCATCCATATAGGAAACGAATATTGCAATTAGCATATACGAATTATATGTTACGACGAAATATATTGCAAAATCGTTTTATTGTAACCATTTTTAACGATATTATTTTAAAGTCACAAAGTAAGTAGCGTGGGTGTGAGCTAGGGTTTAGGGACGTGCTATATAAAGTCGCCGATGACAAGTTGAAGTAAAGTTCGCGGAGTTTAGCAGTTAACGCCCTTTTTTAGATAAACATACTTTTGTTGGCAATTTTATTACGCTATTAAGAGCACTTGTTAATGGCTGACTTCGATGTTTATGCATTTTCTTTGTTTATGTTTTTTTTAGAAGAATTTTTTTTTTCAAGATTTTAGTACAAATACCTTTAATATTATTAATTATATTACTGGCGCTTTTACGAAAGAATTCCTTCATGAAACAATATAGTTAAAGAAGCATGTACTTACTTAAAATAAAACGTAAATTAATAATGTATAATAAACACATAAATATCGATAGCACGGATTAAATTCCTATACATTTTACTGTAACTCTTACTATAAAAAATATTTTGGTGATATTGATTATAACTAATAATAATAATTTCGTTATAAAATAAAAAGTTCACATTTAAATCAATCAAATAATATGTTTGCATTACTATCGTATAGACAATACAAAAATAGGGGATTTCAAATTTCCTTCAAAATAAATGTTCAAAAATATATTTATTTTTCAGATATGACACTCATTATGACGATAGAATTACATGTATAAGTTTTTTGTAACTCCCGTAGTCGTTACAAAGCAACAACCTGGTAATAGTTACCCAGATAAGCTTACAAAAGTTGTTCGTTCTATTCTCTATTATCTGCGAATGCTTAAATATGCTTTTAACTACTTATATACTTTCTACTTAGACCAGAATTACACTTGTAAGTTTTGATATAACCCACTCTGTAACCTGGTAACATTTACCTAAGTACGAAGACTATATATAACGAAATGGTAACCCAGATAAACTTACAAAAAAGTCAAATTTAAGGCACTGATAGTAAATTCTTTCAGTAAAGCAATGACAATCAATTTATGTAAATCTTTTTAAAAGTCTATGAGCAAACTTATAAGTGTAAATTTTTTTTTAGAGATATAATACTTATGACTGACACTAGGCTACAGATGTGTTTTTATATCACAACAAAGCTGACTAGTGTAATTCTTGCCTTATAATTATATGTATGGATTTCAACTTCAATAACAAATTACTCGCAAAGAGCTTTATATTGTAAATTGTCAAGATATTTTAATATTTCAAAATGTCAGCCGAAGTTGTATTTTCAATGCAAATGAAATCAAAGTTTAAAATCTTCCGTACAACTATGACGGTTATTAACATAATATAATGCTTTAAATTTTCTAATAAACTCTTTCAAAGTACTTCTAAGACTTAGCAATGTCGTATTTGTTTTTTGTATATTTTTTATCCTCTGACCAAAACAGGCGGTGTTTTAACTGTTATAGTATTTGACGTGTGTATCTGTGTATCCCTGTATTCGTATATCCGTGTATTCGTGTATCCCTGTATCCGTATATCCGTGTATTCGTGTATCCGTGTATCCGTGCATCAGTGTATCCATGTATCTGGTTGTATATCTGTGGCAATGTAGCTCCCTAACATATGGACCAATTTCGATGTGTTTTTTTTTTGTTTGGAAGCTGATGTAATCTAGAAGTTTTGCGTTGAAGCTCGTCAAACATCTAGTGTATCGATACGAGTAAATAAATAAATAATAAATAAATAAACGCATCACACTCAACGGCCCCCATTAAGATCGCGTGATCTTGTGTCGGGGGTCCGGAAACACTCACACACACACACACACACTAACACAAACACCCAGACCACGGCAAACATCCGTATGGCCAATACAAACATTTGCTGTGAGCGGAGATCGAACCCGCGACCGTTAGTGCTTCAGTCAGTTGTAGTGACCACTGCGCCAACGTGTCAGTCAAAATTTAAATCAAAGTCAAAATTTAAATCAAAGTCAAAATTTAAATGTCTGTAATTTCAAATTAACCGTTTTTCACTAAAAACATATGAAAAAAAATTGTCCGTCGGTTTATTCCGGCTTATCTCAGAAACGATTGGACCAATTTTGACAGAACTTTTATTAACAGATAGCGAATGTTATATAGAGTAACTTAGGTCTCTGCAATTTTTAAATTTTTATTCATTTTTAATTAATAAAAAAAAGAGTGTTACGCGAAAAAAAAATTAACGCGGGTGAATCCCCGGGGCACAGCTAGTGATAAATAAAATGACAATACAAAGGAGTACATTCTACGTTTTCCAACAATGCAGGCACACTTCCTTGTTTCTTAACTCGAATAAATTATAAAGGGCTTAGGACGATAGCGACACGGTGTCGAAAACAATAAAATTACTATTTAAGTAATTTATTACGAAATGTTTTACTCCTAGATTACTAGCTTCTGCTCGCGGCTTCGCTCGTCATGTAGTTTTGTTTTAAAATAATATGCATACACTCGTACAAACATTGAACGTCTAGAATATTCTACGTATACTGTTATGAAAGTGCATTCAGTTGAACGCTGATAATTTGAAATTACAAACAGACGTTTCAATTTTCATTTATTTGTATAGATTATTTTATAAGTAAAAAAAAAACTGCAAGTTAACTCAAAAAATCGAATGAATTGAGTTAAAAATGTCAATGTTTTATAATCAAACTATTTCATTATTAATTTTATTTTTAAATTATTTCTCATCGTAACGGTTATAAAATTGTACATACATGGACGCTGATAAGCAATACTATAGCTACATGGACTTTTAAGAAAGTGGCGTCTAAAGATGTCAAACCTATTCTTAACAAATTTTTGGAAGACGTTATATTCGTCTTCCAAAAAATTCCATCTTGTCTTTTATATTTTGATAAAATGTATAATTAATTTAAAGCCGATTGATATTGGTATACTTGGTTATTCAAATATATTAGATTATTCGAAAATATTGATCAGACTTCAATATTGGAAACGCTAAATTAATAACTTTTTCCGTAACTATTTAGTTTAGATGACTTAAATTTTTTAAATAATGTTAAATACGTGACGCATTATAAACTTCAATATCTCCGAATCTTTTTGTGGGTTGACACATTATTGCTCATCAGCATCCTCGTATACATACGATACATACAACTAAAATCTACCCTAATACCACAACCACCCCAAGCGAAAGTAATAGAAAATTGATTAAAGCCACGTCTCACGAGGAACTTCAAAGCGCTTTTTAAATTGACCATTTCACACTATCGGCCAAAAGAAGCCTTTCAATACCGAATACGAGAGTTTAGGCATTCACAGTGTGAATGGGGTCTATTAGGCGGTGTTTACACTGACCGGGAGATGTTTCTTTCAATTCTCTGACCGACCGCAGTCAATAGGACATCATTACTGTGAGCCTTGTGTGTGCCGCCTTCAGTCGCCGCGAGATCGATATGCCATCTACACGTTCCACTGACCTATAAAGGGGAGATTATAAAGACATGAATTAGCTTTGCCTTTGATGATAAAGATGTGTGTATTTTTCTGTTTGTATTATGTTATTTGTTTATGTTTACATATATCTTATATTCTTTGAGTCTTAAGGAAGAAACGTTTTGTTTTAAAATTTATCATAACGTGTATGAATTGATATGCAGTTTTGACACATTTTATTGTCTGTATTGAAAAAGTTTTAAAAATTAAGATATTTTATGTTAATGAATAAAAATTCTTTATACATTAACTTTTTAGTTGTGCTCATATAAACTAATATTCTGATATTCGAATGGAAATTGAAACATTATTTCTTTCAAATCATATTTTTTCTTGAAAAACTAACACAGTAATCGTTAAAATTATTTGAGTCATTAACCAAAGAATTGAATTAAAATAATTTTGGTATATTAAAAGTACTTGTCCAAAATATAATTCGTCACTAATCAAAATGTAAAAGTCCATTCACATTTCGTAAAACATAACAAATTTGACTATCATAGGTAAAAAACTGAGACAGTCACTTGCACCAGTCAATTCGAAATATTAAACACAGCACACGAATCGTTCGTAGTCAGTCAACATTTGTCCACTAACATGAATGACCACGAGATGACCACTGCATGTAAATGACCATTTTATTCACATTCATATGCTTTAAAGGCAGAAATAGACCAATCGTAGCAATTTGCATCGTATTATTTTTTTAATAGAACACAAATAGCGAACTATTTGTTTTTAGATAATCTGTCTTATATATAAATATTATGTACTATGGTAGAGCCATGGCTCGATCATCATTGGCTGGCTCACAGAAGATCGTTGTGACGTATACATAAAAAAAAAAATTTTAATATTAATTGGTCAAATAAAATTACACTACAGACACTACTATCACCACAATTAATTAAAAAAAATAAAGATACATAAATAAACAAGTGCAAAATGAAATTAAAATAACAAAAAAAAAACAAAAATGGAAAAACTTAAAAAGTCCTTACAAATACACAAAAAAAAACAAATGTAATAATAAGATAGATAAGATATTACTCACACACTCACCGTTCAAACGTATACAATATACGTTTTGAACGGTGAGTGAGTGAGCTGAAATACTAACTAATTCCCAATTTGTTTAGTCACTCCCTATTCCTTTTCATATTATTCCTTTTTAAACTGGCAACTCATTTATGGCTCTTTCGGTAGTAAAAATGTTCATGGGAGCTGATGATGACTTAATATTAGGTGTTCCATCTCCTTTTTTACCAATTATTTTATATAACATGCTACCTGACATGAAATGACTGAATTTAAAACTGATACGACAAATGCAAATTCTCTGATTGAGAAGGTATTTGTAACCTCAGGCCTGATTATAATTAACATTATATGTATGTCGCTTATTTTATTTACAATATGGATATTTTATTTATGCCAATTAAAATTTCGTTCATGTATTAAAACATAGTGATTATTATAAGAATAAAAATAAAATTAAAAACCACCAAAAGTTTTACTACCGAGAAAAATAATAGTATTTATATTGTTATGTGCAAATAAAGTTCGTACTTGTAAGAGCACATCATCCTACATTTCCATGTCAGGTGGTGGAGCATCATCCCTTTGTCTGAAAGAAAGCAGGTCCGTTCATTAGCGGACACCGGGCACAAAGACGGGCCTCGCACATTACACCCGCCTAACACTCGCTCGCTTCAAGTGCGAGCTCAAAGCCAGGTTTACTTTCGACACTGTTGTCAGGAGACATTGCTAAATTATTATTGCGGAACTAGCCTAGATTGAGTTCTAGATAATTCTTAATAGATATTTATCTAGGATATATGTTTTATCTATATATTAATACGTGAAGCAAAAACATTGTACATTTTTTATGAATATTGCGCGGATGGAGGAGTATGAAATTAGACAATTGTAGTTTATATTGAGAAGGAGCGAGGAATGCTACAATTTTTTTTATAAAAAATACATTACATCAATATAAAATCTTAACACACATTACCATGTATTTGACTCACACACACGGATATAAACTCGTGTGTTTATTTGTTAAAGTCAGTCAATTAATTCTTTTTTATTTTAAATCTATACTAATATTATAAAGCTGAAGAGTTTGTTTGCACGCGTTAAGTGAACGCTAAGGAACTACTGGTTCGAATTGAAAAATTATTTTTAACATCACGCTACAAATCATAGAAGCAAAGAAGGGGCTATAAATGCGAGGAAAACCGCAAGAGGCAACTAGTATATTATAAAACAATAAAACAAATTTTTTTAAGAATATAAATAACATTTAATAAGCAATAACAAAGATCTTTTTATCTCTGTGTTCCTACTTTTTTGTATTAATTTAGTTTAATATTTAATTAGTTTTATTTCTACTTTTGTTTCTGATTTGTTTATCGTGTAATATTTAATGATATTATTTGAATTATGATAATTATCTATATATTGAATAACTAATTGTTTTATGAATTGACTTATTAAATTTTTAACGATATAACACGTAAAATTTTAAAAGATACACTCGCTCTATTGAAATTCAAACAAGATCTACACCAGCGAAAATGTCTACCGAACTAATAAGTATCCATTATCTGTAATGTAGTTGGAGCCAGTGATAGCCACCGCCTTCTGGCTCGCTAAAAACAAAATCAACTCCCCGACTTCTTCAGACTTAGACGCTCTTTTCAAAGCCGTCGTATTCATTGTTTCGAAACTAGATGGATCTATTTTTATAGTATCCCATATATCAGTCAGCACTGGTCCTGGACTAATGGCATTGACTCTAACCCCATGAGTGGCGAGCTCTGTAGCTGAGGTTTGAGTGAAAAAGTTTAAGCCAGCTTTCGTTAGTCCATACGCAGCAAATAATGGATTTTTCTCTTGATGACCAGTTACACTGGAAATATTAATGATATTCCCTTTCGTTTTAATAAGATGAGGAGCAGCTAAGGTAGTAAGCTTGATGACCGCTCTTAAATTAGTTTTTGCTAGTTCTTCATATGTTTCCAGAAATGTACCATCCAAAATAGTTCCCAGAATGACTATCCCAGCGTTATTGACTAAAACGTCTATCTTACCATATGTATCAATTGTCTTATTGATTACAGTTGTCGCATCCTCATCCACGGACACATCGGTTTTGATCACTAAAGGTCTTTTACCAACTTCCTCGCATTGTGCTGTCACCGCTCTTAGTTTAGCTTCATTTCTTCCCACTATGACCACATCTGCACCTTCTTTAGCAAATAGAACGGCTGCTGCGGCTCCTATACCGGAACTCGCGCCAGTAACTATCACAACTTTACCGGTAAAACTCATAATCACCTCCACAGTTTATTGACCAAGACTAACAAGTTGACTCTATAACGTTCTTAATGTACTGATATCTTTTTTTTAATATGTTTTCATTCGACATTAATCATTATTATCTGTGGAGTGTGATAATATACTGAAGTTTTTTAGACAAATAATAAGATAAGATAGTCTTATCAGGCGAGAATTTCACTAATAAGTTTTATTAACAGACTTTCACAGGCTCTATATACATATCATTGATCTTATATCCAAAAAAATTTACTATCAATAATTTATTTTTGAACCTCACAGTTTATGTAAGGTTACATGGGTAACTGTTACCAGGTTATAAAGTTGTATATCAATTACAAGAGTAAAATATATGTATAAGTGTAATCCCCGACTTATAGTTGCAATAACTGCTGATAACATAATATTTTATAACTTTTAATCATGACAATTCAAGACATGAAAGGAAGAAGATGGTGTGTCACATTTTGGAATTTTTGCTTTCTATAGAAACAATTTTAAACCTTATGACAATCACATTTGAGGATACTTAAGAAATAAGCCATTTTGTATAAATGCACTTAATTCGTTTTAAATGCTTAAACAGAACTTTGATTTTCTCGAACCTTCAGCCATTCATATCTTCAAGCGTTAGTAAGATAAATATCATATAGTAATCCGAAATATGCAGGTACCGAGGTATTTACATAATTTAATTTTTAATTGCAGGCATATCTAATTCAAAAAGTTATATTTCACTGATAGATCAATAATAGGTTCGTGGCCCCTGTACACAACACATCAGAAAAACAATTTATTGAAAAAACCAAAAACCGTAACAAGATCATCTGCAGTCAGCAGATCTGTTTTAAAGCCTATAAGTGAGAATTGTTACCAACCAACTTTAAATAGTTGTAGATTCTAAACGGGAGGTCTACTTAAAAATGATATAAAGAAATTAAAAATGAATAAATGAATGAATGAATTTTCAAATACCTATTCAACAATATCCCACGTTGCATAGTTTATCGATTTTAATTTTTTTTCTTTTTCACATTATAGCGACCAAAATTGGCCATCGTAGTTTTTACAAATTCTTATAATTTCTATAATATTTGCGCCGTTATGACGAATCAAATGACGTGTCACGTTCGAAGTCGGCGGCAAATAAAACCTTTTACGTGTTATTTACTGGAACCGACTTCAAAATGTTGAGAAGATATGTATGGCTTTTCAAAGTAAAAAGCGACTTTTTTTAACTTTTGATTTTACACTTTTAAGCTACGAATATAG
Organism: Hypolimnas misippus; assembly: GCA_037950945.1. Classification (NCBI taxonomy): domain Eukaryota; kingdom Metazoa; phylum Arthropoda; class Insecta; order Lepidoptera; family Nymphalidae; genus Hypolimnas; species Hypolimnas misippus. Next base: position 12,524,985 of record JBBEEQ010000031.1, read on the forward strand.
AAAGACAGTTTGTAATGTATCTAAAATTACAAAATATTCCTTTTCCCGATGCAGAGCTGTAAAATATTTAGTTCTCCTGGTCTTGCACCATCCTACGTGTTACTCCCCTTTACCATGTGCATTGTGACGAGCATAAATTGTTTAGCAATCATATTGAAGTTATCGAATCGCAACCCCTGAAATATTGAGCAGCTCCGGTGGCCATCTCCTGCATTCATCAACAGTTCCACTTTACCAGATGCTGCTTTCCAAGATCAAATACACGGACAAAAATACCTAAATCGATATAGGTGTGACAATAATATTTGAAGAGGTCCCTCGATTTCCTCAGGATCCCAACACTAGGTTCTAACCAGATGACAATGGGATCAATTCAGAAGTATACCCTTTAAAACATAAATAAATCGAAATTGGTCCACAGATGAAGGAGAAATCGGTAAGTAAATATAAAAACAAATTTATTAGCAAGCTTGTCAAAGTTCGGAATGGGTTTACATTTTTAGTCGACTTCGAAAACGGAGGAGGTTCTATGTTCGGCTGTATGTTAATACATACCACTACCGACGACACCAAGTTTATTTGTTGGCAACTTGGTGTCGTCGTTAGTGGTCGGCATTCTGAGTGCCAAATGCTGATCTTATAACATATCATAACTGGATGCTGATAAGCAATAATAAGTCAACCCACAAAAAGTCAAATTTAGTGATATTGATGTTTTCTGATAATGCATTACTTCAAGAATAACAAACAACAATAGTACGGATAAAGTTATTTATTTTATGTTTAGAATATTGAAGTGAGTTCCATATTATGCAATAATATTAATTATTTGAAAAACTTATGAAATAAAACTATTTACTAGCCAATCTGCTTTTTTAACCTTTTATCAAAATAGAACAGAAAAAATGGATATACATATACTCTTTAGATGCAATTTTTTCAAAATGAAGTCCGTGTCGGTTGACATAGTATTGCTTATCAGCGTCCAACTATAGTTACATGATATTATTGGCAATGGGTTGTTGTTTGTACTAATTATATTTAATTTAATTGGACTTCTAAACGTTACTGGAGCTGTTTTCAGGTTATTTGATTTTTTTGTAATAATAACAGTATATTTTTATAAAAATTGTATTACTCGTTCAAATCAAAAATATACAAATGCCATACGTGCACTTAGATTTATTTATTTCAAGATATAATATTATCAAATATATAAAAAAATAATACTTAACAAGAAATAACATAAAATTTGAAAAGGGCACACTCGCTTATAGGAACATTAACATAATTAAAAGCAGTAAAAATATTTAAATCTAAACTAAACTAATAAATAACCATTATCTGTAATGTAGTTGGAGCCAGTGATAGCCACCGCCTTCTCGCTCGCTAAAAACAAAATCAACTCTCCGACTTCTTCTGACTTAGACACTCTGTTTAATGCTGTCGTTATATTCGATGTTTCGAAAACATTTGGATCTACTTTTATAGTATCCCATATATCAGTATACACTGGTCCTGGACTGATCGCATTGACTCTAACCCCATGAGCGGCGAGCTCTGTAGCTGAGGTTTGAGTGAAAAAGTTCAAGCCGGCTTTTGTTAGTCCATACGCAGCAAATAATGGGTTTTTCGCTTGAAGACCAGCTACACTAGAAATATTGATGATATTTCCTTTCGTTTTAATAAGATGAGGAGCAGCTAAGGTAGTAAGTTTGATGACCGCTCTTAAATTAGTTTTTGCTAGTTCTTCATATTTTTCCAAAAATGTACCCTCCAAAATACTGCATGTACCGAGTATACCAGCATTGTTAACTAAAACGTCTATCTTACCAAATGTATCAATTGTCTTATTGATTACAGTTGTCGCATCGTCATCCACGGACACGTCGGCTTTGATCACTAACGGTCTTTTACCAACTTCCTCGCATTGTGCCGTTACAGATTTTAATTTGGTTTCATTTCTTCCCACTATGGTCACATCTGCACCTTCCTTAGCAAATAATACGGCTGCTGCGGCTCCTATACCGGAACTCGCGCCAGTAACTATCACAACTTTACCAGTGAAGCTCATGATGAGTTACCTTTTCAATTTCTAACCAAGACTGACAAGTTTATACAATAACTCGCTCTTAAGGTACTGTATACCTAAAGTACTGTTTATTAGTTTTGTTATTATCTCTGGAGTGCAATAATATAAAGGAAGGTTCTCAACAAACATTAAGATAAGATATTCTTATTAGGCGAGAATTACACTTGTGAGTTTTTCTCACAGATTTTCATATAATTTAAATAAATTGCTTATCATTGCTTTTAAACTTGAAAGATTTTACTTTCAGTTACTTATTTATTGAAACTCATAGCTTATGTAACGATGCCAGGTCGCAGAGTTGTTCCGAGTTTTTGTTTCCGAGTTCCGATTGTAAAACTTATTAATGTTATTCCTTCCTTATACTTGAAAATTCTAATAAGTAATGTTGTATGATACAAAGCATCAATTTCGTCCAGCTATAGTTACATGATATAATTGGCAATAGGTTTATAAATACTTTTTATTGTTGTTCCTACTAATCATATTTAATTTAATTGGACTTTCAAACGTTACTGGAGTTCTTTTCGGATTGTTTAATTTTTTGTAATAATAACAGCATATTTTTATAAAAATTAAAATATTCGTTCAAATAAAAAACATATAAATATCATACGTATAGTTACATTCATTTATTTAAAGATATAATAAAAAAATATTATCAGATGTATAAAAAAATATTTAACAAGCCATAAGATAGAAAACGAAAAGGACAGACTCGCTTTATAGAAACATTAACATAATAAAAACCAGTAAAATTATTTAAATATACTAAAGTAATAAATAACCATTATCTGTTATGTAGTTGGAGCCAGTGATAGCCACCGCCTTCTCGCTCGCTAAAAATAAAATCAACTCCCCGACTTCTTCAGACTTAGACACTCTGTTTAATGCTGTCGTTATATTCGATATTTCGAAAACATTTGGATCTACATTTATAGTATCCCATATATCAGTATAAACTGGCCCTGGACTGATCGCATTGACTCTAACCCCATGAGCGGCGAGCTCTGTAGCTGAGGTTTGAGTAAAAAAGTTTAAGCCAGCTTTCGTTAGTCCATATGCAGCAAATAATGGGTTTTTCGCTTGAAGACCAGCTACACTAGAAATATTGATGATATTTCCTTTCGTTTTAATAAGATGAGGAGCAGCTAAGGTAGTAAGCTTGATGACCGCTCTTAAATTCGTTTTTGCTAGTTCTTCATATTTTTCCAAAAATGTACCATCCAAAATAGTTCCAAGACTGACTATCCCAGCGTTATTGACTAAAACGTCTATTTTACCATATGTATCAATTGTCTTATTGATTACAGTTGTCGCATCTTCGTCCACGGACACGTCGGTTTTGATCACTAAAGGTCTTTTACCAACTTCCTCGCATTGTGCTGTCACGGCTCTTAGTTTAGCTTCATTTCTTCCCACTATGGTCACATCTGCACCTTCTTTAGCAAATAAAACGGCAGCTGCGGCTCCTATACCGGAACTCGCGCCAGTAACTATTACAACTTTGCCAGTGAAGCTCATGATGAGTTACCTTTTCAATTTTTAACCAAGACTGACAAGTTTATACAATAACTCGCCCTTAAGGTACAGAGATACCTAAAGTATTGTTTATTAGTTTTGTTATTATTTCTGGAGTGCAATAATTTATAGAAAGTTTCTCAACAAACAATAAGATAAGATATTCTTATTAGGCGAGAATTACACTTGTGAGTTTTGCTCACAGATTTTCATATAATTTACATAAATTGTTTATCATTGCTTTTAAATTTGAAAGATTTTTTTTTTTCAATAATTTATTGAAACTTACAGCTTATGAAACGTTGCCAGGTTGCAGAGTTGTTCCGAGTCTTTGTTTCCGAGTTCCGACAGTAAAACTTATCAATGTAATTCCTTCCTTATACTTGAAACTTCTAATAAATAATGTTGTATAATACAAATAAACATAATGTTTAATATGTACGAGTATAATATAATCTTTTAATCATCACAATTGAAGACATGAGTAAAGAAGGCGATATATCACATTTTAGAATTTTCGCTGTTTAATTCATTAATAAAAGTGTTATGTGTATTCAAACAACTTAAAACCTTATAAGAACCGGATTAGAGGCTACTTAATAAATACGCTAGTTTCAAAAACAAATAAATAATTACGTCCGAAAATAGAACATCCTTCTTTTTCGAATTCGGTTAAAAATTTGTGCACATTTCGGACTTTGACAAGCTCGCCAATTGACTTCTTTGTGCCGTCGTTAGTGGTGAGCTTTCTGAGTGCCGAAATCCATGAGCTTAAAACATATATTTTATAATAACTGGACGCTGATAAGCAATACTATGTCAAGGCACATGGACTCCATTTTGAGAAAATAGCGTCTAAAGATGTCAAAGCTATTCTTAATAAATTTGCTTAAAGAAGTATGGATCATCTTTTCTATTTTCTTCAAAGGTATAATGAATTAAAAGCAGAATGATATAATAAAAAGCTTCGTTTAATAATAAGTTTTTCCAATATATGCGATTATTATATATTGCACAATATTGAATTCGAAACATGAAATTAAGAAAAAAATTTCCGTACTTATTTACATAGTTTTGATAACTTGAGAAATATAACAATAATGTCTTATACGTGACCCATTATCAGAATACGAGTACATCAATTTCTCAGAACTTGAATATTTTTGGGCTAACACATTATTGCTTTTAAGCATCCAAATATAGTAATGTAATATAGTTAGCAAAGGGGTTTTAAATAGTTAAGTTGTTAATTTATATTTTTTTGTAGCAACCAAATATTTAATTTTATTGGAATTCTTAACGTTACTGAAATTGATGCACGAGAGGTGTTATAAAAATTATTTTTGTATTTTATTTAAATATCAATAACATAATTTTACAGAAATCGCCTTACAAGAAGTATAATCTACCGAACCAGTAAGTACCCATTATCTGTTAGGTAGTTGGAGCCAGTGATAGCCACCGCCTTCTCGCTCGCTAAAAACAAAATCAACTCCCCGACTTCTTCTGACTTAGACATTCTTTTCAATGCTGTCGTTATATTTAATGTTTCGAAACTTGTTGGATCTACTTTTATAGTATCCCATATATCAGTATGCACTGGTCCTGGACTGATGGCATTGACTCTAACCCCATGAGTGGCGAGCTCTGTAGCTGAGGTTTGAGTGAAAAAGTTTAAGCCAGCTTTTGTTAGTCCATACGCACCAAATAATGGATTTTTCTCTTGATGGCCAGATACACTGGAAATATTGATAATATTTCCTTTCGTTTCAATAAGATGAGGTATAGCTAAGGTAGTAAGCTTGATGACCGCTCTTAAATTAGTTTTTGATAGTTCTTCATATTTTTCCAAAAATGTGCCATCCAAAAGACTGCCTGTACCGAGTATACCAGCGTTGTTGACTAAAACGTCTATCTTACCAAATTGATCTATCGTCTTATTGATTATAGTTGTCGCATCGTCATCCACAGACACGTCGGCTTTCATCACTAAAGGTCTTTTACCAACTTCCTCGCATTGTGCTGTCACGGCTCTTAGTTTAGCTTCATTTCTTCCCACTATGGCCACATCTGCACCTTTTTTGGCAAATAATACGGCTGCTGCGGCTCCTATACCGGAACTCGCGCCAGTAACTATCACAACTTTGCCAGCGAAATTCATAATGAGTTATCTCTTCAAATTTTTAACCAAGACTGAGAAACAATCACACATTGTTAATGTACTAATACATAAAGTATTATTTATTAATTTTGTATTTATCTCTGTAGTTTTATAATATATAGGAAGTTTTTAAACAAACAATAAGATAAGATATTTTTATTAGGCGAGAATTACACTTGTAAGTTTTGTTAACAAACTTTCACAATATTAACATAAATTGTTCAACATTGCTTTTATAATTTAAAAAATTTACTTTAGTGACTTCTTTATTGAAACTCACACCTTATGTAAAATTACTTATGACTGTTACCAAGTTACAAATTTGTTTAATATCCGTAACGAGAGTAAAAGTTATAAGTGTAATCCCCGCGTTATTCTTGCAATAACTATTAATAAATAATGATGTATTAAACAAATAAACATAATCTATACTAATAATAAAACTTTAACGGATCTACAGACCCGAAGAACATGGAAGGTATACTCGTATGAAAAAAAATATTATTGGGGGCCTTTACCAACGCAATAGGACCCAAAACAATAACTTTTAAAATTTTTGTCTGTTTGTCCGTTAGTCCGTTCGTCCGATCCGATATATATATATATATATATCGGTATATATTGATTTTGTTTTTTAATGTATTTTTTTCTAGACATAATGAGTCTCCACGATATGGATATGTGCGGATTTATTAGCATTTTGTAAAAAATAAGTCTTTTCGTTTAATTTGTCATTTACTTTTACTTCCTAGAAGTTGATCCTAACTGAAACTACCAAGTAGTGCAATAATACAGTATGCTATTTTTTTTAAATCAGCAAGTTCGATTCCTTGCTAGAAAAATCAATTTTTCAAAAAACTTATAATGCTGTTTTTGGTTTTGTTAAAATCGGATACGAAACTCCTGTAAGTGTTCTTCGTGACTCCTTATAGTTCCGGATTTGGCCTACCAAGCCCAGGTAAAAAATTCACCCGATATATAACACAAGGAGAACCTCGGCAGAAACATACAGTTTTACAGTCGAAATATTAAAGACAAGCACAAAACACTTTTATTCAACATTTATAGTAAAAACCGTTGAGGAAATCCGCATCAAAGTTAGTGTCTGCTTATAAATAAAAATACAACCAGAAAGCTAAAGACAAATTCAAACTTAAAGGCTCCTTTTTTGATAGGCACCGCAGACTACAGTCTTGCTTTGCATTAGAAATGACAAGCATTTTGTAATCCACGCGGACGAAGTCGTGGGTACTGCTAGTGTTAAATAAGTTTGTAGTCTTAATCATCACAACTGAACAAATGAGTGGAAAAACGACGTAAACCAACGTCGTATTTCGGCTTTTTCGCTGTTCCATGCGTGGATAAAAGTGGTATTTGTATACAAACACTTTTAAACCTTAAAACAGCAGCGTCATCCATTGTTGTTAAGATTAATTACATACATCTTAATTGTTGTTAAGATTAATTACATAGTAATTATAGTAGATAGACAAGAAGTGTTATTTACATTTACTTGTACGGAAAGTAGATAAGATATTTCCTTGTACCAATAATACATAAATAATTATTACAATTTACAGAATCCGAATTTTAAAACTAAATCGATATTTTTCTCTAAAAGTAGAATGCTAATTGTGTATAACTAATGTTATTAAATATTAAATTAAGGTACTTGTTTTACTGCTCAAATTCATTTGTGTTTCTATTGTAAACATACACATACACACACACTCGCGCACACGCACACACGCACAGATGCAGTAACAGTCAACAACCATCGATAACCTAAAGTCAAACACAGATTATAAAACTAACTGTTCTGATATTAAACAATCAATCAATATGATTTTTATTTATAGAGGCGTCGATACAGTTATGATTACTTGTAAATAATTACAAAACATGTCATTTTAATTCAGATAATATATAAAGACATTGAACGACAAATAGATGCCGATCTATTGCGTAGTAAATAAGTTGACCAATATATTGGTAATATAATTGTTTTAATAATTTTAAGGAACTGTAGTAATGAAGTGAGTAAGGAGCTAAAGAGATAATAACGTTTATAACGTGTATTTATTTAAGCAAAAAAACATGTTTACAATTATATAACTTACGAATTTCAGTTTGAAAATTTATCTATCAGATCTATCTATATACATATAACATCACTTGTCCTGACTGATTCATCCACGCAGAGCCTAAACCGCTGGAGCTACAAACTTGAAATTTTTGATTGTAGGTGCCTTTTAGGGTGCAAGCATCCACTAAGAAAGGGTTTTTCGATTTTCCACTCCTAAGAGGGTTAAAATGGGAAAAAACCTATGTATGGAAAATCTTATTCCGCGATCATATTAACTTAAAATTTAATTCACATACTTCTGGAAGATAGTAATGAAATGTGAACCACTAAACGCATGAATATCATCCCCTATTGAACTGAAAGACGGTGGTGAAGTTTGAATGGACAAAATTTATTTTTTTAGCCGATTATCCTTAAACTTAGTATAAATATTCCTTATGGTAAATAAATAAATATCTGTATCCTCGAATTCAAAAATCATCCCTTATAATTGTGGGTGTATTAAAGTATACCCGGGCAAAGCCGCGAGAAACTGCTAGAGACAAATAAAATAAAACCAACAAAGCACAGAGAAAAAGCAATTCACATAAATTGTTTTATCTTCCTAATATTTTGGTCCAAAAGTCCATAAAAAAATTATGAATGTTATAAATGCGAAAGTAATTCTCGCTGTGTGTTACGCTATCACGCCTAAACTACTGAACGCAATGCGAAAAAAAAAGTTGTTGAAATGGGGAATTAGTATTTGTATCTAAATGACTTCTTTGTATAGCTTAAAAATTATTGTGTAATTTTCCAATTTTTAAAATCGCTTCTGACAAAATCTTTATGTGGGTTATACATCAATTCAGTTCATTGATTTAGTTAATGGCTTTTAGTTGTGCCAATTAGACACAAGATATTTCGTCAATGTCACGTGGAGTTGAGAAAACACGATGAAGATTGATCGGTTCGAGAAGGGTTATATATATCAACTACAATGGAAAAGTATTAAAATATTTGAAAAACATTTAAATGCAACGATAACTTATAACGATAGATATGTAATAAACTCATTAATTTGGCACTCATAATGCCAACCACTGATGACGACAGTAAGAAGTCAATTGGTAGTCGAAATGGGAACAGATTTTTAACGTCAAATTTGAACGAAATCCTTTAAACGACTTGAAACATACAAAAATGTATTATTTGTAAGTTATTCTTTAAAACCTAAGTAATCACCATAAAATATATTAATTAACATTCGTAAATGACCAAAATATTCAAGTATTTCGCGTCCATTATGTTATATAACAATATGACAAATGGCTAGGAACGTATGTGTATTGTGAAACAATCTTAGACGAATTTCAATTTCGGGCACTATTTATCTTTTAAACGATGTTGTCGATCTGAAGGCAGCCTACAAACGTGGCAGGTTTCATTTTATAACTATTCACAATCTCGCTGAAATCGTGAAATGAAAATTAACATCAATTATGATTATATCTTTAATCCATATAGATATTTTTATGAAAAAATGGGAGAGAACTGGATGCCTAATCGCCTCCTCAATTCCTTTCCTTATTTCATATATGTATTTCATAACTCATTCATTTTTAAGCTGGCAACAATTTTGTGATTCCTCTGCTGCTGCAAATGAATGGTGGAGATCACTTAACATCAGTAAACTTTACATCGTTCCCACTTTACACCGTTAGCCCGCTATTTTCAACGGACCTCATATTAGAAGGATGTTCTCAATTTGTAGTGAATGTTATTTTTTATATTTATTAGCACAGAACTCCGTCATATCACAACCGATTTTGAATTATTTTTTGAATGGATACTTTCAGTCTGGTCTATAGAATTTTCATCAAAATAATTTTGGTAGTTTTCATTTGAAGTCGATTCAAATGATACTCTTATATACATATGTACATAAAGTATAACCGTGACCATATAGAGAAATGTACCCTTTATAATTAAAGTTTTCAAAATAGACTCAATGGTTCCGCAGTTTACTTCGTACAAAACTTCGCTTTTTTTATTACATTAGTATAGGTTTCATGTTTATTCTTAAATTTTATTACATTAAAGTAACCAGACAAAAAAATACAGAAAGTACCGCTTCAAACACCGCAATTTTTTGCGTGTTTAATATTGAAATAAATAAACAAATTAGCAATTATTCGACGCTCACTAATCTTCGTTCACAGCACGCCTTACGCAGTAACCGCCAAGCGCGTATCATTACAGTATATGAGCTCTTGTTTAGACGCCGTGTTGACTCTAAGTTGTGTCCTCTTATTGAACAAGTTGGTCGATGTATATTACATGTGTTCCGTGCTTCAGACGGCTAAATATTACTAGTTTTGTTTGAATAATCTTTGATTGTTATTAACTGAATACTTATTCTCAAACTAGATTTAATACAACTAGTGGTCGCCTAGCGGTCGGAATTTGACGGTACTTCATTAAATTTTCGACGGATTTCAAAATTGACCACAGATAATCTATTATCATCTTGACCACAGACGTTAAAGATAAACAAAATAGAATACAATTATATGCGTGTGTATGTCAAATACATAGTAGTGAGTGAAATGTGATTTTTATTGATTTAATGTATTTTTATACATAATAAAAAATATTAGCATTCCTTTCTCCCTCTTTATAGAAATTATATGTGTACAAAATTTCATTCACCCGTGCAATTGTCGTAAAAAGATTTTTATTTTATATATTTTTTTTTTGGATATTTATTATTTCGTAGAAATAAATGCACATCAACATCAGCGTTTCTTCCTTAGTGGGTCAATTAGGGTCAGCTAATTCATAATATTTATTCCACGCATTTTTAAGTATAATCGATAAAACTCAAAATCTTTTTTTATTGTTAATTTCCTAAATTAAAACTTGTACATTTTTTTTTTAGAAAGCTCTGCCTATATCAATTGGGAGCTCTTAATAAACTTAGTCTAGAACCTTCTACCAAGGCGTCTATTAATCTTCAGAATGGTTTAACGTGTGCATAATTCAAACACCTCTCAAGGATTGATTAAAGCAAATCAAATAACCCTTATAGTTCCTGTGTTTGACCCCAACTCTTGAGTACCTTTTGAGTTTAAGATTTAGGGTGACCACGTCGCCCACTCAGTATTACAGTGACCAAATTCAAAATGTGTGTGAAAAGAATTAGCCATCTTATTATGGTTCATAATCTATGATTTTGAAAATAAATAAATAAACAACCATTGAATTCCCTAATGTTAAAGGTATTTTGCATTTTGCATACTTTATATCCTTAATACATATTATAAACGCAAAAGTAAACCTTTCTGGGTGTGGTTTTTTTACGTTTTTAATATTAAACCACTGAATCAATTTTCATAAATTTTGGTATAAAGATAGATCGATCTTTGGTTATAGACATTAGATATAGACTTTGTGTCGCCAAAATATAAAAATACAAAATTTTAGCAGGCTAAGTTAAAAGGACCTTCTCTTATGTGTTAACAAGCTTTTAATCAATTTTTCTTTTACTTTTGCAAACAACGATTATAAAACAATAGTTAAGTAGGTATAGTAAACACAGTCACTTTTCAATATCTCTGCTACATAGAATATTAAGCAAACCCTGGTAAACTCGGAAAAATACTAGGTAGATGATGACCATGATTATAGAACAATAACTATCTTTTGTTAAAGAACTTCAGAAATGGCTTATAATACAATCTATAGCAACAGAGATGAATTAAAATGTCATGACCTTTTGCTACACAAACCAAGTAACATTACATATTTCGTTAATTCATAATATCTTTCTGAGTTTTAACAAGCTAAATCATAAATTTTTAATTTATTATTGATTGAATGTTTTTATTAAAAATATTTTTTTAAGTCTTTTCGAGTCAGTTTAGTGATAACAAATAATTATTACTATAGTACTACGATTAAGAAAAAAATTTTAACATTTTTATTTTATTTGTTAAATGTAATACGATAATACCTTACTACTGATTGTACATACCCGGTTCTCCGCGATAGAATCCAGTTTCTGACTCAGTATTAACTTTGATTAATTAAAAAAAATTATAATAAATTGAATATATATATGTAACAATAATATAATTATAAACCGGTTATTTTTAAAATATCCAGAGATACATCAGAAACATGGTCACCCATCATATGAAGATTCAAAGTGCCAAGTGGTATATTTGCCGTTCAAGTTACTGACCTGTATTGACTCAACCGATTCGTACTTAAGTTTCTGAGTTATTAGGGAACAAACATTCTAATTGATGTTTGCACAGGTTATTGTGGGCTCAAGATATACAAGATGGCCCATAGTTCATAAACTACTCTTCTATATAATTATATGTTTATATGTTCGTCGTGTCCTCGATAGTTGGACACAAGCTTTCAAACAATCAAAATCAAAATATACGTTATTCAAGTAGGCTTTTAAAAGTTCTTTTGAATCGTCAATACAAAAACAATAAAAAAAATCATATTTAATATAACGGGTCTTATCGCGATAACTCAACTTCGACGAAGTTACATTCACGAGCTGACCACGACGAATGTAACTTCGTTGAAACGTCGGGCAATAAAAAGGTATTACTACCATTAGTTATCGCGATACCCGTTATATTAAATATGAATAGTATAAATCGCGAAAGTTTAAAATAATAAAAAAAATTATGAATTTACCACCATGTAGATTCTACCGAGAAGAACCGGCAGGAAATTCGATAGTTACTCTTTTAAGAAGTTTTACAACACATAAATTTAAGAGTTACAAATATATTAAATACCCTGTGTGAATCCAGCTTATACTAAATCCAAGCATCTTTATCATGTATATAATCTTGAACATGGTCAAGCTAATATGCTTTCGCTACTAAGGACTTTTTAATATACACTTTAAATTTATTATTTGTAAACTGTAACACTTTCTGCGGGATTTTATTATAAAAATGAATATCTTGCCCTAAGAAGGTAACTATGACTTCTTCTCGTGTTAATGCTTTTTTCACATAAGCTATAGAAAAATAGTTTTATGTTGCTTATAGAGACTGCTGCACGTATCCATATTATAGGAATAGTCATAGTGATAATATAACCTTACTCAAAACGGGCTATTTTAAAATTAATTCAATTGACTCTACAAAATAATCCACATATCGCTTAAAAACCTTTCCTTCCCGTCATCAATATACATATATTTTACCCGATATCGCTAAATATTAACGGCTACAACGAAAACCTTTCCAAATAATGAAAGAGCCGCTGTAATCTTCATGCGTCGAATATAAATCGCTCTACTATACAAACTTCTATCAGAATCATTAAAAATAACCTGGCGAGGACAGTCGAGCTCATAATTCGATGGATACGCCCAAATTTCCATCAAACATTTCGTATGGTGCAAGTCATAAACATAGCGAGCAAAGTATATTCAAATTCAAAATATACTATTCAAATATGAATGCTGATAAGCAATAATGTGTCAACCCACAAGTCACGTAACGTGACGTCCCGTATAAAGTGATCTAAACTAAGTACAGAAATAAATTTCGTAATTTAATGTTTCGAATTTCAGGTGCGTTCTATATTTTTGAATTTATACAATAATCTCAAAGAGTTGAAAAAATTATTATTAGATAATACATTAAATATATCAATCTGTTTTTAATTAAATTTACTTTTTATTAAAATAGAAAAGAAAAAAAGACATAAACGTCTTCAAACAAATTTATTCATAATACGTTTGACATCATTAGACGCCATTTTCAAAATTAAGTCCCGTTAATACAGTATTGCTTATTGACTTTGTGAAAATGAACTCGATCAAACTCGAACCCCATGTCTAGCCAACCCGTACACGAGCTAGTAAGCTACAGGCTAGGCTGTATAATAATTTAAATTTGGTTAGTAACGATTATCACTTATAGGCTTTTAAACAGAACTTGCTATCGATACGATACTGCTCACTGAGATGGTCTTATTACGCAGTCGGGTTATTGAGTTCTTCATATTAATTGCTTATTGAATGTTCATTCTTTTTCTGAGCGTAACCGGAGTTGACCGCGCAATGATCTACTCTATATTATAACGCTGTAATTTGTCGCTTAGACCAAATGATCGCATGGCACCGCGCCCTATTCCGTACAGGCGAACACGATATGCAAATATGGGACATAAATGTAATATTTCGTGATAACGCAGCGGTAATTAATAAAATATGTCCTCTCGCTATTAGTTGGGCGGTATCGTATTAGACGATTGCTTCGGGGCATGATTTATGAACGGGCGTGTGTGCGACCTTAATTATATTTTGATTTTTATACACACCCATGCGTATTGTCACGATTAGTGCTTCTGACTTTACGAGTGTGGCATTGAACTTCTTATTGCATCGTGTAAGAAATTTGACTGACAGGTTGGCGTAGTGGTCACTGCAAGTGACTGAACCGCTAACGGTCGCGGGTTCGTTCCCCGCTCGCGGCAAACGTCTGTATTGGTCATACGGATGTTTGCCGTGGTCTGGGTGTTTGTGCTTGTGTTGTGTGTGTTTCTGGACCCCCGACACAGGGTCATACGACTCTAATGGGAGTCCGTTGAGTGTGATGCGTTTATTTTTTATTTAAATATGAATTGTAGGAAATAAGATGATCATTTTTAAGCTATCTCAATACGATAATCACTAGAATTTTTTATTCTTGATATTGAGAATAAAAGTCCCGCTGAGTTTCCTCTCGTGTCTTTAACTTTTCCGAAGGTAGATTGCTTTATTTAGCGTTCAAAAAGAGAATATAAATTCCAAATTTAAATATAAATATTTCTATTTTGAATACTAAATTTAACACGTAAGAAGATTTAGATTCTGGTTACTATAAGTCTTTAATTGAGATTATTCTTCAACTATAATATCTGATTTAATGGTGACGAATGGCTAAAATCGTTTCATAATCGTCTTAAATATTCAAAATAAATACAATCTACAAACAAATTAATACCTACGCTTTCATTGTAACGATTAAAAATTGCATGTATAAGGAATTTATTGTTTATTTATTTTTGTGTGATTTTTTTAAAGAAAAAAAGCGCTAATTCAATTAGTTCTTTTGGGGTATATTTAGTTTCTATAAGAACATTGAGTTTTCGTTTCGTATGCTCATTTTACCTTTATTTTCATAATACTAGAACCAAAATAAATTGAGCACGAATAAAAGGTATTCCTTTATAAAGAATTAAGGTTGTTTAAAACTTATATCAATAAAATATTCGACTTCACAAAATAAATGTTTCCTTTCCGGGAAAGGTTTTCGTTTTTATAATAAAATCCCCCAGAAATGTTTCCAGTTTTCGATGAATAAATTTAAATCATACGTGAAAAAGTCCCTACTTAATATATGCTGAATATCGTACAGGATAAATAATCAATTTATAATTCATAAAAAATTGAATTGACAACATTTTAAAAGAGTAACTAATGAGTTTCTTGCCGGTTCTTCTCGGTAGAATCTACATTCCAAACCGGTGGTAGGTTTATTTTTGATGTAAATTTTTTGTGCTCGTGAGAGTCTACTTGAGTACAGTATATTTTGATTTTGATTGATTGATTGTCTTAGATTTTCGCAACTCATACCAATTATATTATAAAAATATTGTATATATATTATAATTGGATTTTGGCATCCAGAACGCTGACCACTTTAGATGACGTTGCCTAGCAACCTGCCACTGACTAAGTATGACAGATGAGATTATCTTCGGGACAACAAATCAATTCACGAACTTGTAAGTATGAACTTAACATTATTGACTAATTTACAGATATAAATAGCACCTTAAATAACTACGAACTAAACATTTTCAATATACGCTTTTTAAATCCGTTTAAAACAATTTTTTTTCAACATAGAACTACAAAAATCAACTAAGTTCGTAGGAGAAAGTTTAAAAATATTCAATTTGTTGTATCAACCAAAACATCAATACATAATTATTATAAGGGAACGAAGTGATCATCAAGTTAACGTGCATTAGTAAAGGTGAAATTAGGCAAACGAGTTCAAACGACAAATATTAATAACTATGAAATCGCATGTGTGCCGACAATTAACGCTGTGGGATCAGAACGACAGTCATTTGATTTAACGATAGAATTCTGGTAATACACGCCGTGAACGAAACTTTTGTATTGGACGGGAAGTATTTTTATGTTCGTTACGATTTGTAAATATTTATATGTTCGTGTGTAACATGAATTTGTTATAATTACATTAAAATACAGGTATAATATATTCTTCTTGTAACTTTTTAAGTCTGCGCAGGGAATGTGCAACTGTTTTCAAGTGCGCACCCTAGAAGGGGTGCACTTGTAAACTCGTGTAACACAGAGTAGTATGCTTGTAAATAAAATTAAGATATATTAATTAATTTTAATAATTATTAGGACCTTGCGCCTTCACCTCCCGTTTTACGTTCAGGAGGCACTGCCCAAAATTATCGCATTATTTGATAGTAAAAAAGGTAGGATTAGAGAAGAAATTGTATCCCAACCTTGCTATCAAATTTCAATTATTGTTAGATTTATAATTACTAAAATGCCCTTCACAAAATTATCTCATTTATTTAGTGAGTGATTTATTAATTATCATCGTTAAGATCAAGCAAGATTAAATAAAGAATATCTGAACGTCCTGATACAAATATATTTGCAGACAGTAGTTTTTTAAAGAAATGACTGCCCAACTTAATGTTAAATTATCACTGCCGATCATAAACATTTGCAGCTCCAAGAAAGCCATAAATGCATTACTAGCTTAAAAAATAATATAGGATGAAAAGGAATGGGAATTAAGGAAAATAATTGGAGAAGAGGCTTCCGACTCTCTCACTCACAGTACGAAACGCATATATATTATCTACTTCACACCGATCTTCTGTGAGAGTGAGGTACTGCCCTGGTCGAGCCAACCAACCTCAGTAAAAAGAACACCGAAATTAGTTAAAGTGTATCAGTAGAAATTCAAGAAGGTCACACCGAAGTCTATGATTCAAAAAAATTTTTTATAAAACAAGGAAATAAAATGGACATTACGAGCTAACGTTAACCAATTCATCTTATGACGAATCAACCCTTTTAATCATTAAATAACCAAATGAAACAAGAACAAATGACCCATAAACGCAATGTCATGTTATTATTTGATTAAAAAATCATATCAAAGGCGCGGCGAACAATTCGTGAAGCATGTGAAGATAACCGATCTCACCTCAGGGGCGGGATCTAATTTAACTAATAGATTTTAATATAATTATTACATATTTTCGTTGACGTTCGTGTCTGTTATTGAATTATTTATTATCTGTGATAGTTCGTTTTGTTAATAAACGGCTACGGTGCAATGAATAATGGTAGTATTTGGTGTTATTTTGTTAGGCGAGAATTACTTGAAAATTTTACTCAGAAGATTTCATAAATTGCTTATATTTGATTTTACACTAAACAATCAAAAAATGTTATGAATAATTATAACTTCATTCCAGCGAAAGAAGATCGGTAATTCCCACTTAATTTTCATTCCCGTTGTAATTTCGGGAAATAATACCCTATGTCACTCCCATAAGGGAAGCATTTATTGACACTTAATATATTGAAATCCTTTAAACAGATTTGACTGTAGTGCAGGCTTTGTCGTAAGATTTGTAAACGTTTGCTTAGAACTTAGATTGAAGGGTAATCAATAATATGATTAATAATTACCAAATCGGTCAAGCCGTTTTCGAGTAATCTGGGAACATACATAAAAAAGTGGACATTATCTATAGACTATCCGAAAAAAATTAAATATATTCACCATATTGCTTTACTTTTTAACCGACTCCCAAAAAAGAGAGATTCTCAATTCGTCGGGGATTTTCTTTATGGATTATCACCGATTACTCCGCCGATTTTTATATATATTTGTTTTGTTTAAAAACATAAAACGCAAAGTTTTACATAGCACCGACTTCAAAATGTAGCTGTATTGTTTTTTTGCCTTTTAGTTTATTTGTACCTAATAAATTAGTTTTGTGAAATTATTCTTATTAAAAAAATATATATTACATTTTAAAGCATTCGACCTAAAAAAAGTTAAGAAATCTAACGAAACGAAAACCATACTAAGCCCCAAACCATTAAACTTTTAAAGTCTAATAACAGTCTCAAAGCGAATGACATATGAAGAAAAAATAACGCTTGTACGTCAAACTCGCTTAAAAATTTATGTCTCATTACGGCATTTGCAAAATTAAATAAATACTTATGTATTCGAAAATACACCTTAATTTGTAAGCAATAAGGTCTTGTGAAACGTTAAAAAAGGATGCAGGTTCACTCCAATGGGTTCTAAGACGAATATTCTTTCCGATTCAGTTTATTCGTATTACGTAAATAAATTATCTCATAAGCAGTCCGTATATCTTCTAATATATAAAAATCAATACTTTTTCTCGTATTTCATACGTTGCGATACCATTTATCAATTTGCAATAAAACTTCGTAAAGTTACTATGCTACACAGTTTTAATCGTTTATGGTTACTGCTTCAATCCTATGAGTCATAGCGTGATGTAATATAGCCTATAAACTACCTCGATAAACGGGACATCGAACGCAAAAAGAATTATTCACATCGGATCAGCAGTTTCAAGTATTACCCACTACATAAAAACATACCAACAAATGTTACCTCCTTATAATGTTAGTATAGATAAGGTAATTGATGAAAATAAGGCCTATGTTCAAATAAGACCTATTCGAAAAGACCTAGTTAGAGACAATGAACATCAAAGATTCTTTATACATGGATGCTGATAAGCAATAATGTGTTAACCCACAAAAAGTCAAATTTGGAAATATTGATGTATTTTGATACTGTGTCACCTATTTAACATTATTAAATAAATTTTCAAGTCATCTAAACTAAATAAGTATGGAAAAAAGTTTCTTAACTCAATGTTTCGAATTTCAGGTGCGATCCATATTTTGCAATTTATACATTAATCTTAAATATTTAAAAACTTATTATTAGATAACAGATTAAATAAAACTATCTGCTTTTGATACATTATACATTTTATCAAAATAGAAAAGAAAAGATGGATATATACGTCTTCAAACAAATTTATTAAGAATAGGTTTGACATGTTTAGACGCCATTTTCTCAAAACGAAGTCAGTGTGGCTTGACACAGTATTGCTTATCAGCGTCCACATATACTCATCTGAATAGTATCAGGTAATATCAAAGGCATATGCAATATACTTATACTCCATGAGAGTAACATAAAACGTTTTTTGTAGATACCGTAATTTTTGGTTGAATTATGGATTTGTGTTTAATTTCGTTGCGAATGGTGCGTAAGATCAGCACTTAAAATAAATTTGTAACAGTCATCCATCATCAGAAACTCTATATTTAAATAAGCAAAACGAGCAAAAGCTAGAAAAAGTCAATGTTAAGTTAAATGACATGTTTATTTTAAAGTCAGTCAACTAAAATTTTTAATTAGGTTATATGTTTATAATTTATATATCTGTATTTTCATGAATCTTTGGCTAGTTAGTTTATATAGAATCGATAATCGTTTCGTTACCAGAATCGATATTTAAAAGTAAAAAAACTGAATTAAATTGTTTTCAAATCTCTTTTTCATAAATTATGCCTATTGTAGAATTCACTTTTAAATATCGATACTGATAACGCTTGTAAAATATTCAACACATGCCCAGTTGACATCCTGTATTGCTTCTTTTTATATTGATGAAATAAAAAAAAAACATACATTTAAGAGTCAAGCAATAGTTAAAAAAAACAAGCCTCTTCCATATACTACTTCGAACAGAACGATAGACACGAAAAATAATCAGTAACTCAATATGAAAGTTCAAAATTAGCCCAGACGAAAAAGCCGATACATACAGTTCTTTGATAGTAAAAAGTTTACCCTACCATTGAAAAATAATCCAAACCAACACACAGGTTAAAAAGCTGGTCCTGCTCGGATCTCGACATCGGTCGTTCATTTTTCATGAGGAATCTTTTGATATCCACCCCCCTACCCCCTTCAGGCTCAGATAATGCGGGACACACGCGGTCGTTGCGAACAGCGTGCTGGGAAAACCTTTTTTTTTAATGGAACTTCGAAAGCACAATACAAAATACGTACATATTTATTCCAGTTATTTTGGTTTAAAAACCATGATTAAAACGATTATGATCAAAATTTTATGAAACCAATGTACCTTTCTCAAACAAAATAAGGAATTAACCAAATCCATTTGATTTCGAATAATCAACGAACATGTATAAAAAAGACTGACAAATTAACAACCTTTTTTATTTTTTTGCAAGTGGATACAAAAAAAGACCTCTCCTTTCGTTCTCATGACACAGACCATACGTCGGTACCGCGTACTTGCTCGTCCGTGTGTCCCAACAGACCCCCGTCGGTGGTCGGTATTGAAATTTTTGAATATGCCAACACTCGACGACTCGGCACTCGAGAGTATCCGAAATTTTGGCGTAATTATACAGACGAGAGGATATGATTTTAGTTCGATATTGTGTTTTGCACTCGACTTCTCTGGTTATGCCGCGGTTACGGATGAAAAGACCCCACCTTATACATTTTTTTTTCTTTTATCATCCATTGATGTTCATTTCGAAATTTATTTATTTGAAACATCGGACCCTAATCTGGACATTTGATACATAAATACTGAATGTTAAAGAAATTCATCAAATTGTAACTTCACAATTAATCATTCTCTGTCTCTTTTGTACAAAATAACGTATTTAACTGTTACAATGGTTTTATATTTAATCGCGTAAGTGTTCAAAAATCAAATCCCAAATCTCCCCCCTTCATTACAGTAGATACATATAGCACATCAATATTAAAATCAAAATCAGAATCAAAGTATTTTTATTCAAAATAGGAATTTACATTCTCTTTTTGAACGTCAAGAAAATGTGATTCTACCACGGTTTCGGAAAAGTTTCGGAAAAGAAACCTCAGGCCTGAGAAAGAACCGCGAAAGAAACTCAGCGGGAAAATTATTTTTTGATACAGCCACAAATAATATATAAATTAAAAAAAAATTCAAATGAAATAACTTATTTCACATGAGCCTCACAACTACATCTATAAATATTTAAAAAATTCAAACGCGTTACGATTCCAAAACGTCAACGTCAACCCTAAAACGCTGTGTTAATTTAAAATTCAAAGAAACAATATCGAGTGTGCATATTCTATCCCACCTCCACCGCATCAGATACTTTACGAGCGCGCGGGGAAATACGTTCCTTTTTTTAAAAACAACATAAAATGGCGCGGAATTTATTATACGTCATCAGTCGACATATTTAATTGGATGCAATGATTTTATTAAAAGTCATTATTATTGATGATGTAATTAAAAAAATGTATGTTTCTAATAATCATAAATAAAAATCTGTATAAATACAACTAACTAAGTACAACAATAATAAATTATATATACTTATAAAAATTCAATAATATTAGAAATTATTTACAAATTATTCGTTGTAAAAATTACGAAATAACATAATTAAGATAATAAAAAATCTTTCCAAGAGCAACAATAAAACATACATTAATTCAAATTCTATCCAGATACTTATGTTAAAACAAAATACGAAATACGATTTTTATACAATATATTTTCCTTTTACCTACTTCCCGCAATTTCCTATTTAATATTTCGAAACGATAATCGAAACAAAAAAATAAGCATACGAAATAAAAAACTTATCCATAAAGTGAAATTTAAATTGAACCGTTTATTTCTAATGGAAATACATGTCAATCAATTCATTTATTGTTAATTAATTAAAAAGAATTAAATTAAATTTATTTCACGAAATTATTTTATTTCGCTGTAATAAATACAAAAAAACCTTAACTAATTTAATTTGAACGTTTTAAAAATATTTTTAAAAATAATGAATCTTATAATACACATAATAAACCATTCGCTTAATTTAACAGTAGTATATACCTACTTATTAGAAAATCAAGAGTAGATGAGCTATTGAAAACAAAAATCACATGCATTAAAACACCTTCCCTTAGAACTACAAAGAACGCATTCACTTGGCGCGTCTCTGATCTCAATAGACGCATAGACAAACGACAAATTGTCTATATATACACCTGAGACATGTAGCTTGCCCTTATTTCACAGATATAAAGAAAGAGACAGCAGATACGATGAGTAGTACCAGATAGTCGCTTCTATAATTCATCTCTTTCTAGGATTTCGCGCGTTTTTCGCGTAGAGCGTAGAACACGCTACGTATGTGTCTATATATAAAAGTATTGTCTTTATTTCTGTATGTACGCGGAGCGTGAGGGCGTTTAAATAATTGCAGTTCCACACAAAACCTGAGTTTAAGTGGTTGAATGACAGATTAAAAATGGAAAATGTGAAGGTTTTTTTTTTCTATGCATACGATATGTATTGTGCCTGTCATTGGGGTGTTGCTTTCAATCAGCATATGTTTGAATAAGTTCCGTGGAGATAATAAAAATGTATCCTTTTATGCTATCAAAATATTATCAATAACTTAATATTACTTTTACATATAAAAAATATTATTGTGACTTGTAATTTATACTTATATTATGTGGAAGTAAAGTCACATGTTTATAAGAATCATCGCCAAAACTACTTATCTGATTTTGAAAAATATTTCTTAACTACAAAGTTACATATTAAGTGTCATATGCTAACCTTTATTTTAAATACACATTATCATTATCAAATCGTATCTCTTGGCAATTAACCACTTTACGTATTAAAATCAACAAATAATTATATCGTGGATTATAAATTTCAATAATAAAATTATTTTACACGAAAAGTACGTAGACAAACACGTAATATATACAGACAATAAACATCTTCAAAATGGGAAACAAGCAAAAGAAAACAGTACCATACTCGATTACTACCAACTATAAAACAGTCGGTATTGCGTGAAAACGAATTATTAGGGGCAGAATGCAATTTCCTCAGCCAAGGCACCAATATGTCTCCGGGACTGCTGGGAGCGAGCAAATGAATAAAAATCAACCGAATAGACGGGGCAGTTTGTTAGAGTAGTGGGGTACAGAATGCCCCCGTAGCAATACCGGGTTAACCCTTAATAGCCTGATTTACGAAAGTGTTTTATTTTTTAATATTACTGTGGTCTTGAAGGTCTAGATGAAGGGGAAAGTAGTTAAAAAATCATATAAATTTTACATATTTATTTAAAAAAAAAAACAGGTATCAATTTTGATACTTCAAGCATTAAGGCCATAAAGAAATCTGATATACCTAGGCTAAAATTAATAGTAATGTGAACATTTGGTTTAAAACATTGGTATCAAAATCGAAACTCTAGGCTATTAAGGGTTAATGTATAAATGAGTATCGTGTTAGTAGATTTTGATGATAACCCATTCACATTTGGAATAATGTGTCAACGTACAAAAAGTCCAATTCGCAGATGATATATAATTAAACCAGGATGAGACGCGTAAAAACCCCGGATTTTAAAGCCTAGAACCCGGACATGTCAGATTTTTTTAATAGTCAGTTATATCAAAAACAGTTGAAAATGACATAAATTAATTTTATTTATTTTGAAACTATAAAATTAAATTTAGTCATCTTTTATCATCATTTTAAATGTACCTAAAAACAGAATCTTATTACAGTTTCTTACAAATTGTTTTAATAATCATTTACATTTTTTTAAAACCCGGTCTACAAATGAAATTTTCCCCTGACGGTCCCCGGATGCCCTATAAACTAGGACAAATCCGGGGAAACCCGGACGGATGGCAACACTATATTATGTAATGATAATGCGTCGTGTATTAAATTAAAAAATGTTTTAAGTCATCTAAACTCTATCTCTAATGTTTCGAATATTAAACTGTGTTCCTTCATTTGAAATATGCAATATTCTCAATCAATATTATTGAAAAACTTATTATTAGATATTTTTTTAATAGGCCTTCTGCTTTCAATTCATTGTATCTTTTAACAAAATAAAAACTAACAGATGGGAATATACTTCTTTAAACAAAGTTAAGAATAGGTCTAACATTTTTAAATGCCGATTCCTCAAAATGAAGTCTGTGAGGCTTAAAATAGTATCCTTATCGGCGACCATTTATGTAAATAGACCTAGCTCTTGCTTTGTAATTGAAATAAAATAAGACTAACTAACCATAATTATCTTATATTTCGTTCTAAAATAAAATTAAAGTTAAAATAAGTTTATTTTAACTATAAACATCATAATAATAAATAAAACAATATACCTAAACTTATTTTTTTTTTAATTCTAAAAAAAAAAAAAAAAAATAAGTACGATTAAAATTTTCTATTTATGAAAACACATTGATAAACATAGACCGACGATTTCTGCAGCGAAATGCATTTCAAAACATTTAGATATAATAGAACCATACAGACAGACATTATTAGAAAAAACTTCATTGGAAAGCGGTGTTCAGGACCAACATACCGCGCCGGTGTTGAAACGTGACATTCTAATACACTAGACTTTATTCTCTGAGCCATAATATCTATAATTCCACGGTACTCCTTTGTGAAACGGCAGTTTTAGCGTTGCAGGTTTATAGTTAATATTGACTCGTCAGCATTTCGTTTCAAACTTTTCTCATTTCGTAGCCAACGCGACTCAAGTTGCACTGCGAGTCCTTTCCTCTCGTCTGCTCTTAGATGCGGTGATCACTTTTATCAATCAACAGATGAAATTCATAATTAATAATGAATTAATAAATCTTAAAACATTGTCCACCTCCCTTTTCTCCGCATCCTGAGGCGTAACTATACCATCTGAGGACCAATTGTTTCAGTAAAAATCTTCACGTTATTACTTAATTTTAATGAACTGCTTATGTTAGTTAGTTACTCAAAAGTATTAATAATTATGTGTGTTAACGTTTTAGTTAAATATCTGATAAGTTTTATTATCAAGACCATAGGTTTATACATATTTATAATAAAATGACAATTTACTTTCAATGAGATTTTTATTAATAAATTCTTTTAGGACGGGGCCCTCTCGGGTCAGGGGCCCGTGGCTTTTTGTCAGTCCTATAGTTACTCCCCTGTCCACACGTGTTGACGAGCGTTAAATGGCTGAATCATGTTAATAAATAAATAAATATATTTGACAGAAACGTTAGCGCAGTGGTCACTGCAACTGACTCAAGCGCTAACGGTCGCGGGTTCGATCCCCGCTTACGGCAAATGTCTGTATTGGCCATACGGATGTTTATCGTGGTCTGGGTGTTTGTGTTAGTGTTGTGTGTGTTTCCGGACCCCCGACACAAGGTCATAAGATCTTAATGGGGGCCGTTGAGTGTGATACATTTATTATTATTTTTATTATTATATTTTAATAGCGAAACAGATTTGCGTGAAATAAATATTATTAATTATGGTGATTAAAACCAACTTTGAAATACTATTAGTATTTAAAAGTGTTAGATACAACGTCATAAATGAAAAAAAAGGCACAGCATGTTCTGCTTATTAAAAAAAATGACAGAAAGATTTTTAAAGATTAGGTTGTTTTTATAATTTACGATAATGAGTTAATGAAATTAGATTTATCTCCAAATTCGCATAGTCATGAAGAATGTTAATAAAATTTAATTAATAGATTTCAATAAGAGCCAGATCAATTGCGATTTAATAATAATCAATATTGTTTTTATATAAAGATAAAACGTATAGATGGTTTTCCTGTTGCTGGTCAGCGCCGTCCATGAACACCTTTAGGTCGTCTCTCGGTTAGGCGTATTGTAAGCGACGGACTATCGGCTACCGATCTGGCTAACTCTCGGAAACGAAAAATGGATCGACGAGTATGCACGCAACCAGAAATCAAATTAAAAAATATATATTTAAATTGATTTACATTGCATTACATTTAATTGATTTCATTTTAAAATGTTTACAATGCATATATTTAGGATATAGAAATATATTAAATACTGTGAATTATTTACAAGCATTTTTATCATCTGTATAATCTTTTACAGAATAAACCATATCGCCATTCAGTTCAGCCTGCGAATCAGCAAATTGTATTATTGATGATAAAATGCATCCGATTTTCTGCAAGAGTGTGGCTCCTGATCTATCCAATTCAATTTAAATTATCTTCCTCAATTATATCTCCATTTAAGTATTTATACATAGTTCAGGAAGGTTCCATTTTCTTAATACAATACATTAATTACACATACGCTTAGCCGCTAATTCTATTGAATGGATGCCATCCGTGGATCAGGTCTTTGTATGGGGATCATGTGAACAATAAAGGGTAACATCTTATTGTTGTAGCCCTGACCGACGTGCCCCATATATTCCTCCTATTATGAATAATACGGACATACAGTTGACAAAGACGCTGAGCGGAAAGTGGGACCTTTAATTGAGCAAATTTACTCTAGTGTTATTTTGCTATATTTTTTTTAAAGATTTTGTTTTCTAGTCGAAGTTTAGTTTATTATGAGATAGGTTTTGAATTATTTAAACTTAGGTTAGTATTAGGTTATTTAAAATGCAGTCGGTTACTGAAATTTCTATTTTATTTTATTTATTGTGTTTAAGATGGTAGCCGATAGTCCGTCGCTTACAATACGCCTAACCGAGAGACGACCTAAAGGTGTTCATGGACGGCGGTGACCAGCAACAGGGAAACCATCTATACGTTTTATCTATACTAATAATAAAATTCTAGCGGGTCGCTGTCTGTACATGGAAGATATATGAAAAAAAATCTTACTGGGGGCCTTTACCAACGCAATAGAACCCAAAACAAACATTTTTAGAATTCTTATATGTTTGTCTGTTTGTCTGTTTGTCTGTTTATCTGTGTGCACGCTAATCTCAGAAACGGCTTATCCGATTTAGATGCGGTTTTCCCTAATATATTGTGGTAAGCTTCACTTAACATTTAAGTTAAGTGGTGATCTGTAATGTTGATTTAATATAAAAAGTAAACAATTTTATCAAACAAGTTTTATTTTTGAATTTTAGAAAATACAGAAGATAATATATTACCATGGTTACCTAACGGGCAAAAGTCTTAAATTATTAGTTTTAAAAAGAATTTATTTAAAGGAACCATGTCACCGATTTTTAAAATAAGAAAAACTGCATTCAAAAATTTTTAGCAAAAGGTTTATATGGCTAAAGAATAAAATCCTGTAGTTAAAAAAGTCCCCTTATTTTGTGGTAGATTATTGCAATATAGACTGAAACGAAAGATTTTATGATATAAAATCTTTCGTTTATAACATCCATGTGTAACGCATTCAATTCAACAATTAAGATTCCTTTGCTTATTCTAATTACACCTATGCGGGTTTCTTAATGAAGTTAAAGGGAATTAATTATTTCAGGGGTTATAAATTTAATCTTCGCCGGCCTTTACTTATGATGTTTAGACGTTAACTTGATTAAGGGTCGCCTTAGTATTGTGATACTGCGAACTAAGTCTACGTGATCTTCGTTTTATATCGAATAGTAGATGCTTATACATAATATCAACTAGCTAAGACAAGTTTTTAGTATTAGTGGTCATCTAGCGATCGGAATCGCTGTTCATAAACTTTTCAACTGATTTCATGATTACCACAGACAATCTATTCTCAATTTGACCACAGACTTCAACATAAACAAAAGAGTATATGGACGCTAATATGCAATACTGTGTCAAGCCACACGGACTTCTTTTTAAGAAAATGGCGTCTAAAGATGTCAAACTTATGTATTCTTAACAAATATGTTTGAAGAAGTATATGTATATCCACCTTTTCTTTTCTGTTTTGATAAAAGGTATAATAAATTAAAAGCAAATTAATGTGTACATTTAATATATTATGTAATAAAAAGTTTTTCAAATATTTAAGTTTTTTGTATAAATTGCAAAATATTAGTTTAGGAATGTACTTGAAATTCGAAACAATTAATTAGAAAACTTTTTCCTTACTTTTTTAGTTTATATGACCTTAATATATGACCTTAATACAATTTTTTTTTTAATATTGTTAAATAGATGATGTATCAGTATCCAAATATTTATATAAGTCAGAATTTGACTTTTTGTGGGTTGACACATTATTGCTTATCAGCATCCATATATGCATGTGTGGTCAAGTTCACGGTAGTGTGTAATGTTTTTTTTTAGATTTAATATATTTTTATACATAATTTATAAAATATATTAGCATTCTGCACTCTTGTCTATATGAACTATAAATGTGGGAAATTTCATACTCCACCGTCAGCGCAAGTTTTATAAAAAGGAATAAAAAAGTTTTTGCTTTAGGTATTAATACGATTATATATATTTACTTCAAAGCTCATAACTCGTATGCTGAATTAAGATAAAAAAATGTACAAGATGTACGTACTCAGGTAGGTAAAATCTTTGCTTAGCATCTTTAAGTGAGAAGAGATGACGCCTCGTCGGAGAATGTTATCTCCAATCATCTATACATAGCAGGTCCTTAACCATGCAACAGTTATGCTCAATGGCGCTCCACGTAAGTAACATCTGCATGCCCAACACAAATATATGTCGAAAACGGGGATCGAACTTCCGACAGTGTTGAATTCAGATACATATCACCTCACACAATATTGTAAAATTGATTTTTTTAAAAAGCTTTCGCCTACTTAAAATACTGTATCGCCTTTTAGACAGCTTCTCGCTAATATGAAACAGGTACATACAACATCACAACCCAACGCGAAAATCGCATCCAATAAATGCAAGGAATCCTAGGATTCCTACAGGAATGTAGTAGTTTTTCGCGCGATCCGCGTACAAATATTGTCATTTAATTATGTAAACAGGATGTATTAAAATTTCAAATTTTAAGTTACTTAAATAACTTGGAGAAATAACGTCTTTAGTGTATTTATCGTCAAAAAATCGGGATTACTATTTAAAGAGAAGAAGAGTTAATTAATAGTGAAATACATTTCATTCTCCAAAAATGTAGTCAATAACACAAATGTTGAAATCATATAGTGCTCTAGAAATGATTACAATTGATTTTCTTTAATTACTTATTATCATGTTTCCTTATCAAAATCGACATGACAATATGATATAGTAATATATAATTTTATCAATGATAACTAGTATTTCATAGTAATATTGTGATAAGAGAACAAAACTTTAAATCATTTTCATTCCATATGTATTAACAGTAAAATGAACTTCGCGAATAAAGTTGTGCTCATAACTGGTGCTAGCTCCGGTATAGGAGCTGCTGCCGCCATTGGATTTGCTAAGGAAGGCGCCAACGTTGTCATCGTCGGAAGAAACGAGCAGAAACTACAGAAAGTTTATAAAGATTGTGCTCAAACAGGAAACGAGCCTCTATTAATAAAAGCAGATGTAACAAATGATGAAGATGCAAAAAGAATAGTTAAAGAAACCGTTGAAAAATTCGGCAAAATAGACGTCCTTGTGAACAACGCAGGAATTGTTAATTATGGTAACCTTCTTAGTGATAACATAATGTCAGTGTACGACTCAGTTATGAATACTAATCTGCGAGCTCAAATATATATGACTCATTTAGTAGCACCTCATTTGATAAAAACTAAAGGGAATATCATCAATATATCAAGTGTCGCCGGGAAGATGTATTCGAAGGTGTTTAACTACATGTGTTACTCCATATCAAAAGCAGCTTTGGATCATTTCACACGCAATGCAGCAGCCGAATTGGCTTCACAAGGCGTGAGAGTCAATTCAATTAGTCCTGGACCAGTCAAAACTGATATATTAACTAATGCAGGTATTGATAAACCAATGGAAGATTCAGCTGTATTTGTTGCACTAAAAAGAATATCTGACTCAGATGAAATAGCTCACCTTATTTTATTTTTAGCAAGTGATAAAGCGAAAGCGATTACTGGTTCTGATTACATAACTGATAATGGTGCTTTGGTGGCGTAATAAAATAAAATTACTTAATTTTAAACAAACGCGTTTCTTTCATTCTAGCTACACATAATATTTATATATTTATCTTATTTAAGTCGGTCATAATTGAACTATAAAAAAATGATGATTTAAACAGAGAGAGAAACATTTGTTCCGCTATAAGATTGTGTATAAATTTTAAAAATAACATAGGTTAGATATTATGACGACAATTAATATATTATGATGCATGTCTGGCACTCGGAGATCCTTACAAAAATTAGACTGATTAAAAGTACTATATCCATGTAAAATTTATCAACTATAGATTGGCTACATTCACGCTTTTGAACGTTAGAAATATGTTCCCAACACTCTACATACTCCAAATCTAGATACTCCAAAGCGTCGGCATTCTGGGTGCCAAAATTTATAAGTTTATAACATATCCATTGTTACATAATATTATTGACTATATTATTATACATTCGACGATTGGTTATTTATTTATTATAACATTATTTTCTTTAAACTGTAATAATAAAGATACTTTTAAAAGTACACAACAATATTTTATTAGTAGATATTGATAAGAATCTTCGCCCGAAATAAAAATTAATGAAGTATAACTGAGTATAAAAAATATCTTTATTCAGTACTCTTTGATAAGTTGAGAAAGAAACTCTTGCTAAAGAAGGTGAAGATGTGACCATAGTGGGAAGAAATGAAACTAAACTAAGAGCCGTGACAGCACAATGCGAGGAAGTTGGTAATTTAAGACCTTTAGTGATCAAAGCCGACGTGTCCGTGGATGACGAACTATAATTAATCAAACCATAGAGAAATATCGTAGGATAGATGTTTTAGTCAACAACGCTGGGATAGTCAGTCTTGGAACCATTTTGGATGGTACATTTTTAGAAAAATATGAAGAACTAGCAAAAACTAATTTAAGAGCAGTCATCAAACTGACTATGTTAGCTGCTCCTCATATTATTAAAGCAAAGGGTAATATCATCAATATTTCCAGCATAAGTGGACACAAAGTGAGAAACGTAGTTTTTTCTCCTTATGGACTTACAAAAGCTGGGTTAAACTTTTTCACTCAGAGTGCAGCTACAGAGCCCCTCATGGCGTAAGTGTCAATGCCATCAGTCCAGGACCAGTGTATACTGATATATGGGATAATATGGAAGTAGATCCAGCTATTTTTAAACCTATGAATCTAAAAACAGCACTAAATAGAATATCAAAGCCGGAAGAAATCGGTGAATTAATTTTATTTTTAGCGAGCGATAAGGCTGCAGCTATCACAGGCTCCAATTATCATAGTATATATATAATGGCTATATATAATGGCTACCAAATCGCCAGCTGAATTGCATTACGTAATTGCAGTAGATAACTTTTTAATATCGTGTAATTACTGTATCTATGCAAATTTGTTGTTTGAATTATTATATTTGTAAACAGAATCGTAAAAATTATTAAATATAAAAATGTTTAACAACTTGCAAAATATTGGAATAATGAATGCATTATTTATGGAAATATTTTACATATTTAAAAACTTGTATTTCTTCAATCTGTGACTAACACCTTAAACTCATATGCTAAACTAATGAAATTAAAACGAATAAATTACACATTATTAATAATAACCTATATATACGTAAACAGAATGTTTGAGTTCACTATACAGAGAGTTCGACTTCTAATTGTAGTCCTTCAAATGGTGGTTTCCATTTATTTATTTATAGAGTAGAACGACATAATATCACTTACACCACCAATAAAATAAGTATGAATTACACCAAAACCAAAAATAAAAATATTAATGAAAGGAATTCAACAGTCATAATTCAGATAACACTACTATACACACGCACACACATTATGTACTAAATCTTACTATATACTCATGATCTGCTTTGCAAATCGCAATTTTCTCTCTCGATTAAGAAAAGTGCTGTCTTTATGTACTTATTGTTAAATAAAATGACTTATTTATGTGTTATTTACTGGAACCCACTTCAAAATCCCAGTATCAGATTTCAACCTGATAATAATGGGACCAACAAAGAAATATCCTTACTAACAAAAATCAAAATCAGCGCACAATCGGCGGAGAAATCGGTGAACAAACAACAAATACATACAGTCAAAGATAGTACCTCCTCCTTTTTTGAAGTCGATTAAAAACCACAGCATATTGTGTCCATACACAACTTATCATACACATGTCATCAAATCCAAAACTTTACAGTTAATACTCACTACTTATTTTTTAAGTTCCCGTTAAACCTCGCGCTGTTTCATCAACATGTTCCGTTGAAAAATTCAAGAGACAACACGAAAAGCTATTTATAATTGGACGCTGATAAGCAATACTGTGTCAAGCCACAGGGACTTCTTTTTGAGAAAATGGCGTCTAATGATGTCAAACCTATTCTTAACAAATATGTTTGAAGAAGTATATATCCATCTTTACTTTTCTTTTTTGTTAAAAGGTATATTTAATTAAAAGCATATTGTACAAATAGCAAAATATGGAACGCACTTGAAATTCGAAACAATTAATTAAGAATCTTTTTCCCGTATTTATTTAGGTAATGCAGTATCTTAATACACCAATATCTCCGAATTTGACTTTCTGTGTGTTGACACATTATTGCTTATCAGCATCCAATTAAATGTCACTTAAGTTTGAACCTTAGTTACTTCTATCTCGGCTTACAATGGTATTGAAAAGAATATTTTACAAAGAAAACATTATTTAAACATATACGTCTTATTGGCTGGCAGTCCCTTCGGTAAAGTTAATTGTATACAAATATTGAACGCCGATGTTTATCCGGGTTCCGCTCGAATAAATCCTTTGTCGTGTTTTAATACTGGTCGGTTACCGTTTTTATATTATCTGTTTGAAGGATTTACTTGTACTAATGTTCGAAATTCAAACAGAAACATTATTTAAAATTTAAAGACGAATGATGTTTTATAACTGGATAAACAATAATGTGTCAACCCACAAATAGTCAAATTGAGAGATATTGATGTATTTTGATAATTCATATGTATTTAACATTAAAAAAAATTTTAAGCCATCCGAACTAAAAAAGCACGGAAAAAAGTTTTTGCATTTAATGTTTAGAATGTTCAAGTGTGTTCCGTATTTTTGATTTTGATCTCATATATTTGTAAAACTTATTATTAGATAAAACCCCTACTAGCCAATCTGCTTTTAATTCATTACACTTTTTATAAAAATAGAAAACAAAAGGATATAACTATACTTCTTAAAACACATTTATTAAAAATATGTTTAACAACTTTAGACGCCATTTTCTCAAAATGAAGTACACGGACTTCGTGATACAGTATTGCTTATCAACGTCCAACTATGGATATTTTACGTTCTTACTTTTTGACACTAAAAATCTGTACCCATTTCAAACTTTGACAAGCTCGTCTATGGACTTGTTGGTCCAAAGATGCTCTCATACAAAATCGCTAGCTGGTTGCTAGGTAACGTCGTCCAAAGTGATCGGCGTTCTTGGTGTCAAAATCCATGAGCGTATAACGTATACAGTTATATATTATAATATCATTGAAAGAATAAATTAACAGTTTCTTCTTGTACTTGTATCTACATGTACAAATCTATACTAATATTGTGAAGATGTAAAATGTGTTTATATGTATGGGTATGAAAACACTGGTCAAATTCCAAAAACTATTTCTGGGTTGAATTAAGACAAGTTATAGGCTATATTACATCATGTGTACTCGTAGGAACGAAGCGGTAACCGTAAACCGAGTGAAACTGCAAGGAGCAGCTAGTGTAAGTATATAAAAAATGTTACGAAAATGTCTTCATTAATAGCAGTATAGATAAGTACCAAAGAGAAGGTACTCGTTTCTATTTAATTATGTAATAAGTGCCTACTTATTATATAATTAAATAGAAATGAAATTCGGCTGAAAACAGAGGAAAAAATATATGTATTTTAATTATATATATCTGATTCTGTATAAATATGTCTACAAAAAATAAGGACGATGGTTTGAAGATAAAATTCGAAAAGATTTTTTATTTTAAAAAATATTAAATTTTTGTTACTTTTTACTTTTAACCTATAAAAAATACAACCATTATAATTTACCAAAAATATAAATTAATACACAAATCGAAACAATCTTCAGCCGAATAATGAAGCTCTATTTTGTTAATCGATAAATTTATTGTGTAAATTTAATTATATAAAGTGTAAATTTACGTGTTTAATCGAAACAGTATTTAGTTCAGCTCGGCGATAATTTTTACGAAGCCGTGTTTACGATCGCGCTTGGCTCCAAAGATAGCAGCGGTTTATGAGTGTGTACTCGGAAACTCGTCGGTTGGTTTAATATTAATTAATATAATTAAAAATATTTAGTTTAATATATGTTATGTTTAATATTAAGCTACATAGATATTACTAATTGGTCCGCGCGACTTTTTCTGAGTTAAAATTTCCTTTCCTATTTCAGCTCTTCGCATTTTGTTTCGGCGACAAAAAATAATACATGTCTTTTTTCGAAGTCCAATATATCTATGTAGCAAAATTGATTAAAATTGATTTAGACGTAAAAACGTTTAAAGATATATGTAGGTTGTTTAGTAAATTCATGTCTGCTTACTGAGAGACTGCGAGTGATATCAGATGTTTATAGAGTTGGAAAGTCGCCCGGGTCTTATCAGATTAATAAACACTATTAAATGATAGTAGCTTTTCCTTTATTTTTAATGATTAATTTTACGTTTTACACTAAGTGGACGCTGATAAGGAATACGAATAATGTGTTAAGCTATATATTCATTTATAAGTTTGAACATAAACAAAGAGACAAAGATATATATATATACGTGTGTGTGTGAAATACATGGTAGCTTGTGTAATTTTTTTTTTTTTTTGTAATTTCATGTAATTTTTATGCATAATTAAAAAATATATTAGCATACTGCATTTCCCTATATACACTATAAGTGTGCGAAATTTCATACTCTTCCTGATAAATAAGTTTATAAAAATCCTCGTAAAAAGCGGTATAAATATTTCGCTTCAAGTATTAATATTAAGATTATACTTTACTATATATACTTTTTCTTTTTTATTATTAAAAAAAAAATAAAAAAAACTTATCTAATATTTAAATACTTTAAAGTTAATACTATTTTTGGTCACTTTTTTATAAAAACTATAACTAAATCAAATCCCTCACTCCACCGCATTATATCAACGAAAATCTCTATATCGCTATCGTTTGAAAAACTTCGCCGGCCATTAAGAAAATCTTTGAAACTACAAGGCAAATCCTATTATGCAAAACTTGTTCCTAGAGCCATCGCATTACTTAAGCGTCCAATCTTAGCGATGCGATGAGGTAAGTGCACCAGTAATGGAACACTGGCACTAATATTGCATCGTACACCGAACGAGTTTTATATTAAAATAGCTGTACGCTGTTGCGTTAACGTCTTTGTTACAATGAGGTTACATATTTAAAAAAAAATAAACATTTTATTTTTTACGTTAAATAATGTCTTGGTAACGCTGATACAATGTTCAACCTATGGCAAGTTGACCTTTATATTATGGATTACAATGTCTTAATAAAAAGACTAGAATTATGCTTTCAAATAGGACTCATCTGAGATAAGCGCTTCCAAACGTACAGCTTTATAATTTTACTAGCTGTCCCTTGCGGCTTTACTCGCGTTTATGGTTACTGCTTCGCTCCTATGAGTCGTAGCGTGATGTAATATAGCCTATAGCCTTCCTCAATAAATAAACCATCTAGCACAAAAATAATTTTTCAATTCGATTCAAGTTTAAGATTAGCGCGCTCAAACAAACCAACAATCAAACAAAAAGTCTTCAGCTTTATGATATTAAATATAGATTACAATGAGTTCATTAATAGGCTAGAAATATGTTTTCATGTAGGACTCATCTGAGATAAGAGCGTCCAAACATACAAATTCTACACATTTATAATGATATTTAATTACCACTATCGTTTAAAATGTTATGGAGAAGCAGAACTTTCTGGCTCGGGTATTGTTGTATTTATATGAAAGTTCCAACAAATTATGTAATACTCATAAGTTTTAGCCAAATAAATATTGTTTTCACATTTATATATGGAAAATAAAAAACAAAAGTAAAATACTGAATTTAGTTCGCTTGGACGACATATTTATTGCAGTTATTTTGATTTAAAAATCCAATAACAAAACCTTTTTTGAAATTGATTTCTTAAAAATTCTGAGGTAACAAACATTAAAAATACAAATACGAATTAAGAACCTCCTCACTTTGTTGAAGACTGAATTATATTTTATTGATCATATTGTGTTTATCCCATTACGATAATACTTTGTCAACGTATTATATGTACTTGCGATTAAGTTACCGGCATAGTACAAATAACTTCCAATTTTTTTTTTATTATTCGCGGACTGCGTATCGTATTGTCCAGAGAGAAACATAAATGTAATACGGTCATAACAAAATCCACATCAACGAACAAAAGCTACTTTTAAATAAACGACGCAATGTAAACCGACTCTAAAAACGACATGGTACAGTGATACCAAGGTACAGCGCTCAGGAGATAGTGCTTGGGGGTCATCGCAAACAAATGAGGGGTGTAAATCCAACCCCCACCCCCAGGTAGCACTTGCTTAACCCTTTCTTAGCTAACATATGTGTGTACCACACGGTACTGCGGTTAAGACACACTTCAAGTGTTTCGGACGTTCTTGTGAATTTATAGGCGGGCTCTATTGGTTTTGTTTTGTGTTAACGATGGTAAATTCAGCTCGTGATTTAGATTAACTGTATTGTTTAGATAATATTTAGATACATTATTAAAAAAATTAACAGTCAAACAATCTTATACGAATGTTTCTTAATTTTTGTGGATAAAATTTTGGCGAAATATTTCTGCACTTTTAATGGGTTTAAGTGTTTACAAAGCCTAACCTAAACCAAGATTTGATCTTAACATGCCCTAGTCCTTTACCAACTCTCAATATAAATTCTGGATCTGTCACTGACGCTAATATCAAGATAAAAAAAGAAATTCAATAAATTGGACTCGTACTCTTGTGATAAATCGTTACACGGACGAGTCGTTTTATATCATGAAACGTGTCACTTATTACCGAAAACAAGAAAACAATATTAATATTTTACACGCAATGCTGATAAATATTTGTTAAATCAATCATCGTAATCAGACCCACTATGAGAGGCAAAAACTATTTTTTTATACCCGTCCCGTATTCCCAAGTCAGAGGAAAGTAATAGATAGGATACGTTGAAAACAATTCTTGGAGTAATTGGGGTAGATTCCTCCAGAGGACTCTGACAAGTTGACGTATAGAGATATTGTGTAAATTGTATACCGACGTATAAGGCAAGGGAGGATCCAGCTTCGCCGCCAGGGGGGTCAGCTAGTTTTGGTCAAGTGAAAAGAAGTAATAATTTAAGTTTGATAATAATCGATACAGGTAAAGTTATCACTTCTTATTCGATGGGTACGTTTTTATGGACGTGGAGAAGTGCCAGTTTGGTTTAACTTACTTCAATCATACAAAGACAAAAATATATAAAAATCATATTAATCATCATCATGTTTAATAATTATAATTAGTGCTTTACCTAGGTCTCGGACCCAGCCCAGGGGGGGATCATGACTTCCATGACCCCAACCTACCGCCCACCCTGGTTCCGCCCTTGGTATAAGGTCCGAAATCGCGCGTGGCTGTGTTGCAGTAACAATATTATTAGTAAGTTACGTTTTCTCGCGGTATCCCCCGCGTGGTATATTAATAAACGTTGCCAGTGTGATGTATAACCTATGATAATGTAGGGCATCATCAAAATATATTCAATATATCTATCTAAGCATCCATCCCCCCAAATTTTGGTGTTAATAAGGCGAGAATTACACTTGTAAGTTTTGCTCTTAGAATTTCATGAAGATTTATATAACATGTTTGTCATTGAGTTACACCTCAAATATAATATAAATAATAATAATAATTTACTAATAGTGACTTACTTTTGACCCTCACAGCTTTTCCGTTAATTGTTACCAGGTTGCAGAGGTTTTTTATATCAATTACGTGAGAACAACTTACAAGAGTAATTCTCGCCTTTTTTTTCGTACCTAATAATTTTGATGCAAACGCGACACACGTCACATTAAATTAACTAAAAGTTATCATCAATTAGACGATAAAACTACCGATTCATTTCTATTATTTCAAATTCCGATAAAGTCGTCCGTATGACTTGTAAAAGACTATACAATTCTAATTGATATAACATGTATAGCTTATGAACCGACTTCAAAGGGGATATGGTTCTTAATTCATAATCTATGTTTTTTTATTCAATTATTGTCACCTCCGAACTTTGTTATTTGAAAAATATAAGTATACTTTCAGTTTTTTACATTGTATTTATAATAAAATCGGTTTAGTACTTTGGTTTACAAATTTTATGTCTGGACCAAGTATATCGAAGTTAACGGTATGGCGTATTTTCCTTTGTAGCCACATTTTTAATCTTACCTATATTAAAAAGAACGTTATATTTGAAACAGGAACACAGTCGAAAAGCATTACGTGATAATACATTATTCTGATTGGCCGAGCCGATTGTAACGTATCAAAGTGATTTTTTTCCACAAATAACAATCTTCCACACCACCTTAGAGATAGATGTCAAAACATCGTACGCTGAATAAAATATAAGGCGAGGCGAGTGCTCAGTTTTCGCGATATAATGCTATTGATAAATTTACCAGAGCGTCTCTCACATGATATTACGGGGAGGAACACCCCGGCCCGATCTATTATTATGCCGGGCAGGTCGCGACGTATGATATGCTAAGGGCTGGCTGTTTTCAATTGTATCCGTTTGAAAGAAAGTCATATATACTTTACTATGATATTATTTTTATATTGAGGTCTACCTCAAAATGTGTTCCTGTTCCAGGCTCTAGCCTAATGACTACATCTTTTATATGGGTTGACTCGACCGGGGCAGTACCTAACTCTCACAGACGATCGGCGTGGCTCATGTAGTGTTTGGGAGGTACGGTGAGTGAGAGAACTGGAAGTCTAACCCCCTCTCCCTATTCTTTTTCTTACTTTCTATTCCCCTTATTCCTTTTTTAGCTGGTTAGGCATTTGTGGCTCCTCTATGTCCATAGGCGGCGCGACGGTAATCACTTAACATCAGGTGTCCTGCCTGCTCGTTTGCCAGCTATAAATAATAAATAATCAAATTGGTACATAATTAAATAAAATACACAGTATATAATTATGTTTTGTGTTACAACTGTATGGTGACATCAGATTAGGGATACCCGATCTGAATCGATTTTTCAGAAGATCGATTCACGGCCATTCGATCTAATATATATATACATATAAATAAAACTACCTGGCTAACGAATCAGAAAACCCTTGTACGTCCCTTAAGGAAAATAAGTTAATATTTAAATACAATGAAGCAAATAAGATGTTAAAAAATTAAAAAAAAAATTCCTCATAACAAACACATCAATTATAGATTAAAAAACGAATAAAATAAATTCTCAATTGTTTTCTCAAATTTTCTCAACTGGCAACCCTCAAGCAGCCCGCCGGGACGGCACCGATGACTTGTCATTAATAACGACAGCGGAAATGTATCAAAAGGTGACGCGTGTCCCTCCGTCTGTCTCCAACCTTATTTATGATGCCAACAAACAATATTTATTTCGTTTATAGATACGTTTGAACATTAGTATTGTTTTTTTTGTAATGGATTGATTTTGGAAGTCCATGATCCTCTAATATAAAATGCGAAATTAGTTATCTGTCTGTTTATTTGGTGGGTGTTGCTTGCTTAATTACTAAACCAATTGTAATAATTTTAAGTAAATTATAGATAATGATAAATATAGAAGACACATGATAGATATAGATATAGAAGACAATGCCAACAAAAATATTTATTTAGTTTATGTTCACATACATTATTTTTAGATATCCATACCTACTTAATATTAATAAGACTTTTTAATAAAAAACCGACTTCAACGCAAAATGAGTTCTTTCGTTTACTTAAACATGCTCTAGTGATTTTGATTTTTAAAATAAATACTGAACCGATTTTGTTTCTATGGCACCAAAGAAAAAATAATTAATTCAATCGGTCCAGCACTTTTCGAGTAGTCGATAAAGATAAAAAACCTCCTCCTTTTAAATCGGGTAAAAATTCATAAGTTATATTTAATAATGTTTGTCTGTCTGTTTGTTTGTTACATTTTTACGTCTTACTGTACCAATTTAAAAAAAATTGGTACGGTGATTGTACCTTGGAGAAGCAGAGATATAGGCTAATTTGAAACAAATAAAAGGTAAGTATAAATAAGAAGGCGAAAATGACATGTAAAGGGGGTGAAAATTTTACATTTAAACGATGTTGCATGAAGCTTTGTAATAGCAATGTATTTTATGACGTTATACTAAATTTCAAATTTTCAAATACTACCCGCCCCTCGCGTTTGTGGTTATTGCTTCGCTCATACGAATTGTAGCGTGATATAATATAGCTTATATCCTTCCCCAATAAACGGGCTATCCAACGCAAAAATATTTTTCCAAATCGGGACAGTGGTTTTAAAAATTACCCCCAAAACCTAACTTATAAATAAAATTTACCTCTTTAGCTGTATGTTGATATTTTATAGGAATTGTTTATTGTTATTCGTACAAAGTAATAATGATCATATTTTTGTCGTATAGGTAATAGGTTCAACGCTATTTATAAGTGATATCGCTTTTTCATATCCATTCAAACAGAATAGAGTTAGATAATGATATTTTATAACAATATCGTCGTTAGATGAGATAATTCGTGCATGCAAACTGGCGCACTTTACAGAAGAGACAAAAAAACTGTAAAACGTCTTTTAAAGCTAACAGTAATATGTTACATTTTTAAATGATTAAGACTTAAGATATTGCAAGAAATATTATTATTGTAAAATTTTATTATTTGAATACCGTCAATAAGAAAATCCACTTTGAACAAAATTGTTAGTTACGAGGCGTCACACATAGAGCGACGATAAGTTAATAATATTTGACGTTAAAAATCTGTACCCGTTTCCAACTTTGACAAACTCGTTATGTGTATCGTTGGCGCAAGATACTCTCGCCTGTCCGACTCAGTCGCTAGCTGGTTGCCAAAACCTATGAGCTAATATAATAACATATATCTAGTTGTATGTATAATACACGTTTATAAGACACGTTACGTTGTATAAGACACGTTGGCGCAGTGGTCACTGCAACTGACTGTAGCGCTAACGGTCGCGGGTTCGATCCCCGCTCACGACAAATGTCTGTATTGGCCATACGGATGTTTGTCGTGGTCTGGGTGTTTGTGTTAGTGTTGTGTATGTATCCGGAACCCCGACACAAGGTCACAAGATCTTAATGGAGGCCGTTGAGTGTGATGCGTTTATTTATTTATTTATTTATAATATAACTGGGATTCAGTGACAATTAACTTTCTTCGACTACGCTAAACGTTGTCAATGCCCCAAGTAAGCACTCAAACATCTATGAATATTCAAGTGTATGTTTACTTGATATTTGTACATCAATAGAAGAAATTAAAAAACAATGTTTAAAAAACAAAATCTCGGTAGTATCGGAAGAAATAAATGAACCATGTTGGTGAGTATTCAGTAGAATGTTGGATTCAGTCGCAGGACTATATAGTAAGAAGAGTTTGTGAAAGTGGTTGTTACTGTAAAAAGTTACCTATTTATATTACTGTCAAGCGAGAATTACACTTATCAGTTTTGCTCTCAGACTTTCATAAAGATTTACATACGTTGTTTGTCATTGCTTTACATCTAAAATAATTTATTGTCATTTCGTTATTATAACAAAGTTCACGAAAGTTGTAAGTGTCAAAAGTAAGGCACTGATAGTAAATTCTTTGTTTTATATCAATAATGATTAATAAAAAACAATTC
Source organism: Hypolimnas misippus (assembly GCA_037950945.1). Classification (NCBI taxonomy): domain Eukaryota; kingdom Metazoa; phylum Arthropoda; class Insecta; order Lepidoptera; family Nymphalidae; genus Hypolimnas; species Hypolimnas misippus. The sequence goes on from JBBEEQ010000031.1 coordinate 12,566,998, forward strand.
AATGTAATATATCAATAACGAAGATTCGATACCTCCCACGTAAGTTGTTGTAACCCCAAAATTACAATTTTACAATAGAGCACTTTTAATACGTTTTAGTTTGAAAGTTACAACAAAATACGCCTTTTTTCAGGCGTATTTCGTTGTAACTTTCCTTGAAAAAAAAAAGATTTTTGGTATTCAGTAAAAACGCTAACGGCAACTTTGTGGCTTACAATAACTTACGTGGGAGGTATCGATATACTTACAAATCAAATTCTAGCCTAACAATTATAATAAAGATAATCATTGTAATTATAATTTATTTATACATAAAACAGTATAACATAACATTAAGAACATAAGTAACGAATTCATCAACGCACGAATCTTTAAAACAAGGAATTTAAATTACACAACCGGCGCTCACAAATCTCGGCAAACGAAATTTATCGCTGCCTATATCTTGGTTTATTTATAAGAAAGCAAGCTCGGGAGATGAAATTACGTGATACCATTTCGAATCTGAGTGAAATACGCGAGAGTTTCCACCTATGTAGGTGTAATATTTTCATTCGGGCCTACTTACGCGATTGCTTGTTGAATATCAGATATAGGAGATATAGATGTGATGTACAAAGAGTTCGTAAATTGTTTTGTTTATGAATTGTATGTTTTTAAAGAGTCCAAAAATCAATAATTATAAATTCACATACAAATTCAAAATATACTTTATTCAAATAGGATTTTTAAAGCACTAATGAATGTAGTGTCTTCCGAGAAGAACCGGCAAGAGACTCAATGGGTACTCTTTTCAAATCATTCATAGGTACATTATGGATTTTTATTATTATTTTTCTTTTGAAATCCTGTAAGAAAATCTACGCACTAGATCCACGCATCTTTATCGTTTAAATAATCTGGTATAGAGTATAATATGCTTTATCTCTTAAGAATTTTTAATATAGGCTTTAAACGTATTAAGTGGCAGATGTAAAATATTAGATTATAAAATATCAGATTCACTGTTGACTTGTAATAATTTATCACCGATATCCATGCTCCATGCTCCAATAATATTATAATACTAACTGTGCCCCGCGGTTTCAACCGCGTTAATGTGAATTATTATCTTATGTTATAAGAAAATATGATATGTTACACTGTTACTTATAAATAAATTTCAGGACTGACCATTAAACTTGGCACCCATTTAGATCTCACTTCTTTTTTCGTTGAAGTCAACAACCAAGGCATTTATCATAATATTGAACTTGGCTCTCATTTCACATTTATGTTTTTGATTGGATTGTATATTACATCATGTTAGGACTCACAAGAACAAAGCAGTAACGACGATTTTGACCTTCTACTCTGCGAATCTAACCTATGTGTAAACCTAGTTTACTTAAAATATACTTAGAGAGATTGTTTACAATAACAACTGACTAACTAGCAGTATTACTTCGTAATCGTTTTATTATTTATTTTTTATTATGACGCAATTATATTAGTAACTAAAAATATGACGTATAGTTCTAGTAACTAAATACTAAAATTCAAAATCTTATTTATTTTTTTATTTTATCAGTTGCTTAGTTCAGTTAGAAACGCAAATTATTAGTTATCTTATAAGTATTGCATAAACGGAACGCAAATGAGCGCGATTCCGTAAATGTCAAAATAGTAAACGTCAAAACGGCGGTTAAAAACATCAAAACAAAACGTAAATTATCGAATTAATGATGGATAGCCGATTATACGATACTAAATTAGCAAATCATAAAATATTTAAAGACCTTAAAGAAAGTTTGAAAGAAAATAGTGGTGAAAAATTGCGTAATTTGTTCGTACTAAAAGATGATGTTTTGTATGTTTGGAATTCGTTGGAAAACTGTTTCTTTTGTGTAAATTTAAAACGTATGGAGGAACACGATGAAGAAATACCATATCAGGTAATATATAACATTTATTTTAAAGTATTTATCGTTGTTTGTGTCGCGCATGAATACTTAACTTTTGAGGTTATGTTATCAAAATGTTGACTATCAATATACGTCTTTGAACATTGAAAACATAATATATAGTCTTAGGTATACAACATTTCACTCTATTTACAATAGATAACATCTTCTATTTTTACCTTTTACTTAGTAATGGTTATTTAAAAGAGGTATTTCTTAATTATAATAAACATTACTTATTAACTTAACAAAATAATATTGTTATTTGTAGTTCGTTTTCCCAATTACAACAACTAATTTCACATTATTTCTTTTTCTTTATTATTATTATTATTTCCTTAAATAAATTGTATCTATCTCTTATTCTTACTCGACCTACCAAAAGTAGCTAAGTTTAGTTTGCCTAACAATACCAAATAAAACTTAAAAACCAAACAAAAAAGTGAAATATATATGTGTCCACAGAATAATAATTTATAGTCTGATTTAAAATCTATACAGAACAAAATTTCTAACCCGCGCAAGTCAGACTAACCACCCATATGATAATAAGTACCTGATTAATTATGAAACTTACACATTTACCTATAAAATTATTACCTTTAATATAAGCAGGCTCATTTTTTTAAATTCAGCTTTACATATATAATTTTATTGATAAGACAGTAACACGTCTATTATAACCTCAAATGGAAGTTTCACCTTTAAGTACTAAAATAGGCATATAGGAGTTTTTTTAATTTTAAATTTATTATGCTTATAAATTTTGTTTTTACTTTATATAGTTTCCACTTTTTCTTAAGAAAATTATATATTTTTTATTTACATTTTACATTTTGATGTTTCGAAACTTACTGCCCCGCTCATGCACTAACTGTTAAAAAACCTAGGAGCCGGATTTTGAGAACAAAATGTGTTAAATATATTCCAAAATATTAATTCCGTCTGTATAAATTTTTGATATAATTAATAAATTCTTAATAAATAGTGTTCTACATAATATCAAGTACAAAATATGTGATATTTTATTGAATTAAATTAATATATAATCAAAGACATGGCTAGAAGAAAGTGATAAGTCGCATTTCAGATTTTTTGCTGTTCTATGGATTTATAAATATTATATGCACTGCATTAGAGGCTATTTAAGATGTAAACTGGTTATGTCCAATGTTTTATTTTAAATTAATGTTGGGTGCTTGTTACTTTGTCAGTGAATAAAGTGAATTAAGTGGGTATGTTGCTGTGATAATGTTGTTTATCTCAACCTCATAATAACATTGTTTTATTGTATAAGTTTGATATTCATGTTTTATTACGAAACTGAAACTAGCAGCTAGCAGCTAGCAGCCAGTTCTCACGAAACTAATACAAGAAAAATTTAGTACTTTGTTCAAATTTTCATATCTCTGGTCCTAAACATCAGATTTTGTTGAAACTTTGCATAAGTTATTCTCATATTGTTTTTTATGTGGAATTGCTATTCAAAACTGTAAAAATTTTTTTTGAAGAAAAAATATATTTTAGAAGTAGTTCACCGTTAAAATGATGATAACTTTAAGAATCTAATGTTTTGTAATTGAATATATTACATAACAAAGATGTATACTTATAATAAAATTTATATTTACATACTATATTATATAGTAAATATAGTAAAAGACTACAACTGTCCCACTTCTGGGCAACCAATTGAGGATGAGGAGCAGGAAATGACCAATTATGGAAAGGGATATAGGCTTAAACTCCCATACTATGGTTTGACAGCTACTCATGACTTAAGAATTTCTCATGCTATGTGCAAGTATTTTTTTTTTGTTTTCTTATACATGTGAGCACAAGATAAGTTTAAATAGATCTAGGCCTTGAAACCTCAAAGGTGTTATTATGACTTCATTTGGTTGAGACCGTTGAATTCTATCGACAGGGTTATCTTAGCAAATTTATGCCTATAATTGAATGCATTAAAATTTACTACGAATTTATTTTGATGCCCTAATATTTGTATTTAATTTAAATTATCAATTACACTTACTTAAGTTGATAGGTGTTAGAGTTTCGTCACATTACATACAGAATTAAAATATTATTAAATTCAATAGTTCCACTAATTTATTTATTTTTTTAATTATGCATACATTCGCGTTTATGATTATTGCGTCGCTCCTATGAGTTGTAACGTGATGTAATATAACCTAAAACCTTCCTCAATAAACAGACCATCCAACGCAAAAATATTTTTTTTAATCGCTCTTATAATTTCAGAGTCTATTCAATAAACACAAACCAACAATTAAATCTTTACACTTTATAGTATAGATAAATAAAATAAAAAACTTCTATACACAATTCCTAAAAAAATACTATTTTCGTAACGAGTGTGTTCTTAACAATACAAATTTACGCATCGGTCTCGTTGTGGAACAAACAAACTAATATTATAAGCCACGAACTAATCTTTACCGTAATCACGTAAAACAAAACAATGAACACATTACAATGGACATTGGAAAGAGGTCAATTTCTGCGCCCGCCATTAATCTCACTTGGAACGTTACCGCCGAATTAATTACCCTCTGACCATACGATTTAATAGGTTTCCTGAGGGACCCTGAGGTTACCGATTAAATCACTACTTCTCATAGGGCGATTTATAGTGACCAGTACTTGAACAGAGATGTGGAGATTTACTGGAAATGCCCAATCTCGATAGAGGGTAAACGAAATACGAAGCCTAAAATAAAAATACTCGAATTGTTAAAGGAAAAGCAGGGCCCAGTATAATTGCCTCTTAATTCTTCTTTAAAGTTAATCAGAAAAATCAACCAATAAGTCTAATACTTTTGTTTCAAATATGTTAATGAGAAGAATATCGTAATCTCTACAAATTTTAGAAAATTTTAAAGAAGTCACAAATTCTCAGCCGATATAATTGTGAAAAACGTTATTGTGTAGTTCAAGTTTTATTCCAAATCTTTTTGCAAGTAAAAGGAATTGATACCAACGAAAAACGACTTGAACATCTGCTAATCAAATACATATCTTCAAAACTTAAATCTCATACATCATGTATTCTTGTCTGATTCTCGCGAAGGTGATTCCAGATGAATTTATTGCTTCGCTACTGCCCATTGCGATATAACCTCTCCCAACCCAATTGTTAATCCCAACTTGAACTTTTCAGCGTTTGCCATTACGACGATGTAGGGTTTCTTCAATTTCATGCTTCTTTAATGGTTAAACTTATAACGTATTCGTTTGAGCATAAAAAAATAGTTTTATTTAATTTTAATATTATCAGTGTTCTTATCATCGGAATTCTTATCTTCTTCTCGTCTTATCTTCTTATCGTGTTCTTATAAATCGGTTATTGTAACTTAAAATATAATGCTTTTATGTCATCTAATTTTGTTGATGTTGTTACGTAGCTTTTTACAATTTCCGTTTACAACGAGTCAATATAACGTTACTTATTTACTAATCTAGAAACAAACTCTAATTCGGTAAAAATGTAGGCGCTGAGGCAGTTTCTGTATATTCTCTGCACATTCATTTCAAACAGGGAATATGTCTCAAGGCGAGCTGTTTCCTCGTTTAAAGATATACTACCATATCTCTAAATAACTCCGTGTCATTTAACCTAAATTGCCTCCATCAGAGAGCCGATTTCTGCTAAACTTCATGCCGTCATGGCTCCACAATTTACCTTGGCTCCTTAAGAGCCTAAACCAAATATTGTCACAATTACGAGATAGCATCAACCTATAAACATGCGGACTAAGAGTTCCCTTCGGCGTATATCTTAAAGACGACCCACTGAGATTTTGGTATAATTTTAAGGGTTATGGCGATTCTCATTAAATACGTAATTCCGGAAAAAATGTTAATAAATGTATTCTAAATATTATGTATTCGTTTAAACCATCTGTCAAATTAAGGTGTTATTTAAATAAATAGCAAAATATTTTTAATATATTTTTTAAAAAGAAGATTTTAAATATAGAATTTTATAATGAAAATTTAATGTGTATAACATTGTATAAACGAAAACTGCTAACTCAGACTTCATAAGCAAGCTTCTATATCAGTCCCAAATAATCCTCAAATAATACCAACGTCTAAACTCTTAACATCATTAAAGCGGAAACGAGTGATCGCCGCCCTCCCTTAACAAAGAGCGCTAAGACGTTTTCCTCCGTTCCTTAAGATCGTTTTATTGCCAGCCCGGATGGACTTCTGGGATAGATGGTGGGGAATGTAAATTTACTGTACGGAACCGGACGCGAGGAGGTGAGCATCGGATTGTTTTGTTTTCGGTTGGGCCGCATTAAGGCGGACCGCTGTGTACACCGAACTGTAACTTGTTCTTGACGAACTATTTATTACGCCGAGAATAATAACGAAAATACAAATAATTACATCAAATTTGCACTGAATATTCATTGAGAGACTGATATTTAAGAGGGTTCTTTTGGTATTCAATAGCCATAACTCAAACACATCGCCTCTGTTATCTTCAGTCTGACAAAGATAATAAAAAATATATATATATTGTGTAAATAAAATATTGTGATTAAAATGTATCTAGGTAAAAAATTACCCTACGGTGTTAATTTAAGACTTCTATGTTCTTTGATGGAAATACAATCAATTCTAAACCCAAAGAATTAAGCATGTAAACTCAAATTTGGCTACCGATGTTTTCGGTAGGAAGTAAGACGATCGCGTGTTGGCGAGCGTTTCGCTAAGGCCTTTGTTCAGACGTGTGAGATCGATGTGCCTGATGTATGAGAATCGAAACGCAGTACCGTGGGGTTTAATTTGCCGGTTGTCCATTTGTTCCGATTGTAGGCTTATTTATTGTGGCGTTGCGAATTGGCGAGCTTGGAAGGAGTGAGTTAGTTTTGGTATTTGGGGAAAGAGATAGATTGCTACAAATCTCTTCAGCGTTAATTCAGTCTGGTGAATTACTAAGCCATTACTTAGCATTTCTTTATGTAGTGTATTCTACTTTTCTGTAAAAAAAAATTATATAAGAATTGATTTACTTAATTATAAGATATATTTTCAAGGTTTTGGATGCGTATCCTAATATTATTAAAACCATATTAACTTAACTTTAACCTATTGTCAAACTGTTTACATATTGTCACATGTGGACCCAAATATCACTTATTTGATTTTCAACATGAAAACGCCAGTGAACGTGATCTTAATACAAATACATGTATTTTGTATCGATACATGGTCCTTCGTGGCCGGATTAAGGAGTACCCTCATAAGGATTTGCTAGCCGGAGGCGAATTGGTCCTTTCTTTGTCTAACCCGATTGCTACGCCTTGGGACAGGTGCGGGCTTCCTTGAGGATTTTAATTAATAATGTCTCGATAGTATGGTGTGAGGTGTACTTTAGTGATTTAATCAAATACGTTAATAGTTTCGATGGATTTTGGAAAGTGTATTTTGGATGGATTAATTTATATTAATTTTGAGTGGGTAACTTGCTTTTGCTCAAACACAAATAAGTGTCATTCTTAGACACCGCTTGATGATCGACTAGTCCAAAAGTAATGGAATATTTTTCATGGAAATATGTCTGTTCCATGGTCACCTCCTATAATCTAAATAACTTGATCGATTGTGAATTGTAAGTTGCTGTGTTAAATTTTTATTTTTTCCCGTTATGTTATAAACTATATAACGATAGCAAAATGTCCACTTAGTAGACGGAAAATATTAAAACACAAATAAGTGCCTCATTCTTAGACGCCGCTTGACGATCGACTAGTCCAAAAGCAAGGGAATATTTTTAATAGAAATATGTTTGTCCATTGTTACCTCCTATAGCCGAAATAACTTGATCAATTTTGAATTGTAAGGTGCTGTGTTAGATTTTTATTTTTTTTCGTTATGTTATAAACTATATAACGATAGCAAAATGTCTACTTAGTAGACGGAAAATATTAAAACTGGCGTCGGAACCTCTTCTGGCCTAAACAGTGTGATCAAATTTGAAGTGTGAGGTGTTGTAATTAAGCAGACGGACTATTAATTACTTAAATACTGTTTTAAGTTATAGTTATCTAAAAAGTTAATTTCTCAAAAATATTAGAAAATTATGTTACGTCGAAATGGCAGTCAAAAATATTGACTACCAAAAAATTAATTTGTTTCAAATCTTATATATGTTCATATTAATTGTTAATTAAGAAGTTGATATAAATATGAAAAACCTTTATTAATATAATAAAACATATACTCAAATAACAATCGCTTTCATAACAGTGAGCGAAGATAAACAATTATATCCAAGACAATATATTACCCTCAACTTGTAAGGAACTGCCCGTATTAACTACACATTGCTGACGTCATAAGTTATTAGTAGGTGCCCAGGGTATTCGCCGATAGATGGATAAATTACTTAGCAAGCGTGGATACTTAACAGGTTTCCTTAAGGCTTTGGATACATGTTACTTAATCTTAACTTCTAACGAAGATTATAACCGATGTACTTTATATAAATGTGTATTTATTTCAAGACCTTGACGTTGAATTTACATTAAACTTAGTAAGTGGAAACAAAAAATAAATTGGAATTACTATACGTAATCTATTTAAACACAAGAAACTCTAGATATTTGAATTAATTAGCGTCAAATTAACGCATCTTAATGGAAATTCTTTTTATACCGATAATCTTCGTCAACATTTTTCCAGAGCAATTTATTTCGATCCATAAATCTAGACGGCGAGTGTGAACCAGCTTAAAGCTAAGATGGGATGGGCGCCTCCCTACCCCCTTGCTATAGCCCGTACGGCTAGCGAATATGTAAGCCCACGGGTGTTCATTAACTGAGCATGTTAAGCCGATGATCGCAGATAGTGCTTGTAACGTTTTCATGAAACCTGTATTGTGATTGAGAAAGGCGTTTTACAGTCTTAGGATTACACTAAATAGAGATACTTGAATTGGACGTTTGTTTCTCGTTAAAGTTATAAAAGCTTCTACCAACATTACACCTTTGATTGAAAGGTTAAACAATTCTAAAGTAATTAGTTTTTGTACACAAACATAAGAATTATGACGAAATTATTTAGCTAAGCTCATTAAGAATTTAGCACTCTGATTTAATGTCTGCACTTGTACATACAAAAACAAAATGGCGTCATGTAATACGTACATCGAATACTTGAGACTCGTTCTTTTCCCGCCTCCGAGTGTCGTTGGCGGCATTAAATCTTAATAAAACCCGTCATGCATCACGATGGCGCCCTTTGATTTCTCACTCGGCAAACCGCGTCTCCGCATATCAAAGAAAATCACAACTCTTTTCATTGCGCGCCGATAGAATGTTCACAAAGACCAGCTTAATTGATCCCCCATTCCGCCCACCGCTTTTAAAAATGTAACCGGAGAGGGAACGTGAAGCGATACGGCGGAGACCTCGATAGCGTGGACAGTGTACCTTCAATTTACTAATACAAATAAGCGAGACTGGTCCTTCGGGCCCCAAGCTACTGGCGACGCTTTCAAAGAAGGCTCTATTGTATTCAACCCTCAATCACGGTCTCGATTATCGAAAAGAAAACACTCATCTATATTTTAAATAATGATCAGGGCACGGGTCGGGGCGAACAATTGAGAGTGATGAATTGTATGGGATACAGGCTATAAGAGCCATGTAGTGTTATCGTAGTTGTCGCCCTTATATTCCTTTTTCGAGAAGAGGAAAAATACAAACGTTTTAAAATTGTACAACCTTCAATCATTCGAGTCTATCTTTCGTTTCTTTTTATTAAAAAAGGTCGTGAATATAACATCACAGGTATTGAATGAAAGTAATTCAAGTCATTAGCGTGAAAAAATCAGAGACGCTACTTGCCTGATAAGCAAGACGGTACATAATTAGATTTACCTTGAGCAACATGCCCTTTGGGGTGTAGTACTTCGTATACTAATCAACAGCATTCACAGAAAATATATACCAAGAAAAGAGGCTGAAATTTAAAAAAAGGGCGTCGACAAACAGCATTTAATGAACGCCCCCCCTCCCATACATCATTAACTGGTAGGGGTGTCGCACAAACAATCTCGCTCCAGTTTCGCGAAAGGGACTGGTTGATAGTAGGTAGTAGAGTAGTGGATTCGTTACAGCAAGACCTCGAGTGGTAGCCATTGTGAGTCGAGGACGTCTGCGCTGTTGTGTCCGAGATGTGGATAATTGCCCCCGCTGCCTGTGAAGAAAAAAATATGTTTCATTGGGAGATATCGTCATTGTTTTCCCTCGCTTCGATATATGTAGCTACAAAAAGTTTGCACATTACACTTGTGATTTTATAGACAATGGAATTGAATTTTTATACACATACTGATTTTACTATACTGGATTCAAAATTGGCTGTTCAAAAATTAACAAAACAATTCTACTCACAACGGTTATGATCAACAATTTTAACGAATTAAACGATTATGAGATTATTAATTTTAGAGCTTCGTAGTTTAACTGATACAATAGTTTTACCACCAAAAGATTCATAAACTATAGACCCTCGTAATAATCATACTTTAATATGTGGTACACTTTATATAGCTTTAATGGCATCCCACATTTGCTTATTGTTCCTCAAGATGCTTTACGGTGTCCCTTGAACAGGTAATGACGTTATTTATTGGCAGTAAACCAAGATTCAGGTTAGAGGACAAAGGGACTAAATGATCCTAGAGGTTAAGGGACCCCATTAATGTCAGGAATTTTAATAGTTTAGATATTTGATAACTTACGTCAGATCCATTAATTATTTGCACATGCTAAAAACAATATGATATGATAATTTCTACAAAGTTTGGAAAAAAAAACAATTCAATAAAACAATAGAAGTAGTTTTGAAAGATGGCATTCTCTGAAAAGACTAAGATAGAAATATTAATGAGTCACAATTAAGACTTAGTGTATTTTTCATAACGAAGAGTTGCAGCGGCTGTCCCCCGAGGCTATGAATCTTGATAAAATCAAATTGGAATTATTCGGAGTGAAACCACCATAGCATCTTGAAGTCAACAATGGGCTGTCGACTTGTTCTTTGCGTTGCACCGTTATTAAAATCTCGTGAAACAATCGACTCGAAAGCGCACTTCCGTTTGCTGTGTACAGACTTGGGATGCTAGAGGAGAAATCATTAGAAAACGACTGGTTGATTTCTTGACTTATGATTTAAAAATATTTAAATATATTCCGAAAAAAAAGAAATATTTTTTATTAATTATGAAAATTAAAATATAATTAATTTCAATTTTGAGATATGTTTTATACATTTAAGACAAAGTTTTCTGATATTCTAAGTATATAATATATTATTCTAATTAAACACTAACAAGAGGCAAATAATATAACAACCACAAAAAGGTATAAGTATACCTAGAACATAATGAAGTCCTTTAATTTAAAAACTTATCTTAAAAATAATTTCAAAATCGTCAAGATTGACGATTAACACAAGTATTACTCTAAATGTGAACGCACATTCAATGCATGGAATATTAATACCAGGGCCACACCGATGGAGGCTCCGAACGAATCATTAAAGGATAATTATCACGCCACTTCACAGGAAACTGGAGGGCTTCCACTCGGAAATCTGATTCTTTTTGTTTTTTGTGACGGAAGTCGAAAATTTTCGAAGCCGTGCGCTAGAATCGCAAAAGGGAGTTTCTTGAATGTTCTTATAAAAGTTTCCCTTGATATGCATGAGTTATGTAAAGTACCTTTAATTCTATGTCGGTTTTAATTACCTTGAAAAGTTTTTAAGACGTCAAACGGCTGAGAGTTTTTAATTGAGACCATAATTATCGACGCAATTTTATTAATAAAGCATTTTGGGGTTAAAAAAAATTATAAGTTACTTAAATAAAATTTTCAGTCTTTGCTGAATTAAATATAGATAGTCTTGTATTTACATTAATCGATAGTATTATTATTTTCTATAAATTTTAAAGTCTACTTGAATAAATTTTCTTTTGTTAATGACTTGGTTTTCATCTCAATTTACCATCATGGGTTCAGGTACAAGGCGAGTGTTTTCCTATTCGGCGTCCGATGCCTTTATAATTCACATTAATTACCTCCAGTGGCCGTTGTTACAATAGTTTTATTTGCTCTCCTCCAGTGTGGCTACAACAAAGAGTTCACTTAACATTACTTTCTATACAATTGTACAAGTTGAATTTGTTACAATGAGCAACATAGCTAATGCTTCAGTTCAATTATAGCCAAATCATCCAAAACTTTTTTGCGCTGAAAACCTAAAAATTAATAAATTTAAAGTAAGTGGCATTTGAAAGTTACCAAGGATTACTTTTCCCAAATTGCCATTTAAATATTTTAGAAACATAATAGCAATTTTTTTTTTCAATTATATGAGAAACGTTTCTGCCTGAATGCAATAATAAATACCGATGGTATTGCGCTTCAAACGGTCAATGGGTGCCATGAGCTCAATACAATTGTGATATTGTCATCGACTGCGTCGCCTATGGTACGCGATCCTCGACCGGCCGGTGTTGTTAAATAGTTCAACAATAGATGTGGTCGGTGGCTCATTAATGATTCATGGCTTCGGTTTCTGACCGTCTTTTGTGTGATCTCCGACTGTTTGCTTTCCGTTAGAAATGTGAATTTGATGCTTATTTTATATTCGTCTTTCTCAGTGTTACGTGTGTGCACTGCATAGTTAATTATTATTGCTTGGTACCTTTCTTTATTTGCACGTGTTGTTTGTTTAGTTTCAAGGTTTATAAAATAGTGAATTATATTTTCATAAGGGCTCCACCCTTGGTTTATTTTTATCATATATAAGTCCGTGTACGATCATTGGATATTTTTATTCTTCACAGTTAAACCTATTATCAGATCAAAACCAGTCACCAGACAAAAAATGTAAACCCTTGCTAGATTTAGTTTTTCACTGTGCGATTTGTCAGTAAATTATTTCATCACGAAACTTGCACAGGCTAGAAGACAATGTTTTAGAATATTGGATCACCGTCCTTTTGCCTATTTTAATCATAAGAATAACCTCCTTTTTATTTCGTGTTCATACGCCCTCATTACATTTTCAGTGTATGTAAAAATAATTGATCTAAAAATAATAACACCTTCAAATAATATTTAGCACGTTATTTAATAAACAACTATAATTTAACATTAATGTAATGTTTGCAAATTATTAGTTATAGTTTGTTAAATCCAGCCCACCCAATGTCACGAGACCATAGCTCGTATAAAAACGTTTATCCATGATTAATCTTTATTAAACAGTCGTTAAAGCATATTATAGTGTGCACCTTTACGTTTAATGTGAGGGTCACTTCGTCGCCGTGCCTCGTCGAGAACATTGTTTGTTCAAAAGCAAAACTCTGACCTTTCTCGCGTAAAATTACTATCACCTCCACCTAAGGTAAATATGTCGGCAAGAAATTCGCTTTGAACCCTTTCGGCCCTTTGTTGTTCAACTAAAACTATTCTCAGTTAATCCCTGGATAAACAGTACTTGTTAATAAATTAACGTGTTATTAATATATGTTACTGTGACCCTATGGTTGGCAGGTGTCCCTCCGGGCGTTATGTTTTATTTCATATTCAACAAAGGAAACGGCAAGAAACGTTTTTGGTTCAACGGTAAATATTGTACCGGCTGGTTTTTGTGATGTTAATAAATGAGTAATTTATGGGTGACCGACGTGTGCCTTCGGATTTTATGCTAATATTGCGTTGGAAATTCTCTTAGTTACCCTTCTTTGGGTGTAACAGAGATGTGATATAGATTAAAAAATATGTGTAAAAACTTGGTTATTGCTATGCCTAGTTTACCTACACGTATAATAAATTAATTAATCTTCCCGGAAACAGTTGAAATAGTCCTTGTCAATTCAGAGCTGAGCTTCTATCTGACTATACTGTAGGTCCACTGTATTTGGATATAATTTTGCTGTCGATTTTATTTATTCAAAATTTTCATTAATATCTAACATCAAGTTTTCAAGCCTTTAAGCTTTTGCTTTAGTCTTAATTTCAATCACGATGAAAAATAATTTGATACGGATAACATTATCACTACATAAATGACCTTGGTACTACTGTGATATGTGTTACATATCCAAAATATTGTTTACAAATGATCTCCCGTAATATTCAGTAATATAAAATCAGCCTCAAAATGATCCAATAAAGTGTTTAATATAAAGGTTTATAAATTTCGTCTCTGATAAATCCAGGCGGAATTTAGACCTAATAAATAGGAGAAAAACTCGGTCAGAGGGAGGCGAGGGGTGGTTAAGCGAGTGCTTTACGTCATATCCGAAATCCCGGTAAAGTGAGTCCAGCAAAGCCGCCGTTCGATGGTCGAGCTCGTTGCGATCTCAGTAATAGCAATAGCTTTGTATTAAAGCCGCTCGGAAGACATCTTGGTGATTGGTCCAAGGTTGCAAAAGAATATTATACTTTTGATTCATCGTCACAGTTATACAAAAGTCATCTTATTTGGTATTTTGTTTGTTTAATTATTTGTTGATAGAATAAAAAGAACGCTAATTGAATTAAAAATTTTAAATATTTGTTCGTAAGTTTTAAGAATTGCTTAGGAAATTTAATTTAAACCAAAAAAGGAATAAGAAACTCATCACGATCATATAACAGCTGCAATACCCACTTTTTAAAAGTTTTCTTTATCGAGCTTTAATAATTAAAGCAGTTTTTTATTGAAATTTAAACGCTAGTCTTGACCAAAATCGCCAACATCTCATGCCGCATTCGCCATCGCTATATCGGCGTGGCTTAGCGCTTTTTCATCAATCCTGCTTTATTACGGCGGATTCCCTTTTGTCTACGTCCGGATGCCGGTCATTTAACGTGACCGCGCCAGTTCCTATTACCGCCATACGATACCATTCGTATCTGTCGCGCGGGACCGCCCGAATCCGTCTTCGGACGTCATCGCCTCGCGGTCATGTCTTCCCACGATCGCAGTTTTTCCTTTCTCTTTTTAAGCCACTTGATGTATAACCGTCTATTGTACGTTTGTTTTCTGTTTGGCAATTTTTAACGGGATTACACTCTCTACCCGGACTTGATCACGTTTCCGCAGCTGCCCTCTATTTATGAGGCAATATTTTACGGAATATCGAGTAAAGTAGCCTTTAATCTACTAATATAATGGGGGTTTTAGCGGAATGTCTCCACGAGTTCAATTGTGTTCGGTTTCTTATTGCTGTGGGGCCTTCGCTTTTAATGCCTATCTCAAGATCATTGGAGATATGAATTTACTTATGATGGAGAAGAACCAACATTATTTGTATTAGCTTTTAGAGTTTCTCTGACTAATGTAAAAATATACATAGTATTTTGTGGATACTGTCTATATAATATAGATAGATAATTTATCTTATACAAGTTTGAAGATTTAATGTCCAAAATAAAATTGATTTTTTAACTTTACTAATTGAATTTGACAAAAATCTATCTTCTAAAATGTTTGTTGAATATTTAACTACTTTAACTACAAACATTACACCACTCTTTAATCTAATTACCAAAGCGACCAACACAGTATACAAGGATTATACCAAAATTACCGCTATCAAGAGTCTAACCGAACGTATCCTAAGATCCATAACCATCTCCCGATACCAACCCTGGCATCGTTCCCAATGTAATGGGATTAAATCATGCGACATTAGCGTCGCCGTCCGCCACGCCACCATAAATAATCCGCCTTTTATTAAACTCGTCGAGATAAATGATTATAGACTCCACTGTCCCCTTGTTTGTACCCTCGTCCTCGTGTGCGTCTTGGATAGTGTTCGTCCATTGTGATTTTTAATTAATTGCCTTTTTTTCCTTTTGAATTTTGACAGTGTATTTTATTGTTTTAGTTTCATAATGGTGGGTTGGTGCAGTCTTTGAATACCCTTTAATAATTTTTATAACCTTCGATATATTTTAATGAAACCAAGATTAGTCTAAAGTTAATTTAATTAAGATGCTATTAGCTTAATGCTCGATGTCATCTACGAAGTACTAAAAAGCTCGGCTTAGGCTCAATTTTTATTTATTTATATTGTGTTCCATTGTGAAAATTATTGGATAGAGGCGTGGACATTGAATCCCCCCCTCCCCCCTTCCACCTCCAAGCCCATTAGAATAGATTTCCAAAAAGTAATAAAAACGATTTATATCATTTTTTTCCTTCTATAGGATTCTGATCCTGGCTAGATCCTCTATAAGTTAATTTGCCGCCTCCCTCTCATTAACAAACATCATCACAAATCATTAGAACCAGCTCATGAGGTTTCTTAACTACACACTATAAATGGCACCTACTTCGATTGGACATCACACCCACTACTAATGCGAGTGCAACAAACATATCTCTTACAGGCAGTGTTAGTCAAAGTTTTGTCCTACTATATTTTTATTAAATTTTAAAATTAGCCAAACTTTAGTGCCAACATTTATAAACAATATTAGCATGACCATAGAAACCATAAATATCAAAATATTCCTGAATTCCCGTTAATTGATGATTTTTATTAAAGGCTAGCTGGTGTCCGCGACTTCTAGCCGAAGGTACTTCTTAGAACATTAGCTGTCTGAACATTAGCTATATGGTAGTAAAAGTCCCGTCAAAATCTGTCCAGCCATTTTAAAGATTAGCTGGAACAAACAGACGGACAGAAAGACAGATAAAAATAAAAAAATGACTTTTTATGTAAAAAAACCGTATATGACAGTCACTTTAATTTTATTTATCACTATTAATAGAGGTAAGGTCGATTTAATTTAAAAAAAAAACCCTACGAGTAACAAGGCTACCTGCAGTCAGCAATGCCGTATTAATATCAATTCTGTCTACATGCCTTTAAGTGAAAAACGGTAATTCTGATTGAAATACGACATGAAAAAGCTAATAATAATTTGTACCTATTCAATTATACCTCACTTGACATAATTCGTCGATTTCAATTTTTTCATCAGCTAATTTGATTTTACCATTTTAATGCTTTCCATGACATTCGCGTCGTCGTGAAAAGACATGTCATTCATCATAATCGGCCCACTCTTTTGGTCTAAATAGTGCCACAATACATACATAGGCTGATAAACACATTCTCCTTTTTACCCGACTGCGCAACGCCTCTGCGTTAGGTACATACAAACGAATGGACTATGTGATTAAAAAAATCAATTACATGATGCTTAAGAAAATGATGTTTAAACTTCTCCACTCTCTTCCTGGAAACAAGAAAATAGAGAAGTAGTTTTAAGAAGAAAACTTGTTAAGCTGCAAATATCAGTTTTGCGTAAAACTTTTTCAATACTTAAAAAATAAAATGTACTTATTGTAAGTTTGAGCGCCATTCCCAATGGTGTACTGACATCAGAGTTATACCTAAAAAGATATTCGATTAGTGTCTTGTGCCGAGGGGCGTTGGTTTGCCCATTGGCTATTACTACCAAAATGTTTAGTTACTGGAAGCGGTATCACATTTATTAAATAACTAGCGGCCCTCCGCGGTTTTACTCGCGCTTAACATTGGAAATTCATACAAACTTCCAAACCCCGTTTTAGCCCCTTAGGGGTCGAATTTTGCAGAATACCGCCTAAAGTGAGCACCTCCGTCCTATAAAGAACCCACATGTAAAATATAAAACTGCTAGCTATGTAATTTTTGAGATTTCGTGATGAGTGAGTGAGTGTGTGACTATTCGCTTTATATGTCAACTAACCAATTACCGTATAATCTCCTTCGTGTTTTCTCCATTCTTTCTAACATTACGAATCATATGGTAAAGCTTGAGGCCATGAAAACAATTATTAGAGTATAAACGAATATTATAAAGATGTCAAATTTATTTGTTTGTATGTAGGAAATAATCTCTGAAACTACTAATCCGTTTTTAAAATACATTTGAATTACACAGTCCGTTTATCAAGGAAGGTTACGGGCTATATTACATCAAATTACGATCAATAACGATAAAACCACAATAATAAGCGCGAAGAAAGTCGCGAGAGTTAGCATTTTATTAATACTATTAATTCTTATATGCCATTATTATCAAACATTGAGCTATAAGGACGGTATGATATAACATTTTTTACTTTAATTCAGCTTTTGTAATTTTTCGTTTCGTTCATTTTGATCCCATTTTTTTATCAGATTATCAGACGAACAGTAAATTGATATTTACGCCTTTTGTAACGCAATATTAAAGATAAATGATGATGTAATTAAGGTATAATTAGATAAAATATTATCAGTAAAGTAACTGTCTCATCTAGTTCATCGATCCAAAACTATATCCTTCTTGTAGACGAATATTCCCTTGATAACGCGGGGGAATGCATTGAAATAATCTAATAGTGATACAAGTAATGTCACGTGACGAAATATCTGTTATGACGTAATGCTTATTGTGGTCGAGCTAGCTATAGTCATCTAACTACATTTCATACTAGCTGTGCCTCGGGGTTTCACTCGCGTTAATTTGAGGAAAAATTACATATATGTATATAATACTTACCTTTTGTGCTTGAAGCGGGTATTGTTCAATATTTTATTGATTTTAATTTTGTTTTCGCGAATTTTTTAATAATTTTTTAAAAATTGTGCTTTTGACGTAGACCTTACGTTTTTAAACATTTAGTTAAATTAAAAACAGATCGATTTTATTTATAAAATCCTTCCCTCTTTCTCCCTTCTCTTAAATCCTTTTCTTGCGTTCTGTTATTATTTTTGATTTGGTGATACATTTGTATTGTTCTTGGTGATGCAAAGTGCTCATGGACGGCAAAATCACGTGAACCGCCTGCTTATTATCATAGAACGATTCACAAAAATAGAATATGTAAAAAATTCTCGTTTATTTAATTACAGTTCACCAGAAGTATCATAAAACGATAACGTTTCTTATCATTCGAATCAGTCGATTCAATTATTTTTAATAACCATAAAATGTCGTTCAATAAACTTCGAGGAAAGAGAGACATGTTCGCTTTTTCAATTAATTGAAAGTGCATTTTAATCGATTATCGCTAAACTATGATGTGCCCAAATTACGTCTACCGGGAATCGTAACGATCTATCAACTTAATGGTGTCTATGGACGCCTGTTTTAAACAAATAAAGTATGTAAATTACCATTTTTTCCTTTACCATGCGAGCTTTACCAGCGAAATTAAAGAATGTTATAATTTAGCCCACGTGATGTGTCATTAATGAATGCGCTATTTCGTTAAAAGCGATAATGAGTACGACCTACACAATGTCGTGGTATTTGCGTTAATTTAAGCTAATAAAGCCCACGCTAATGTCTAAGAATTTAGTGTAAATTAATTGAGTTTCATAAAATTCATAAATAAAAGATGAGATCAATATTCCTTATCCTGTTAAACGCTGCTACGAACACAGTCGTAGACATTTCGTAGCACTGTGCTACGAAATACGTGGTATTGAAAATCATATAGTAATACAATAGTTGTATAGCTTGAAAGATTTCGACCGTATACAATAAATCATCCAGGATAGGTATAAATGTGTACAGTTAGAAGATTCTTAGTATAGATATTATAGCGAAACATTGATGATAAAAACCGACGAAATATAGTTATTTTCTATTTGTAAATGTATTTATATTGTAATAATCGACATCAAAATTTATTAATGCCTTTCACTTTAAATGTTAGGCGAGACATA
Organism: Hypolimnas misippus; assembly: GCA_037950945.1. Taxonomy (NCBI): domain Eukaryota; kingdom Metazoa; phylum Arthropoda; class Insecta; order Lepidoptera; family Nymphalidae; genus Hypolimnas; species Hypolimnas misippus. Next base: position 12,586,696 of record JBBEEQ010000031.1, read on the forward strand.
CATTTATAAGATTTACTTTCGTAATTCATATCAAACGACTCAGTAACCTAATAACAATTATCAAGGTCACCTTACGAAAGCTGTATCTGTCAAAAATAAAGGCACTGACAGTAAATTCATTCAGGTATAAAGCAATAATAAACAACTTACTGTAAATCTTTATAAAAGTCTGAAACCAAAATCTACATGTGTAATACCTATATACCTATTGCCTTGTAATTGAAAACGGAATTGAGTCACTATGAAATTCAAAATCAAATAGATTTGATGAAAGTCGTTAAAATGCCAAATGATATCGCACAACACTAGCACAGTATCGGAGCAATTTCATTAGACCACAAATTACTATGTCAATTAATATCGCCGTTTGACGTTTTTAGAGGCGCGACCGCGATATGGACGATAGGTGGTAATTAGTGATGAGCGTAAAGCTATAAATTTTCTAGCGATATCCTAACTAATAATAAAAATGTATATGGAAATTTGTTTATTTGTTATGCTTTAACAACTCACCTTTAATGAGGAACAACATGCATTGCATACACATTGTCAGAGATACGCCAGTCTCTATAAATACGGTGAAAAATAATTTTTTTAAATTTGATAAAATTGTAAACCTGGAAAAAATTTAATTATATTCTTTAGTCAATTCAAAAGTGCTACGAAATTGTATAGTCATAGGCACTTCGTAGCATCATGCTACGAATATTAACTAAAAACGTTATTTTACCTTTTAACGTTTACCATTATTAAGCAGAATACATTTTATCGATTATTGACTTTATTCATATGTATGCTTCATATCCCTAATCAAAGAAAACAAACAGTCAGATTTGATAAATACTTTTTCTGGTACTTGTATTATTGTGAAAGATTAATACGCATCCAAAATTAGGTGACTCAGATGTAACTCGTTAGCATCTATTACCCTATAAATCCAGAAAGTAAAAATGTATCTAAAAACGAAATGAAAAATCATATTATTTTAAATATTACCCGTAATATCCAAAAAGTCGTTACAGTTAATTGGAATACCAACTATGTGTTTTGAACACGGCAAGTCTTCTGCATATTAGATTTAATAGCGCGCTGCAAATGTTTTAATCAAAATTAAATCTTGTGTTATTTTAAACAACATTTTAGATGTATTACTATTTACAATAAATTATAAAAGTTCGTTCATCTTTATCCTTAAATATCCATAAATGTTCTTCTCGTGTAAAGTAGCTTTTCATCTCTGGAAGATCGCAAGAACCAAAGGACCGAAGGACTTTGTTCTTATGCTACTACTCTATACTATTCGATTATAAATATGGTCTGGCCTACAACGTATAATTTGCTTTGTAACTCAAGACGGACCAAATGGTAGTTCTAACGTGTAAAGTTATTTTAGCGCTGAAAATACAGTTTTTTGTATGTATTTCCAAAACTAAAAAATCACCAAAACCAAAAACCGTCACGCCTCCTAAGTTCCTTTTTAAAAATAAAAAGAATCTTCCAATCAATTACATTATTGTATAAATTCAATTTGTAATAAGTATATAAGTTATTAATTATAGGGATACATCTCTAGAATAAAATTTTAAAAAATCTTTAAAATCATAGATATCTTATGTATGTATAGCTCAAACCTTTCACCTGATAATGTATTCACACCCTTATCCACACTCATTGCTGGATACAGATAAAGATATCTATATTCATTAAAATTTAAAACGCGGACGGGTTGTAAGATTCAAATAGGGGGTGCGTAATATAGGTTTATTACACCCGCGATTATTAATATACCTATTAGCGTGACTTTGTAGGGAGAAAGGGAAAAAGATCATGTTTGTTGAGTACTAACTCGTGTCTTGATCTACACGTGGTTTGGTTTGGCCAAAAGAGCATAGAACTAAGTTTAGACTTTGTAATGTCATTCATCTCCTATTTCTTTATTTCTAGTATTTTAAAGTATATTAACAGGAATCAAGTTATCTCCGATAGATTGGAACTAGTCTTTGTAAACAGCACAGTTAGAATTCCTCACGTCATAAATACACACAAACAAAGTCACGAGCAAAGCTTGTTAATATGAGAATTGAAGAATTACATTACGTTTTTGCACAAGAAATCAGTTTTGATTTTTGTTGGTTATTTTTTCCATGAAGACATTATGAAGATGCTACCTTTACAATTTGAGTAATTTAAATGAAGATTTTATATTAAAACTCGTTTTAGTGTGTTATAAATATTAAATTTAGTTTAGATAGTAATTAACACATACAAATACGATTAAGAATCTAATTTATCACCCTTTGTTCACCAATGAAAGGGTTATACAGGATGTCGTCTAACACCAAAGCCCCCAAAGTGAGCGAGAGACTTTCCAATTTGACAGCCATTAATTTTTAACCAGTGACGGTAATAACAATTATGATTCTGAATCACGCACCCGTCATTACACCGCCGCTTTATCTGGAGACGCAGCTTCCAACCCTTTAATGTCTAATCGTGAATTATACCCAGTAATAAAATTCTTTAATCAAAGAAAGCAACCGAGCGCCCATTAAAGCGTACACACGTCGCCACCTCGAGTCGTTACAACGAATATTTACATACATGTGTCATTATACCCCCACTCGCCCCCACCATAATTAAGGGTATAAGGGAATCTTAGCGTCTTATTACGCGAACGTAACGGTATCCTTTTAGAAAATTGTAACAACAGTGTCGTTAACGGTACCCCTCGCCTCCCCCGCTTCGGAATGATCACCTCCGAAATTTGCTACCGAGTTCGCCGGTTAAAATATTCTAAGGAAGCTAAGAGCACACACGAAACTTAAATGTGAAATATCCTCTAATGAATCAGACAATATTTTAAGGCGTGGGAGGCAATAAAATCTCCCTCCGCCCACTAATGTATACCAACACTGTCTCTGTTTAGGGAAGGGGTGATTGTGTAAATAAACATCGACGCGGACACGCGGAAACGGCTAGAGCCGTTAGTGTGACGACGCCTTATTATCTATCTCTGACAAAGAGTTTTTAAATGGTCTTCCTATTTATTTTCCTTATCATATCATTAACATCTCGTCCCTTAAATTCTGTTAACAAAATATAGTTTTTTCGTAATAAAAGACTTAAATATTAAGATATATATCTAAAAATAATTTAATAAGTTTTGTATCAATGATAAAAAGGCATTGTCCATCTTGTCTTGATTTTTGCTGTATATTTTGAATGATGACATGAAAATGATTGTTAAATCATAACAATAAATTAATTAAACCATTTTTTTTGTTCTCCGTCCCTTCGGGTATAATTTTGGCACTATTTCAATAATTAATCCGTACCAACATCGTAGCAACTGGCAACAACTCCCAAAATAATCATCAACTAAACAAAATAACACAATTTCATCCAATACTGCCTTAAATATCCGTGACTTGTTTCTCACATTAATATGTTAAGGTAATGTTGTTTCTTAGATGAAAACACCCTGTATAAATCCTCCGGAGGACGATTTGTGGTCCGGACTCGAGAGTGACGGTAGGCCTGCATTTGTATCTCATGTCGAAGTTTGTTACAGTTATTAGCATTACATACGGTCATACAGAATTTAATCTACATCAATCTGTTTATTGATAAGACTAGCTGGCTCCCTCGACTTCGTCCGCAAAAAATTAAAAAAGTAGCCTAAGTTACTCCTTATAACGTTAGCTGACCGCTAGTGAAAGTCCCATCAAAATCGGTGCAGTCGTTTCTGTGATAAGCCGGAACAAACAGACGGACAGACAGGCAGACAGACAAAATTTGACTTTTTATGTTAGTACCATTTATTATTAGTTGCATCTATTTGACATTATTACCAACATTCTTATTATTCTCTCCATCTAAACTGAGCTTATAGAAACGTCACTTATAACAATTCTTAAGCAAATTACGTTTACAAATTAATATTTCATACTTAAGATCAGTGTATCTCAATTCGTAGCGAGTTGGTTTGAGATGTGATGATTTATTGATTTATGTCCCGTCTTGGGACCAGCACGGAACTTGATTAGATCCGACAGCCCGTTTACAAGAAGCCATTCAAGCTAGGACAGTCGCACTTAACATATCATAGTCTGTGGTTTTACGCGACAAGTTTAATTGTAGACATCAATATCGACTGAAATGGTCAAGGTTACGCGACGTAAATGTGCAACAACTTGTGAACGTCTTTACGTGAATGGGAGTTTAACTTCTATGGTTAACGACTTCACGTTTCTTTCTGTTTCGATTATTCGTTTATTTATTAACGCATCTCATCTTAATGATTTTTCCTCTACTAAATTTCATTTCAATCGTTTCTATAGGTTACAGCAAAAATCACAAAGGCTCCTTAATTTTAAGTGTCCGTTAACTTGCATGCTGTTACTAAACTTATGTATGTGACGAATTTTTATTAGCAACTTACTGCCTTACTACAAAAGATTTAAACAGACGTTGAACGCGTGTTTATAAAAATCCGAACTACAAATCCGCGTCTAAGCACAGTTTTGAGTTAAACATTCTTTAGATATAGATTAACATACGTTTAAGTGAGTTTAATACATGTCTAAAACCTATTTCAGCTGTCAAATGTAACGTGTAACATTTTCTCAATAAGTTTTTTTATGAGGTTATTTGCTGTAAAGCAATTTAGATAATATTTTAAGCATTGTTTAATTTTTAAACACTGTTTAGCTAGACACAGTTAATGTTTAAGTCGCGTTTGAGCATTTAGTCATTGTAGTCTTGCAACTTACAGACAGTTTTTTTACATTAATATTGATACAACTTACCTTTAACCCGACGTTCGTTTGCAAGGCTATGTCAGGTTATCGAATTTGTTGGATTATAGTGTACTGAATGAAACCCCTGTAGTCCAGAAGTTTTACATTGAGAATCTATATAAAACTTATACGTAAAGCAAAAATTGTACCCATTTTTAGGAAAATCGCTCAGGCGGAGGAGTATGAAATTTCGAACACTTACATTTTACATAGAGAAGGATACAGGAGTAGTAATATTTGGTTTAAATATGCATAAAAATACATTGAATCAATAAAGAAAATATCATGTATTTGACACACACATCACATTTACCTTTTCTTTTGTGTATAGTTACAGTCTGTGGTCAAATCGAGAATAGATTATCTATGGTCAAGCTTGAAATCGGTTGAAAATTTAATGAACTACGGTCAAATTTCGACCGCTAGGCGACCACTAGGACTTTGTTAACCGACTAATTTTATATGAAAATGGTAAAATTTTATATGTGCCTACAACAATTCAATAAACACACGCTAGGCTGCTACGAATAAATCAAAAATTTTTCCTATCGTAAACATAACGTTCTACAGTTTTATATATATTTATATCAACCGATATACGCATCGGGTGTTATTACGAAGCAATTAAAAATGTTATTTGAAAAGCTCGTAAATGCAATCAAAGATACCAATTACTGCTCGCTCTCAGCAAAGCACAAAGTGACTCGCGCCCGATCGACGTTGTCACAGAGTAAACGAATCAGTATTAAACATAATCAAAATATGTAAGAATAATCTTTCCGTAATTAAAATAGAGCTATACATTTGACACTTTTATTTTTAATATTTTGAGAATATGAATCAAACTCAAAAAATACTTTATTCAAGTAGGCTCTCACGAGCACTTTTGAATCGTCATACATGATAAAACAAAAAAAAATTACATCAATAATGAAGCTACCATGATGTTACAAATACTAGGGTGGCATAAAACACGAGAAACTTTAGTATATAATAATGTAAGGCTCGTAGAACACGTGAAAAACCATTCAACAAGCCATTACAAGTCAATATAACAGGAATTGACTAATAGCAGGTCATTGAAGAGTTCTGCGGCGGATAAATGATGTATGCCACAAATCTGCAAATAGCTTCACTGAAGGTATTGCGATTATCTAAAAAAAATGTACGCAATAGCTTTGGGCATGCTATTTCTTGTCCGTTTGTACTAGCATGGGTACTTTAATCTACTTTACCGTGTAACAATTTTGATAGATTTATATGAGATTACCAAAAATTGGTAACTCATATTGTAACACACATGCTAAAAACATTCCATTCGTTTATAGTTTAGTCAGGTTCCTTATCAGCATGAAGATGTGAGCTGGTGTGCATATTATTATGATTCGATTTCGGCTGATGTTTTAACAAATTTTTTATTGGGATCTTATTTATGGCCAACATTTTCCTTGTCTTTTTTTTAAATTCGATTACAATCCAGCCATTATACTTCCTAGTAAACTTCTGCCAGTAGATTATTAATCAAACTAACTCATATTCATAATCTGTACCGATCCATCCTTACCACCCACAGCATTTTTAACGCGCATTTACCGTAGATCGCGATCGTAAACTGTCGGTAAGTGTTGCCGTTCCCCTGTTCAGGTGCCTCATTAGACTCGACGAGTGCGTCAAAGGCGTTTTGTACTGTGCTCGTTTGATTATACCCACACCTGAAGTTTTTCAACTGAATTATTTAATTGTTCGATACGAAATAATCGACGGCTTTAGAAATGTCTAGCTGTTGGGGTGACGAATTAAAATATTTTGGTTTAGACACAGCGAAGGTTGCGCTTTATTATCGTCGATTTTTTGTAAATTTTTGGTAGCAGGGGCCTTTGAAACTGCCTAATGCACTAATGATCTCGAGTTAGACTACTCTCCACGACAAATGAATCATTGCACAGACAATACAAACGTTTGTATTTCCGGCCTTCCGACAAAGATCCTTTGAAAAGGGTATCTTAACGGAAATCTTTAATTGTTGTACATTTACTGTATTGAAAGCTTGATTCTTAATATTGTTGCTACCCTTGGAATGGTCTCAATGAATAGCTTGTTAGATTTTTCAAATTTTCAATTTTGTATTATAAGAGAAAACATTAATTAAGCGTCCTCGAAGATATCTTACCAAATTTAGATTATAAATAAATAATAACGCATCACACTCAACGGCCTCCATTAAGATCTCATGACCTTGTGTCGGGGGTCCGGAAACACTCACAACACTAGCATAAAAACCCAGACCACGACAAACATCTGTATGGCCAACGCACGTTTTGCCGTGAGCGGGTATCGAACCCGCGACCGTTAACGCTTTAGTCAGTTGCAGTGACCATTGCGCCAACGCGTCTGTTTAATTTGTCAATTTGAAAGTAATCTCTTAAATGTGCGAATTTTATTTATCGATACTCAAAGCTGACAATATATCAAGCACGACATCAAACAGGTACTCAAGTCGAGAGGGACATTATTAGCCGCAGAATTTATCGAGCGGTATCAGCTAAGTAACAACGCACGAAACGTCCAATTAAAATATTAATTACTTTGAGTTTAGACACTTGCGATGCGGGGGTTGTTATGAGGACGTGTTGAACGGTGTATTTTTAACCGATGTCAAAAATAAAGGTTCTTAGTCTCATCGTTATGGGAGTGTACGTTAAAAGATTTTTGTTTAATTTTGTGTACCTCAAAGTTAGTCCTGTTTTTCTTAAACTATCAAATCGATTTCGATGACGATTTTTTCATTATATAATGCATATGATAATATATTACACATAATATATTCATCTGAAACAAATTATTCGATTTTTAGTTTATGCATTTAATTTTTATTTTGTTATTATACTTATGATTTATTTAAAACTATTATTATATACATACTACTTATAATATTGTCTTATGGAAGTTTTTTTCTAATTTCTTTTATATACACTAGTATGTGTTGTCTCCTCTTCAAATCGACAGGAACTTTAATAATTAAAACACACTAGTTTACACTTTCAATAATTCTTAATTTTCCTTTTTCAAAAATGAGCTGCTCGTACGACTTATCAACCACGGTATATATTTTTCTCTACCCACATTATTGACGATATCATAATTTATAATTAGCTTATCTCTATAGTATTACTATTATTAAAATATTTATTGGAAATGGTTTAAAATTAGTAAATAAGTATTATTTCAAATAATGAAAATTCACAATCAAGTATTACTCAGTATTTTGTTTACATTGCACACAGTTTACTCCTCCTTTACTTTACTCCTGTCCTTTACGTTTGATATGAAGATACCATCTTTTTGACAATTCTATAGTTAAATCTTTTATTTGTAAGTGTTAAGGTAGATAAGTATTTATAATCATTTTGTTTCATTATAATCTAGTAAGGTTTCTAATAAGAAAACCAGTCAAACAGACAGACAAAGTTTTCAAATCTTTTACTTTTACTACTAGTTGAAGTCTTAACAAAGTCAACGATTATGAACCATATAAATCAAAAAGTCGTTTCTCTCATCTTTTATTTAAATCATTTGATTATGTGTGTGAACACTAGTGTACATTATACCCATATAAAAAACATATAATGAAATCTTTTAAAATATAAGAAAAAACGACTATTTTATTTTTATGGTTCATATCATTTTGCTTAACGATTTCCGTTGTATTAAACGTTGACGTCTGCTGTATATTCAGACGTCAAAGTTTAATACAAAGGAAATCGTTAAGCAAATATATCGGTGCCCCACGCGACACTAAATATTAAGTGTTAATAATGTCACCGACGCCCGCCCCCGTTGAGATCAAAAATTCAACGATCCGTTCCGCCCAAGTTGACAGAAGGGTTGAAACGCCGTCGATTTTCAAAACCGTAGCCCATTCATTGGATATTGGATGTTTTGATAACTTTATCTTTGACTAGCTGTCCCTTGCGGTTTCACTCGCTTTTATGGTCACTGCTTCGCTTCTGTGAGTCGTAGCGTGATGTAATATAGCCTATAACCTTCCTCAATAAATAAACTATTTAACACAAAAATAATTTTTCAATTTGAACCAGTAGTTCCTGAGATTAGCGCGTTCAAACAAACTCATACTTTATAATGTTAGAATAGATAACAGTTTCTAGTTTTAAAATTAGTCGTTGACACATTATTGCTTATCAGCATATGTGACATATGTCAGAGGGAGACGGGGTCCCAGGTGCATCCACACTAATATTATAAATGAGAATGTGAGTTTGTTTGATAGTTACGCTTTCTCAACTCACCTTTAATGAAGGAAAGGTACTGTTGTACTGTAAAGGTGCAGTACCTTAACCCTATAATAGTAAGAGGTGCAAGCGCACTTCCATACACCGTCCTGACGATTATAACAATTTTAGAAATGTTGCTATCTTATGACTTCTTAAGTTACCAGAAACATATTTATATCTACGACGTCATATCGATAATATAAAAAAGAAATCGATGTCAAATTTTTTGTCGGTTACAACACTGCCACTAAGTACTTTGTACAATTAAGTGATTTTTTTTTTAATTCGGGCCCAAAAATACTTCAAGGAAGGTCAAGGTGAATATTTTCCTAAATTTTTCATGATTACAGTTTACAATTTCATCAGTTTAAAATGTATATCTACTACCATTAATACATTCAAGAAATAAAATGTTCCAATCAAATATAAACATAAAATACTAAAAAAATTCTAAATTCAACATCAACACATACAAAACTTTAATCAAATCCGCATATTAAAACACACCTCCCCAACCGTAAATAATGAACCTAATCAATATATAACGCAATCAAAATACGTAATTAAAATAGCTCCCATGGTATTTGCATATGAAAACCTCTATAATTGATCGCTCGCTCGAAGCCAAGACAATGGGGGACGATCTAAACAAATTAGGCCTTAGGAAAACAGACATTCGAATGTGTGGATACGAATGATATTTCATACTTTATGTCATGTTCCCTTTTCTCGTGATATAGAGCTGCTTTTTCCGCGAATTCGCTTGTATGGCATATAAATATGGGTCTTTTGTATAACAATGTGATCAGATCCAGATATTGATCCAGGAAATTATGAGGTTTGTATGATTTTACTCAATGGAGACAACTTTCGTGTGTTCTTTTAGTCATTTTTTTTTTAAAAGCACCTACATGAACGTAGTCGTGTGAAAAGTAACTACAGTAATAAAAAGTGATTAATCCAGAAAAAGATAGTATCACGGCGGTATTACTTTTTTGCTCGACTTGGCTGGGGGGGCACGGCAGTGCATATATTATTGAAGATAATATAATCCGTACATACATAATGTATTCAGGTAATAATTTAAATCTATATTTCCATACAGATAAACGTGTCAATTGATTCATTATATGTAGATATTGCTACTACTTACCAAAATTCATCGATGAAAAGTAGAATGTAAAAATAAAATCGATAACTAATCGAAATTTAAAATAAAACTAGAATAAACATAATATAAAAGTTACCTAGAGCTTCAAAATAAAATAGAAATATTTCATCACTGCAATAAAACCCTCGAGTTCATTTTAATTTAAACGCAAATTAAGCCCTATAGCATGTTGGAGTAATAAGAATGTCACGAGTATAATATACAACGAATCATTAAAAATATTACCGTTTGATAATCTGAAATATCATGCGAACTCCATATTTTACTCGGCGCGATATCATGTCTGCATTGCTAGTTGCTCGGCCATGGGAATAGCGATCCGGTCTCTTGTGAAACCTATGACGGATTTGATGGCAAATTATACTGATTATATCTGTGAAATACATAATGGCTTATATACGAAAGAGTATGTGATATTCTTAAATGACAAATTTACAATGGATGTTTAAAAGATGATTTTTTCTTTCGAATTTAATTCCATCCATACTTCTAAGGAAATTATATGAAATATAAGAAATATCAAAATGTACGTGCTAATTATAAATAATTGAAAAAACTGGTAACCATAATGATTATTTTTTAATCTTTTTACGCAAATAAATCATCGTCATCTCACCCAAAAAATAACTTAGGTCAATCTTTAAGTCAGTTTCAGTTTTGCGTTACAAAATCATTCGCAGGATATGTTACGTTTTCTGAAAAGTCTGTGTTTTCTTTTATCAGTGACAATTTTCTAAAAGCAGTAAAAATAGTAATGTTCCAATATTAACGAAAATACGTAATGCTAATTTAAATTCGAATTGTCTTATAGCAAAATTATCGTAGATGTAATCATCAATTCCATAGCCCCACACTTAGATGGGCGCGTCTGGTACACTCGCGACTGTCTGCTCGCCCGCGGCGACGTTTCAAGAGCTACATACAGCTCTCTGAAAAATTAATATATACCAAGTTTTATGTGAGCTACGCTAGTGGATGGAATGGATTAAATGTTTGGCAGGTATGCACTTTGGATAATGCGGCCGCTTCATCTTCACATTTGTTCCTCATATTCGGCACTAATGGGTTTCTTTAATGTTTATCTGTTTATATTATTGTTTGGATTTCCATAGCTACTTGTATTGCATTACTGCCATATTTACTGAAGTCTGTATAAATAACTCGAGCGTTCTATTACCGTCTAACTATTTTTTTTTATTCGTCTGCATTTACTTAGCATGTTTCTTCAAACGTACAGGTATGAGAATAATAAATTGAAAGTACTGAAAATCGTATTTCAACTATGCGTATCGTATATTCAGAAGAATACTTTATAAAAAAAAATTAGAGATTCAGTAATTCACTTTTGCATAGAAGTGTTTTTACCATTCTAAAGGACGACATTTAAACCCCATATATGTGGAATTCTCCAAACCTACGAGAGCTTAATGCCACGTTACGCTTTATAGACATTAAAATATTGAAAACGATGTCGCCTAATGAAAATCCGTTTTAGCAAGACTATTAAGTCGGGTTCATTGAAGGGTAACTATTAACTCCCCATAAATTGCTCTGAGGTCTCCCGATAACACCTTATCGAGTTGTTAAGAGCAATATCGGCCCTATAATTGTATCCTGCGGGGAAAACGGTTAATCAAGACTATTATGCCGGTATCAACTACCGCTACACTGCACTCGCTCTAATGTTTTGATACATTGGCGAAACTATTGTTTAAGTTTTGCCCATCATTCGATCTAAGCTGATTTGATCATCCCATTGTACTACTTATGTGGTATAATAAATACTAAATAATAGAATGTTGATGCTGTTAAAAAAAATGTTAATAGCAATTGATAACAATAAACAAACATCATCCTTCAAGTTCAATATAGAGCATAGTTCACCCATTCGAGCCCGCCCCGAAACCCTTATCCAAACTTATCGCCATCCGTGACCAATAAACTTGAAACAGAATTTAATTCACACCGCAACAAACGTACACAAATACATACATATTTTCGTCGAAATAATACGACAGTAGTAATTGAATCGGCCTCGGGCGAACTCGGGGTATGTCGTTAACGTTCCTGAGGGTTCTTGCTATGGCTGTACCCTAGATATGCACTAGAATGCTGCTACAAAACAAACGTGCGACCGCGATAACGATATACATTAAGCTATAGACTGGAAAGAGACGGGACGAATGGAAAGTGTTTATTATAAACAAAGGATGTAGTCTTATTGGTACTACCGTTTTAATAGACTATTGGACACCCGTCGGCGAAAATTTCACCTTAGGAAGACGATATACAAATTGTTAGGGTCGGGTAACGCCAATGTTTAGTCAGAGACGATTTCGCTCTGAGCGTATTAAGATGTCCTTTGATGTTTTGTGGTCCGAACGTTGGGTTTGACCGGTTAATTAAATGTAGATAATATCGCTATAGACGTGTGCCTTGATCGTTTTGTGGGATTAAATATTGTATTATTCCTGAGGTAACTTTAGATCCTTTAATATTCAAACAAATTGTCGATTTTGTCATCAAAATGTATATTTATAGCTAGATGCAAAATAATTTGGAATTTGATGACGACAATAAAATTGTACCACTGAAACTGTAGAATATTATTCATCATTTATCAATAAATAACAAAGACACACATCGTAAAAGGTTTCCGGGCGCCACCCAATATTGTTTCCTGACAGGTGAAGAATAATGGACTCGATCCAAAGGCACTCCGCCGTCGAACAACGATCGTCGAATTGAGCGATGATGGTGCCAAAAGCCCATCTAGTGGACGTCCGATCCATCATAACAGTTATTTCGTCCGTCTAACGCCATTTTAACGTGATCCCCTCGCTCGCAAACGTTTTCGCTGGAAAGGGTACCGCAGGGGACTAGATTGGGGCTGGTGTAGTTCAAACTAAGTTGGACAAGTTTCGGTGCAAATTATTTTCAGTACAAGTCCGACCTGACGTTTCGATCTGTTTCCAGATGGATTAATTTGATTTGCGCCCAACAGATGTTTCTAAGCTCTGTTTATCGGACATGAGAAATTAGTATTTTGTAGTTATTTCCTGTATGGTGTGATACGTTTGTTTTGGGTGGATCTTACTGGACTATATGTACTTAGATTCTTTTCAAAATGTTTATTTAAATTTTGACTTTCTTTTTTTTTTATTTAACTACATTTAGATGTACACTAACCATAATAAAACTTGTCCCTGAGTAGCAAGTTATTAAATATTCTTGACAAAATATTAACAAATTCCATCGCTAATAATCAATGTTATTATTAAACAAATGTTGCTGCCAGCATTATAAAAAATAATTAATTATAACAATTGTAAATTAAATTCATAAATAGTTAAGTAAAAAATAAATCGTACGTTTACAGTACAATTTAACAGCAATAATAATAAATTATTCGCAGCCAGCATTTAGAAACATCACTGCGTTCTTCCCTAAATCAATTAGGTTTTACGCGATTCAGCCGCGATATCTCGGTACATTCAATTTTCTAGCCCATTTCCGAATACTATAATTAAATTTGTCCGATCCGCGTTCCGTTGGGTGCCCATTAAATTTTCCAACTGCCTTTGACCGTTTGCATCATCGAGTGCTGTGTTTATTAAGAAAATTTCCTTTATTCTGTGAATTAATCTTATTATTGCTAGACTTTTGGAGATTATTATAATAAGTATATCTGAACTGAAACTGAATGATTTTTTTTTTGTTTAATTCAAAAAATAAATAAGTATGTAAAGATATGTAAATATGTTATAAGAATTCATTCAGTTATGAGTTAAATGATATTTAAATTGTAAAATGATTTTAATTAGTATTTCGGTATTGATACATATTTCTTTTATCTTTTTTGTTATTATTTACATTTTCTATTTTTCCCTATTTTTTTTTGTCTAAGTAATCTGTTTGCTATCTTAGTTAGTTGCTTGTTATAATTATTATCTTTATTTTAAATTTTCTAATTAAAAGCAAAAAAAAATACTATTCATTATTATTACTTATTAAAAGGAAGGATTCGCTTGATATTTTCTTATAGATTTCTGTTTAGATGTTTTAAAGAAAAATATATAATATTGTAGACATGGTTAGTACTTAATAAAATTTCTTTTGTAATATATGTATACTTATTTATTAGAAAGAAATATCATTTTTAATCAGTTTTTCAAATTAATCTTCTATGGTATCTATATAATATTTTAGAACATATTTAGTGGCTAATGAATTAAATACATTATCTTACTCAAGTAACCTTAAGACAGTTCGTGGTTAAGGTCAATTATTTCAAGATGGAGGTATGTTTATAACTCAATCTTGTAATAAACAGGGCATGCCGGAGCTCTGCGATGCATTTGATTGCAATCCTGGTTGACCAGACTTCGCCTGAAGATCTACCCCCAATCTTACCAACATTTCAGTACGAATTATGAGGTTCCTTTCTTATTGAAAGTTAATTAATAATGAATTTATTTTTAATGATTCGTTGCAGTCACTGCAATTGCGGAAGTGATAGATTTTTAATTCCTGCTGATGGCAATATATTTTTTTGTCTATTACTGTTATTTTTCAAACCCCATACTTCTATGGGATGAAATGATACTTCCTTTGAGAGGTGTTGAACTTCTGACTTTTTATTAACTTTTTAAAATAGTTGGTAACGAAAAACGTTCTAATTAAAAACAATATAATATCTACTTAATTAGAAGGAAGACTTATTCGATACAGGAGAATCTACAAACAATTTGACATAAATTGTATAATTTTTCATACTAATGACTGCCAATGAATGATTTCAAGATTGACCTCAGATATAGATATAATATCCTCCATTTGACCACAGATTATAACAATGAACAAAAAAGTATATGTATAACATGCGTATGTGTGTGTGTCAAATACATGGAAAAATATAAGCATTCTGTACTCATTCAAAATATAAGTGTGAGAAATTTCATACTACTCCGTCAGTGCAATTTTCGTATAAAGGGTTACAAAGAATTTACTTTACGTATTCATATATAGATTTCCTTTCCAAACCTTTAGAAAAGGTTGTATTTAGTGTCCTATGAGCTATAAGTAATATTTTTATAGTACTCCAAAGATGAAACAATATCCTTAAAGATTTGACTCACCTATAAGTACCAGTGCATCTCATAAACAAAATCCATAAAGTTTTATTACGTACCGTTGTTATAATGTCTTCGCCATCGAGAAATATGCCTGACGTCTTAAGGAGCCCCTCGGAGAAAAAAACAATAAATCACAAACATGCAAATCCCGCTAATAACTTGCACAAAACCGAAAACCATTTCACGGCTGCCGAAGCCGCTTTCGCGTGAAACGACTTTACCATGCGACGTGACGTCAACGATACGATAAAATTATACGATTAAAAATCGTAACCATTTACGATGATTGTGAAGTTATATATATATGTCCTACTTTAATATTAAAAAAATATGAAGATATAAAGTTTTATGTATATTATTTTTAAATATGTTATGTAAAAATACTTTCTTCCGTGTGTGTTGTAAATCAAATTCTTTAAAAAAAAATATTTTCAAATTTTCGAAATTCTTAACTTGAAATTTAACGTTGTCTTGTCATTGTCGTGTCGTACCGTTATAAAAATCACCTAATCCAGGAATATTTAATACAAGTACGCAATATACACGGGGGCGGATGCTCGCGGACTCCGGGGTGCTATTTCCATGCTGATGTTTAATAATTGATAATACCCCGCGAAAAACGCGGTGGGGGACGCGGATGTGGATAGAGCTGATACTACCTCAGTTTGTGTAGGAAAAAAATGTGTAGAATAAAAAATGACGTTTGGATTTCAAATAAAATTATGATTTCTAAATAAAATTTAATGAGCAATATCTTAGTAAAAATTGCAGAAAATTGAAATATTAAACGACATAAGGTTTTTTAATATAAGTATTTTTATATAATAACTGCATCTTTTAATGTACATATCTTCTTACATTGAGAACTACACAATCATTGTTAATGAAACCATCACATATATGTACATATGTACTTGTCTAAAGTTTTGCTTCTGGATCGTAAAATTAATACATCCCTACTATATTTATGGTAAAAAATAATCTTTCAAAGCCGAACAATTTTTTTTTGTTAATTTTTTTTGTATTTGAATCATTAACAACTTCATATAAATCCACCATACCTGTATCCCAGTATCGTATTATCAGCCTCCTCGACTTGTAAACTGAGCAACTCAATCGATAATCATCTCGGGAAGAGTCAGGGGAAGACGCTATTGTAGCGCATACCACCAATCATAATCTTTGGAATTCTTGAATTTATAAGGAGTTATCTGGTATGACATAATTTTAAAAGAGTAATTATCGAGTTTTTAGCCGATTCTTCTCGATAGAATCTACATTCCGATCCGATGGGAGCTTCATAATTTATGTAACTTTTTTTTATTGACGATTGATGATTTAGCCAACTTGAATAAAATATATTTTGGTTTTGTTTTAAGAATTTTGGGTAAATTTACATTTTATTGAACTAGCTACTCGCTCCAGCTTTATAGGGATGTAACAAGACTTAACCAACCAACTTGTTTATATGAAGATTTTTAATGTTTTTTTTTTTTGCGTACGAATTTTAAAACATTTTCTTTTATACAAACCTTATTAAAACAGTATTCGCCAAATAGGTGCAAAGTGAGGCGTTTTCGTACATACGTATCTTTTATATAATTTAGCTAAGCTGAAGAATATTTGTAGCTCCTTATTTATAACCGTAAGGAATATGTCGTCTATATGTTTCAGTATATAATCTTTTTCCATTCTAAACTTTATTCTATCCGTTTCGCTTACATATTTATTATACAAGTTTATATAATAACTAACATATCGTATAATTTGACACGGTTAGTATTTCATCATTTATATTTATTTCTTTACTAGATTTTATTTTTAAAACAATACGTGTATATACATAAAATAAAGCTAAGTGGTTCCGTATATTATTTCACACATACAAATTCACTTTCTCTTTATTATATCAGTATAGAAAACTTAAAAACAAATAGCGCAGGGACAGAATACTTAAGATTTAAATCCTGTTATTTTTAGGGTTCCGTACCTTAAAAGGAAAAACGGAACCCTTATAGGATCACTTTGTTGTCCGTCTGTCTGTCTGTCTGTCTGTCTGTCTGTCTGTCTGTCTGTCTGTCTGTCTGTCTGTCTGTCTGTCTGTCTGTCTGTCTGTCGGGATGTCAACCCTTTTTTCTCAGAAATGCATAGACGTATCATGTTGAAATTAATATCATATACTCAAGTCTACGATGACATGCGGCCGTGAAAATATTAAAGTTCGAAGTCAACGCAATCAAAAGATAATGGAAAATATGTCGTATATTTTGACCATTTTAGCGTTTTCGCAAGGGAATCAAAACCTATAGGGTACTTCCCATTGACCTATCACGATGAAATTTGGCAAGAAGTAAGATCTTATGGTACAAATAAAGGAAAAAATCTGAAAATTGTAAATTTTTGTATGTATGTTTGTCTGTTTGTAAGTTTGTCTTTCAACCTTTTTCTCAGAAACGCGTGAAGGTAACAAATTTTTATCAACGTCAAGTACTCAGAGTAGCAATTACTAAGAGCTGTGAAAAAATCAAACTTCTAAGTTAACGCAATCAAAAGATACGGTCATTTATATCACACATTTTAAGTATGATAGCGTTTTTAACGTTTTCGCAAGGGAATCAAAATCTATAGGGTACTTCCCACTGACCAAGCATTATGAAATTTGGCCAGGAGCAAGGTCCTTTAGTATACATAAAGGAAAAAATCCGAAAACTGTAAATTTCTGTTCGTGTGTCTGTCAGTCTGTACGTCTGTCTTTCAACCTTTTTCTCAGGAACGCGTAAATGTATCAAGTTGTAAATTGATCAAGCGGAAAATATATTAATCTTAGAATTAAAATTATATGTACTTGTAACAAATTAACATAGAAGTTGACCATGGTCAAAAAAACAATTTTACAAACACTGAGAAGAAATTTGTATCAATACGAAAACATTAAAAAGCAGCAAACCTTTATAAACAATGCAATGCAATCTATATATCGCAGCTAACAAAATGATAGCGCGATGCAGCGTACAGCTAATGCCATCTATTACAACATTATGACATTAACTGTGATATAATTCTGCTCGATTAATAAAAATTTTTATTTTAATTATTATTTAAACGCGCTAAAAATTATAAAATAAACTTTTCATTTAAAAGTTTTATCGTCGATTTATAACGTCATTACGTAATTAACATTCAATATAAGAGCTTCACGCGATTTGATTTAAGTACTCGTATTGACTTAGTACGAAAATTTTAAAATTAAATTCAAACAGATCGACTTATTTAATTTACTTATTTATCTACACATATAAGTCTTCTGGTTATTAGTTATATATTTAGTTATTTATAAATAAACAATTAGTTTTGTTCAAATTAAGGACTACTTATTTTCGTCTTGGCAACACTAATATATATTTTGATATTTTGATTGATAATGTAAATCTAAATATTTTACGAACGTAGTGCAGGGGTAGTGGAGTGTAGTAGAATATAAATAAAAATAAAACGAGAATAAAATATAATATAATTTTGTTGTTAATGTCAAAGTCAACAAGTTAGTTCATTGAAATTGTCAAGAGATGGCGCTAGGTGTATCCTCAATCGCGCTATAACTTTTTTTTTTTAAAGTATAAGGTGTATTAGTACTTAAAATACAATTTCGTGTTTCCGTGGATTGCATCCATGATCGTGTTTTAAATTAAAGTGCTCCTAAGTAGTTTCAAAATAGTTTTTGGAACGTGATCCATATTTACATAATATTTGATTATATTTAAGCGACTTCTAAAAAGGAGTGTTTTCAATTCGACCTTGTATTTAATTTTTTTTATGTTTGTTCGCCGATTACGCCGCCATTTGGGTACCGATTTTCAAATTTTTTTTTGTTTGAAAAGGTGTACTTCCAAGGTGGTCCCATTGTCTTCAGGTCAGGATCAGATGATGGGATCCTGGAGAAATTGAGGGAACTCCTCAAATATTATAGGCAAGCGTATACCGATTTAGGTATTTTTGATAGTAACTTATGTTGGAACTGATGATGAAGACCCCAAATGGCGTAGATGGGTTAGTCTTATATAGATTTCTATAAGTTTGTACGGAACCCTCGGTGCGCGAGTCCTACTCGCACTTGACCAGTTATTTTAATATGAAACGATTACCAATACTATCAAATAAGACTATACCTTCATAACGTTTATTTCGACGAACGAATGACACACGAACGAAGCATTTTACCGTCTATATTTATAACAACATCTCAAACCACGAGAGCATCATCGCGGTAAAGTACATATTTGCAAATGAAGTCTCACCGCCGCGAATAAGACGGCATCGCGCTCCGCGAGGGTACGCCGATTCCTGGAAAAATAAATTAAACAACGCTGGGAATTGATCCCGGGGCATATTATTGTATCTATAAACATTTCAATTGCGGGATCCGTTTATCCCAGGGCGAAGATCGCGATTCGTTTCGGTGATGTTTTTGATGTGTTTTTTTTTTAATTAACTGACTTCAAAAAAAAGGAGTATTCATTTTAAATTAATGTTAAAGTATTGTGTCATATTGTAATAGATTTTTTAAACAATCTATATAAGATTATGTTGCACTGAATGCTGCTTTTCGACGGTAAATGTACGGGTTGTTATAAAAACACCAAAACCGATCGGTACATAATATTTAATCCAATTCAACTCTTAGGTTTATTAAAAAAACATTCAAGATTATCGTCAAAAAAACTCCCACCTCTTGGCCCTGTCTACGCTTCTTTCTTTTTTTTTTAGTTGACAGCCGTCTGTCATTTTTTTGGTGCTGCCAATCCAGCTTCAAAATTGTTTAATTTGACAAAATATTTCAAAAGGTTAACATAATAAAATAATAGAAACGCTAACACTATTTTCAATTCTTAAGCTAGTTAATTTGTTAATGTTTAACATTTTACCAATTTTGAAGCATGAATTTAAATTATTATATTTTATAGTCATTTTAAACTTAGCTATTAAGAAAAAATTAACCCTTAAGGATCGAAGTACCTACCTATTTCTTCATTGGTGACGGAACTTATAATCGAAATATATAAACAAATTAATTAAGAGTAATTCTATAATTTCTCTTGACACAAAAGGGTGTACTGTATAAAAGTCACGTGCAATTTTTAATTCTAATATATAGATACTGATAAATAATAAATTTCGATGAATTTCAAGTGCGTTTCATATTTCATATAATAATCTCATATATTAGAAAAACTTGTTATTAGATAAAACTTGTAATTATATCAATTCGCTTTTTATTCATAATATTTTCAACAAATTTATCAAGAATAGGTTTGACATCTTTAGACGCCATTTTCTCAAAATGAAGTCCACGTGGCTTGTCATAGCGATTTGCAAGAATATCGTAGTAACTCATAATTCTAACAAATAGAACTAAGTATGTCAAAAGACCATAAATCTTTGATGTTTTATCATAAAAAGAGTTGCGATGATGAATTTTCTTTAAATCAATAAAGTTATAACATCAAGGGATCGTTTAAATTTTGCAGCTATGCACCAACACATTGACAAAGAAATTAAAAATCCCTATTCCCTAAAATTCATCATTTTTAGTTGCATATTCTTGAAAAGCAGCGATATATATCTACACAATACATAACTCCTTCCCCTATTTCTTTCCTTACTTCGTATTCCACATTCCTCGTTATTCATTAGGCAAAACCTATGTGGCTCCTCTGGTGCTGCATGTTCATGAGCAGCCATGAAAACTTACCATCAGCTGACTCGCGTACTTGTTACCCGACCCGCTATTTTAAACTGCTTTCTGACTGAAATTGGAGCTTTTTCTGGATCACTTCTAATCGACTTATAAATAAGGAGAAGCTTTTTAGTTTATGTTTCCCAATTAATCGAAAATGGCTAAACCGATTTGGTTATTTTTTTTTTTGTTTGAAATTGGATATTCTCAGATTAGTTACATAGAATTTTTGTCAAAATTTGTTTGGTTTTGAAATGAAAATAACTTTTTGTAGCCGGTTTCTCTTATTTTTGAGTCTTGTTGTAACATAATATCTAATGGTAGAATTACCTTTTTTATTGCCCGACGTTTCGACGAAGTTGCGTCCGTCGTGGTCACGAGCTGACTGGTCAGCTCGCGATAAGACCCGTTATATTAAATATTGTTGAAAGATAGTAAACATAATTATTTAGTAGATGATCCACTTGTGACACTGGTTATTTTTATATGTATTCAAACCTCCTTGTACCGTTGTTCTATATTTGATATTTATTGTATTCAAAAATCAAAATCAAAATATGCTTTATTCAAGTAAGCTTTTTTTACAAAAGAAAACTAAACACTAATAAATTAATTAATTTACCTCCGGTTCGGAATGTTGATTCTACCAAGAAGAACCGGCAAGACACTCGATAGTTACTCTTTTTAAAAGTTTTACGATGTGTACATACATTTTTGAGTTACAAATATATTAAATACCCTGTGTGAATCCAGCTTATACTAAATCCAAGCATGTTTATCATCTATATAGTCTTGAACAAAATAATATGCTTTAGCTACTAAGGATTTTTTAATATGTACTTTAAATTTTTTTTTGTAAACTGTCATTCCTTGTTTTTTGTATTGTCATTCCTTTTCCGTCTGTCGTATTAAATGAACTGTTCAAACTCTATATCCTATTATTTAGTAATATAATTACAACAAATATGAATAATATAAATCGCGAAAGTTTAATATATAATTATAAAATACAGTATACAAGACAATCATATACTTTATTATCTCTATGGTGATAATATTAAATTCCAGTTTCGTGGCATCTTGTTGATTAATTTCAGAATCCATGGAAATGTCTTAATTTCGTATACCCGGTGTATAAGTTTCCTGGTAAATTGCCTATTTGTTTATCATTATTAGGGAATTCCCAACTTTTTTTGTCTTCTTTCTAATTAGAATATTATACATTATTAATCGATTTAAAAGGTCAAGGCAAACTAGATATAAGAAAGTGAACATCAACGGGCTGAATTTGAAAAAATTATCGATATCATAACAAATGTTTCGCTAGCGTCAGTTATGCTCAATTAATCCCCTGGTATGGATACTACATAAGGATGGATAATAACTAGGAAATCCCGGAACGTTCCGGAATTTCGTTCCGTGTCCAGGAATTATATTATACTGTCTCAAATTATTTTTATTTCAATATAATTAAATTTTTATCCTTCTGGAAAAATACATATAACCTTACGAAAATGAGTGAACAATTGTATTTTTTTCATTTCATTATGGCCTATAGTAGTATACTAATTAAGTAGTAGAATTGTAAGTACTTGTATCTGGCAACACTAATACTAGTCTAAATTGCACAGAATTAAAAAAAAGATTGCCTCAGTCGATTAGAATAATAAGATGCACGGCTAAACGTCGGTATAGTCTTTAATAAATTTCAACATTAATAGTCAAGGATCATACTTATAAGTTTTGCTCTCAGACTTTCATAAAGTTTACATAAGTTGTTTGTCTTTGCTTTACATCTGAAACGGATTTACCGTAAGTGCCTTATTTTTGACATTTTCGTAAGGTTACATAGCTAACTCAAACTCAAAATATATTTTATTCAAATATGTATTTACAAGCTCTTTCGAACTGTTACCAGGTTACAGAGTTGTTATATAAATTACGAGAATATGGGCCTGCTTCACTGGTTACGACTAAAGTTAACAGTACCTTAATCGGAACTTATCCACTTATAAATAAATTTTGGGTTTCAAATGTCTCGAATAAAAATATAACGTGGATAAATTTTTAAACAAAGATAAATTAGAATCGTGTATTGAAACGTTTTAAGATGACGTTGCCGTTCCGTCAAATTATAAATGCGAAATAATTTCATTTATAAGTTAATTTATCAGGGAGGTCGATTGTGAAACAGAAAAAATTATGAAACCTTAATTGTTAATTATTGTTAAATGTCGGTTAACTATTTAAAATTTTAACAGTCGTCTTATAAAAATCGTTTTTATATACTAGATATATACGATCAGACGTCACGCCGAAACTAGTCAAAATTAAGTAAGAAATTGTTGATAGATATTTCTTTTAAAATTTGAAAATAGAAAATTTAAAAGAAAATATTCAAAATTCCTTATTTTATAAAAAGTGATGATCGCATTCAGGTTATGTTTCAGTTATGCAACCCTTTCTTAATAGTATATTCACATAATTATTTCAAAAAAAATATTTATTATAAAAAATAATATATTTAAGAAAATCGTAAGTCCAAACGATTCAATGTAGGTTAGAAAATTGAAATGTAATGAACACTTAAAACATAACCGCGTTCAACACTTGTAAGTGAAATATATAATATGAATGGACCTAGGCGGTCGGTTTATGGCCAGCTCACATGGCAAACACATTTTTTCTTAAGATCTCTTAAAGCGGACTCGTTAAGAAAAACGTTTACGTTGTAAAATAACGCGTAATCTAATTATATTGGTTGCTTTTAAAAAAGGAATAAAGTATATTCGGAAAATGTTTTAAAACTTGTAAATGAATAAGCTGCCCCTTACGGTTGTCGTAGCGTGATGTAATATAGCCTATAACCTTCGTCAATAAACGGGCTATCCAATGCAATTTTTTCAAATCTAATGAGTAGTTTCAGAGACTATCTCCTACATACAAATTTACAAATTTGCAAACAAATTTTACTTCTTTATAATATTAGTATAGTATGTATTTCGATTTTAACAAAATTATAATATTAAAACAAAGTCGAAACTCAACTCCATATCTCGTTTTGCCTATAAACAATTAAAGAGCTAAGAATTTCACTGTATCTACGAATACGATCTATTAAAAAAATATATATATAAAAAAAAATATAGTACAATTTATTAACAATCCCGCGTTAAACCTCAACTCCCATACACCAATACTCGCAACGCTATCAAACAACACATCAATCCTCACGCAATACATAAATGATATACCGAGTAACTTGAACCGTATTTACATAAAACAGCTTACAACCACTAATAGTGAAGTGGGCAACAGAAAAGTGAAATAGGAAAATTCTTTAACCGCGCCGTGAACCCTTTAGTTTTCAAAATGGCGGCTAAACAGGAGAGGCGGCGCAAACCACTCGTCACTTCGCTGGTACGTGTCGCGACAGACACTTCTCCTTGTGATGAAAAAAAAAATTAAATGCCATAGAAATATAGTATCATTCCCCGCCGCCCACTGTTTCTCATTTAATCTTGTGAGGCTTAATTTTAACTATTACGATTCTTAATGGGCTCACGGTTACGATAAACAGTGCGTCTGTAATTCTGAATTCATTATTTTTGTCAATAGACTCTTTAAAACTGCGGGTGTAGATTAAATGATGTGGCGATTAACGAATTTATTTAAAGAGAGGGCAAAATATATGAAAATGAAATAATATGATCACAGGAGTTATCGAATGATTTAATAATTTCTCTATAAATTTTTTATACATATGATGACTCGATGAAGATGCCTTTTCTATTTTCAATTTCATTTTTCATCTGAAAAGTACAAAAAGCTTATAACTACCTTAGAATCTAACTCACAATCTCTAAGGACGCGAGTCCGGACGCGGTTGTATTTCTCAGTTTACACATTTTAAAATTAATTGTTTTAAAATAATTATTTTAATCCGAAAGGCTACACATTCGCAGGTATCTTAAGGAATTACCATACAACGAAAATAAGAAAACGATTTGCATATGTTACTTCAATTACAGGCAAACACTACATTCTAAACTTAGTAACATTACATTTAAAAGATTCAAATTAAAAATTATTAACGTAACAATTTAAATAGTGATGAAAAAATAACTGAAAAACATCAACCTCGTTCTATACCGAATAACCTATTTCACCTGCCGATATTATAATGATACCTCTAGAAACATTTCACATTATTAAAATATACAAGTGGCTTATTAGTAGCAACAAGTATCCCATCAACATAGTTTATTTTTGTATTTAAAAAATGTATACACTAATTCTGTCTCTATATCAATGAGATAAGGGCTAATATCGTGTATGGTTGGAAGTAAAAATGATTGCGAATATTAAAATTTGTATTACATTCGAGACGTGACGCTCTCCCATTAGAAAATAACAAGATGTGTCTCATTTTGATGTGTAGACGTGGCCTTATTAAGTACGTTTATTATTATTGTCTTGTAAGGTATAATCATTTTTTCAATTTATTTATTTTGCTCATATTTGAATTTTATTATTCATATTAAAGACGCATTTTTTTTGTGCCAAAGCTAATTATAAACTTAACAAGAAACTAAGAATGTATAGTTAAACCAATGTGTAGTTTAGTTAAAATAACTGAAAATTAAAATATTAATGCAGAATTATTGCTACTAATTGGCAAATGTCATTGCCTTAATTAACATTTCATAAGTTAAAAAATTAAAACAAAAACAGTATTGAATTATTTTAAGTGAGCGTAAAGGTAGACTCGAAGTTGCGAAGCATGGCCCAAATCTAATACTTATTCATTGTTTCCCTTATCTTAATATCAATACAGCCTATCGCGTTACGTAATAAAAGTGAGTATCGTGTTTTTGCGTAACAAGCATTCTAAATTACGACAATTATTCAATGTTGCCGTGTTATCGGCAGTTATAAAATTGGGGGAAGGGGGGACCTCATTAAGGTGCAACAAGGGGGACACCCGTATTTTGATGATGTAGTTAAAAAATTTTGGAGAGCACGAAAATTGGGACCATCGTGGAACGACAGGCCAGTTACTGTTCTACTTGAATAAAGTTTACCTTTTTTTTCGGTTGTCGAAATATTTCCACCGGAGCGGTTGTCGAGTGTTCTGATTAATAGATAGTCTGGTCTAATGATAAAATTGTTCAAGTGAGTTACAAAAAATTTGCCTCTTTGTTTTAGTGTAGAATTGTCATCTGTAATTTGAAATTGGTATAGATGATAAAAAATTAATACTAATATAATTGCCTGATGGCAATTATATTAGTATTAATTTTTTACCATTACCATCCAATACCACTATAGGGATAAAGTCTAATAGACAATCTATTGGACAACAACTATTTCTTCCCTTTACTTATGACATAGTAGAAATATTTTAATATATTAATAATTGTATTACAATTTAAACTTTAACTGACACTTATTAAATTACCCATGTCCATATATTACGTACGAACTTTTCAATGAATAGCGTCGATACATAAATAATTAACAGCATAACACATTTCATAAACACCATTACAAAAACCGCACAAAATATGACACTGTACTAATACCGATGTTATCTGAACCGCTGGCACACGTACACACGCACCACAAATCCGATCTCTGCTCTGACAGCAGACCCATATCAGCATCCGCAACTATCAACTTCAAAGCTCACTACGACTAATTGACTGGCCCCATCACGCTCCGACGGAGATTCTGCTCTGGAGAGGCGAAATTAATGCTTTTACGTTCACTGATCTTAGATGATCGAGTGATGCTTGAATGATTTTTGAATTTGAACTCGCTATGAATTATACGCGGCTTGTTATAACTTGTTGAATTATGTTAAATGTTATGATTTGTGCTGTTCAGGCAAAAGTGGGTCGGATTCGATTGTGAATGGGTGTTTTATTATTGTTTCACTATGCTATCAAATAATTGTAGATATATGTTACAAGGTCAAGGAATTTGGCATCCAGAATGCTGACCATTTTAGACGACGTTGCCTAGCAACCAGCTAGTGACTGATTATGAAAGACGGGAGTATCTTTGGGTCAACAAGTCCATTGAAGAGCTTGTCGAAATTGCAAATGGGTACACATTTTTAACGTCAAATAATATGAACGTAACATAGCTATAGTTTTACAAATTATTATAAACAAATACTTTCGATTAATCGAATAAATAATATTTTCATTTATGGCCAGTTTTATATTGGGCTCAAATTACAATTAGAAATTATATTTAAGAAACTATATAATATATAGTTTCTTAAATATAATTTCTAATATAATAATATAATAATTATATATTAAGAAACTTTGCATTTTTGATACATATCGTATGATCAGATTTAATTCTACTTTTTTGTACTATAAAAATACTATATCTTCATATTTTAATCAGAAAAGGTACCTACTGTTGGTGTACTAAATATGATTTAAGATTTTTAAATATCGCACTGAATTTTAATTAGAAAAACGTTTTTAATGTTTTCTGTTAATTTTTTTCCTGCACTAAATTTTCAAAACCTCCACAGAATGTTTTTCACGTAAACATGAAATACTGTTCTACATACTGCACACTGAAATTCACGTTCAAAATAACCTTCGAAATCTCCCTCATCAATATCTCAATCTCCATAAACCAATTACACGTTTGGCAATAACTTAATTCTTTTAGAACTACAATTTTTCAGCGCCCCACCTGCCCCCGTGGGCGTAATAAGGCGTCGGTCGTTTTACGCGCGTTTTTACTTGGTCCTTCGTGCCGGATATTCGCCCCCGGCTTTATGGTTTTCATTAATGAAGGCTTTGGGGCTGATCATTCGAGCCTGTATCGAGGCTTGATCATGGGGTGACTCGGATTGAATAGTCTATAATATTTTTTAAAGATAAGGGCGAACGCCTTCATAATTATCTCGCTCGTAACACGGTAAGAGAATTCAATGTTTATGGCTTCGTTTGCATACGTAATTTAAGAGGAGTTAGCTTTTGTTTATATTATGTATATTCGACGAAGAGTAAAAATAACGTGGTCTTTCTTATTCGAAAATTACTTTATTCTAACGCTTAAAATAAAAGGTTTAAGTGAAAGTCGCATTTATTATTCCCATTATATAAGCAAGCGCCGCAACTCGATTTCGTTGGTCCATCCCCGATTCTTTATTCAAATCGGATATCGCGCCATTTTCTCGCACGTTTGAATTACAAATCGGAAGGCAGTTTCTTTCGGATTTAAATTCGGAACTCCCTCTAAATTGCCAGTTTGATTGCCGCTTTTAATGCCACCTCGGAGTTTTCTCTTCGGGATTATGGAAAATTATTAGCGATGCGATGAAAGAAAAGTATTACCTAATTTTTTCGTTGCGAAAACAAAAGATGGCCCTGCGAAGCTCGATGATGAGTTCGGACGCGATTGTTGTTTCTGTTTGATCTTGATTAATTAGCTATCGCAAACGGAATAGATTATTAGGCGGCTGATGGGTGCTTACGCCCAGTAATTATACGTCAAACCACCCGAATAATTAGTCATGTTAACATCGATTTTGACGGCCCGCTTAGATTTGAACCGAAATTTAGAATTATTTGACAATTTCAGTGCCACTAATCACCGCATCGCAGACCTTTTATTAAAATGGTTCGAAATATTATTTTCTAGTATGTAGATAATTCTGGTCCCGTGTCGGGCATTATCTTTAAGACGTCCGGGCGCAAGAGGGGGGTGGGGGACGTTTTTTTTTCCGAGTCGTCAGATAGATTGGATGACACTCGATCTCCCCAAGAGGACGAAATTAAAACGGCGGCGATGAGCCAAGCCAAACGAGCGGCGAATTATTTTCCGTTGAGTGATTCTCGGCCATAAAATTTCTGATTGATCAATTCATCCGGTGTTTCCATTTCGTCTTAATGAAGAGCACGTTCCTTGTGGACATTTTTTTTCGCTCCCTCGGCTCTATTTTTCCGCCCGTTTTCGCTTTAGTGGATGTTTTATTAATTTCCCAGTTTTTATGCCACCCATTGGATTCGATCAAAAACAGATTTCTTTTTAAATTAACGACATCGAATTCTTCTCCGACTTATTTGGCAATGTTTTCTTCCGTTCTTTTTACATATAACTATTAGTGTAAATAATATATTTGTTTGACAGTAACTTAATGCGACTCGATAATGTATTTAAGATATCTAATTTTAATTATTTTTTCTCAAAAGTTATCAACGTTTTCTAACCTAATCATTATACATTATTTGATACAATCTCCACATAATGTGTTAAGGGCATCACTAACTCTACTACAGAAATAAATGCAATAACTCCAACGATTCCATCTTCCAATGTCGGTTACGAATGTTCTGTTGTACTCGTTGTCACTCGATCGGCTGTGGAATTTTATGACGGTCCTTCAGGATATTAAGGGACAGGGATAACGACCCGATCCGTTGGACAATGTCGGGTCATCATCAGCGTTCATTAAAAACAACAATACACGAGATAAAGGCCCATCGGTGTTTCGTGATTTGAATCTGGTGTATTTGTTTTATAGATAGGAACTTGTGTGATGTATATTGGAATATTTTTTCAGTTTAAGGTTAGGAAATGTTGAGAAATCTATACTAAAATTAATACGAAGGGAGCGAATTTCGTCATATAAATAATGTCATTAAAGTCTGCAAAGTATGATGTTGCCATAATACAAATTATATTATTCTGTCGGTAAAAATCATTTGTTAATAAGTCATTATGTTTATGCTTCCAAGTTATTCTTAGTTATATGAAATAGATATTCGACTAATGGTTACTTTTAATGATCTTATCCATGTGCGATTTTTGGCATTAAGAATTTGTATAGGGATTATATTAAAACTTCGGTAAGGTATCACTGATAGATAGATTTGAGAAACCAATTGTTAAATAGACATTTGAAATCTATAGAAAATGTCAAACCTATATTATTTTTCCTGGAACAAATCAAATAAAGTCATCTTACAAAGAGGCCATTAAATGGCGTCCTACCTTTGATATAAGTCGCTTCCCGATCTCCGATAAATAGCGATTAAACAAACAGCCGAGAAAAAAGATGCCTCCCCAGACCTCGCCTGCTATAATTTCATTATCTGCACCGTCTTCGCGATGTATAAATTTTAAATATTCGCAATCTATAAATTAAGGAAGACTTATGTATTAAGCGACCTGATAATGCAAATTAAGCTCGCGACTTCGTTCACGTTTTTGGATACAATATACTACCTAAGAAAACTGCTATAACACTTTCAAAATTCTTAGATGTGTGGTATTCTAAAAATGTTACATTAGAATGCATGACTACGTCTAACCTAATAAGATAATTAATAGTTCTTAAATATTGTGCGCTTCATACGCCAGGAATATTTATAGTATTCTATTTAACTACTCAGTCTAAAGCATCACGAAGGTGATGTTCAGTGAAATCCCGTTTGAAATTTAAGTTTTATTTCTATTAAGGAGAATAATGTAAAGCCTAATTTGACTTTTGAATTCACCGACATAGCTTTTCTCGCACTTTTAAAATAGTAATAATCAGTATTAATAAACTATAAGTAAAATATAATGCCATGAGTCTTTAAATGAAAATGTTATTTTTATGAGTGCAACTTTAAAATACACAAAAAGTAAAAAAGAATCAAATATTTAAATCTTCTATCTATTTTTGTCAAATTTTGATTGTAAAAACACTGTCGAAAATTCTAAATATCCATAACACCGTAGACCTTTATAAAACTCGAACAAAAGTCCGACGATAACACAATTTGTATATGAGCATCGCCCCCTATCCTCCGAGGAGTCGGGGGCGATGGGAAGATGTGTTTTTGTCGTGTTTTTATTAGTGAAAAACAATGATGAATTACCGAACCTCCCGTTTATTAGTCATGTCTTCTGTGCTGTTGGGTTCCGCATTTAATGATCCGTGGATATCTTGTACTTATTCTGCCTCATTAATTGACAGTTATTAGTAGTATCGAATGATGAAAACCTTCGAGTGTTGTACAAGACTTGTTAATCGCTACTTAATTTTTAGTTGTAATTAAGCCTCGCGCTGTTGTTTTGACAAAACGAGACTTAAAGTGTATTTAAAATTAAGTAACGTAATTTGACCTCAAGTCTTTTATATTTTAAAGATTGATTACGTAAAGAAGCTTAAAAAGTTTTTGTTTAGTGAAAATAGACTACAAATTGAAAATATTTTTAACCGACTTCCAAAAAAGGATGGAAGGATTATGGATGATAGAAAACATTTATTTTATGTATTTTAGTTCATTGGTATCTCTTAGGTTCGTTTTGAAGTCGGTTTAATTTTTTGAAAAAAAAAATATATCTAGTCCATATTTTTAAATTTAATTTAAGTGTCGAGAAGCAATTTATACGGAACCTACTCTAAATGTTCGATCTGGCACTAGGTTTTTTTCTTAATTTGTTTCCTTAGGTGTATAAAGCGAGTGATGGCCCGTGAATTTGTATTAACGAGGGGAGGAATGTACAATATCGGGCGTGTTCTGAACTCACCGTCTTGGTGTAAATTAAATTGTTTGCATCTTTAAGGTGTTTTATGGAGGCGTGTTTATTGACTTTGGAAACTTCGATGAGTTTGTTGTTTCGGTGTTCACACTTGTTGGAATTTTGATATGATCATGTAATACACGACTAATAACGACCTGAGGTGTAATGAGGATGACGAAAACGTATCAGTTTCTTGAGGTGTAGCTGGCGTAGAAGTAATTTCGTTTTTATTATGGTTACTAGCGTTGAAATGCTGAATCATGACGTATTTGTAAATAATCTTTTACTTATATGTCACGTGATTGTAAATTTAACGAACTATTATTTAATTCCAAGAGTATTTATTTTGTGTTATATATTCTGTTTGGCTTATCTTACATTAAGTGTAAAACCATTAAATGGAATACAAAATATCGATACTATATACATACCTACTAGTATTATGATTAGTTGATTAGTTTATACAAAGGAGAATCCACCCAGTAACTAATGAAACAAGAAGTATGAAACGTTACGCCGAAGGTGCACCCAATTTCGCTCCGGCACATTCAAGCTAATTTTCATATTAACGAACGTGTCTAAAGTCTAGACCCGACCAGCGGAACAAAATTCTCGACTGACGGTATAATAAACGCTGCAAGAATGTCTAAATTATTTATATGAATAACCTTTTAACCTTAGAAAGGTAATCATATTTAGATGTTGTAATCGTGCGTCATTTTTACTCCTGAGGTCTTTCAAACTTTGTGACACTTACGTCAGCGATGAGTTTGCCTCAAGGAAGGTCTTACCGGCAATGGTTTAAAAATCACGACAATATAATCGTGCTATAGATTAGATTAGATAGAACATAAGAAGATTAGTTTAAAAATGCGTAATTTTGATTATCTTTCTAGGATTAATACAACACGTACTTGATACGAAAAGATCGGGTTGTGTTGGTTATCAACTCGTGTTGTATTAAATTTTAAGGTCACTTTTAAAACTCTGATGTTAAGGAAATGTGTTTTAGGTTAGAAAAAAAATCTTTACGTTATGTTTTACTTACTATCGGAACAATTCAGGTCTCTCAGAATAAGTAGACTTATTTTTTAAAAAATGTGAAGTTCTTTGTTATATTTTTAAGTTTTATCTCTTGATGAGCTAAGACTGATTCTTCTTATTATAACTGATTATTCCGAAATCTCCATGTTAGTATTTAAAAAAACAAAACTTTTTTTGACTACTATCGTAATTAAAATTAAAGTCACTTTTAAAACCCTGATGTTAAATGTGTTTTAGATTACAAAAAAAAATCCTTTACTTTATGTTTTACTAACTAGCAGTGGAAAAAAATCAGGTATCTCAGAATAAGTAGACTTATTTAAAAAGTTAATTTCTTTATTATATTTTTAAATTGTAGCTCTTGAACTACTTAGAATCAGATCATTCCGAAATCTGCATGTTAGTATGTAACACAACAAAACTTCACGACCTCTCACCTCCCTTTAGCAACCAACTAATCTTCTTTCCCCTTTTATGTATGTAATTATCAACCGGAGATTTTCTAAGGAAAGATGTTTTTTTTTTCTAAGACTCCCTACTAACTGTAATATAAAAATATCCCCGCAAAGGCATATCTTCGCTACGCGTCAAAGTCTCTTGCGTCGTTTTTATAGAGAGCATCGCCGGCTCCTGTAATGGTTGGCTTTGAATTTCTAAATGGAATTTTTAATGCAATAATTCCGATAATTTATCGCTAGATGGCGTTCCTTTGTGGCTGCTCGGGAAAGGCAATGTTGCTTTGTATTATCTTTGTTAAGGTTTTATCAACAATTTGCTACTGGGACTTGATGAGGTTTATGCTCCGGGTTTGTTTGTTTATTTTAATTTTCTATATAATACATCGTGTACTCTGATTAAAGGGAGAAATATTTATAACGGAAAGGCTTTAAGGATTTATCGTAAGGAAACCTAAGCTAGTAGAATTTCGTAGAAGTATTGATTGAGGTGGATTAATCTAATTTACTCATTCATAGAAGAGGCCCTTTTTCCAGCAGTAAGACGTTTGCAAAGTCTACTAGGTATGGTATTAGCTATCTAAGAAAACGATATGGCATAATATCCTAGCGACCATTTTTGAACACCGTTAAACATACCAGACTTTTACGTTATTACACCGCTCACCGCTTCGAAACATTAACTCCAGATTTTTACGCCTTAACGTTCAAATACTTTTTCTTTACCACGTCATATATTGCCCGGTATATGACGTGACCAAAATTATCTTGACTTATATGTTATTACCATAACTGTTTTGACTTACATTTTTGGTCTCCTCAGAATAGAACCCTTTGTCCGTCGGACTTACGTTCGTCACTAAATGAAACCATTGTTCAAGAGAACGAATGATATAGTACTATACGTTATATTTCGACGAACAAAAAAGTTTATATGTGGTAGAGGTTAGCTGTAACCCAATGACTACAGTTTATATACGCATTGGCATTAGGGCTGAACATCACTCTCAGCATAGTACCTAATACTGCATTTCGATCGGTAAGTAAGCGAGCCGGAAGACTAGCACTCTCCTCCATTCCTTTACTTATTTCCTATACATATCTTAATCCCTTTTAAGCTGGTAACTCATTTATGGCTCCTATGGTGCTGCAAATGTCCATGCAGGAGTGAAAACTAAATTTCTAGTGTCTATCTATTTTTTAAAGTACCCCAAAAATGTTTCTCATCTGCGCAGGCCTTTAACGCTGATTTTCCATGCGCCAGCGGTGTGGGCGTAATTAAATACGTGACGTCACGATGGCCGGTGAGTGAAAATTGGACCCGCGGCGATAACGGCCGAGGACGGTTTTTATTCATTACCGAAACAATCTCGAATGTCCTTTTTTTAATTTTGTATAAGATTTCATAGCTTCTAATGTCTTTTTAAGAAGATTAAGGTTTTGGAAATGGGAATGAGATTATCGTGTTTGTTAAGTATTTGATGTAGATACAAGACACATTAGCGATTTTTATTTTTTTTTTCGTAATTTAGATAGCAAATATTAAAAAACATGACAATATTCTACGGATTAAAATTTCTGAGTTATTCTAAAACTTCTTCTTTAAGTTACGCTAAAACATCTAAAAATTGAATCGATCTTGTTTAAAATAGATGATTCCGTTTAAGTATGATGAAACTATTTTTTTAAGTTTTATCTCGTGAAATATTTGATTCCTCCATGCACATTTTAAACTATTTCAAAACTGTAGGGGTTAAATTTTAGAAATTCATCCTTATCTGACGTATTCTATATACCATGAACTACCTGCTAAATTTCAGCTTCAGATTATCAAGTACGTTTTGAAATTTAGTGTTTCATCGAATCCTCTCATATCCTTCACAATAAAAACGTATTATTACTATTAATTATCGCGACAAAAACCCGTTATATAAAATATAACTTACTAACATACTGAATCCTATGTATTCAAATTCAAAGGACTACATTTAAAGAACTAAAAACCGATTAGCGTTTAACTATAAACCAACTTAGCACTGTACAGTCGAGCAGGCGCGACGCCAACTCGTATCGGTCGAAAGCAGAATGGCTTATTTGTAAACGCTTATCTGTATTAACATTAACTTGGATTTATCCTTTGAGTATACACAATGATTCTTTTCTAGCTCTTTAATCTATAGTAATATTTTAAAGCTGAAGAGTTGGTGTGTTTGAACGCGCTAATCTCAGGAACTACTGGTGGTCTGGTTGAAAAATTATTTTTGTGCTAGATAGTTGACTTATTGAGGAAGGCTATAGGCTATATTACATCGCATTGCGACTCATAGAAGCGAAGCAGTAACCATAAACGCGAGTAAAACCGCAAGGGACAGTTAGAATTAGATAAAGCAGAGAGATTGAAAAAACATCAAAACACAAAATCATTTTCAAATGTCAAACGAGATTTGAACCGAAATTCTTATAAAACATAATCATTAATTAAACTTAATTCGGAATCTTACGGGCAGCGTGGATAATATTTAAGCGATAAAATGGCCAATGGCAACGCCCTGGCGACGTGCCAAGTTAGCCAAGCTTGACTTATATCGCTTTTCGTTATAAGGATAATACTGTAATATGGAGTTCCTTTTAATTATTAGCTACCGTTAAAGCGGTGTTATTTTTATTAATTTTTCATTTATATTAAAATCTACCCGAACGTTACTGTCGCAAGAATTCGTTTGAGATACACCAATTTTTTTTAAATAAATATTAGCGTTTGAAATTCGTCTCACCAGCATAGCAATGACGTTAAACCTGAATGTGCTAGCAAAACTTCTAAAACAGTACATCGGTCAATCCGTAGAAAATTAGCGTGGTGAAAATCTGTATCCTGAACAGAAGACAGGAGAAAAAACTTTTAATACTTGCCTTATCTTCTAAGAATATATAAAAATGTTCAAAAATTATTCCACAACCCGAGATAAGTTATCCCCCAATAACTCCGATACGACCGAACCAGCAGCGCTAACTGACTCGCTAACTTTTCATTTCATTTTCCAAACTTTTAATCTCAAAGTGCCCGTGAAAGAAAAATGGAGGCGTTAAGGAAATCGCCAGCGCCACCTATTATCAACTCCTGCAACTCGCATAATTTCAGCGCCGATCCCAGAATCGTTGATGCGTTTTCACGGAAATATGATTCTTCGGAATTGTGGTATAAAATCTATTATCCGAAACTCCGGATGTGTCGCTTACGCCGCCTCGAACTAGACGGATTGTTACAGAAGAGTCATAAAAAGTAAGATATTAATGTATCGCGGGAGGCATTAGACGGTCGCTGGATCGATTCCTATGCATAAAAAATGCTAATGGCCCGGGAGAGAGTACGTAGCTCTCGGCTAGGTGATTTATGGTAGGAGTTTGGTGAACTATTCGCGTTTCGATGTCATCTAAGGTGTTTCGCGGACAGGTGGTAAGCGAACGCTGTGAAACGTTTTCGAGAAAATGACAGGGTTTTTGCTTTAGGTGATTCCTTGTTGAGGAACTTGGGCCACACAATATATACAAGATTGAGAGTTTCGTGAGAATATTTTAAAGTCGCTTTTAATATATTGTTCAATCGAAATTATGATGGATGTTTCTGTCGCTGTTCGTACGTTTAGTCTTTTGTAAGTATCCAATTTTTAGCAATTCGGAAGGAAGGGAAATGTAGTACACGCATACTATAAAATATAGTACACGCATACTATAGTAGAGAAAAGCCTAGAATTTGAAAGATTATTAATGTAATATCGTAAAAACTACATTGCGCCCGTGCGATGCCAGGGCAGGTCGCTATTTGAATATAATTTATTTTAGTATTCGAATGATTTTTTTTTTTAATATTAGTTAATTTAACATTTAATGTACCTAATGCAAACTACTGATATTTTGGTTATACAGGAAACTACATGTATAACTTCAAAATTTTTTTAACTATTGACGAAATATCGAATTTCTTGGCGATTCCTCTCGGTAGATTTTCGTTAAGTATTGTTTTGTTTTAATAATAAAAAGTGTACTTGTGAAAGTAATCAAAATGTGTAATTTTGATTTTGCTTGAAAATATTGCCTCAGAAAGGTAAACTAAAAAAGTACACAAATTTATTATTTTGTTTGTTGTTTAGTTGATGTAGTTTATATTTACAATGAAAGTCATTATACTAATGTTAAAATGTAAAAGTAACTTAGTCTGTTTATTTAATTGACAGGCACGTTGGCGCAGTGGTCACTGCAACTGACTGAAGCGCTAACGGTCGCGGGTTCGATCCCCGCTCATGGCAAACGTCTGTATTGGCCATATGGATGTTAGTCGTGGTCTGGGTGGTTGTGTTAGTGTTGTGTATGTTTCCGGACCCCCGACACAAGACCACGAGGTCTTAATGGGGGCCGTTGAGTGTGATGCGTTTATTTATTTATTTATTTGTTACTTTGTGTCGCTTAAACCGCGGAACTGATTTCGATAAACAGTATTCTTTGAGCTTCGATTTTTTTGAATGACGTGAGCTAATTTTTTATCGCGAAAAAAAAAATTAAAAGGGTTTAGGAGGCGATGAAATTTTGTATGGTATCTCAATACCCAAAATCAAAATATACTTTATTCAAGTAGGCTTATAAAGGCACTTTTGAATCGTCAAAACAAATAAAAGTTACTTAAATTAATGAAAAGCTACCACCGGTTCGGAATGTAGATTCTACCGAGAAGAACCGGCAAGAAACTCGATTATTACTCTTTTAAAATTATGTTTTTAAGTATCTACATTTAAAAATTACAAATGTGTATATTAAACATCCTGTATGAAATTCAGCTATACTAAATCCATGCATTATTATCATCTTTATAATCTTGTACAGAAGAATATGCTTTAGCTATCAAAGACTTTTTAATATACAATTTAAACTTATTTCTTGAAAATTGCAAAAATTTCTGTGGTATTTAAAGGAAAATTTTAAGGAAAAGGATATTAAAAATATATATTCTATGAAGTCGCGGACATTAACTAGTCGTAAATATTAAAATATACCTACATCAATTGGAATATTTTTATAAATTTTATTTTTATGTCTCATTGTAAATCTAGAGGTCTTCAGGTTAAATTACCACTTTTTGTCTAGCGTACTTGTAATTCATAGGTATTTGTAAAGAATTTACTTCATTTAGTATGATTTTCATGAATTTGCACTTTTAGCTTTTCTTAGGAATCAAGATCTTTTTCTAGCTGTGGAAAATTAAAATGGATAGTCTTCTAAATTATAAATACTCTAATGAAACATAAAAAACACTTTATTAAAAGTAGCTTTAAATGATCAAAATCGAAAAGCTGCCATCGATGCGAAATGTATATTCTAACATGAAAACCCGGCAAGACATTCGATAGTAGCTCCTTTGAAGAATTTCAATAAGTACATTTAAAATTCTAAAAGAAAATATTCTTTAATTTCAATTAAGCGATGACTAATATGAGTTTAATATTAAATAGCTACTCCTAGCGCCATCTAGTGAGGAGTAGCAAGCACGTTTACTTTTCTTGCTAAGAAATTTTAAAAATTGTTCTATAATATGTGCCTTAGGTGTCCTCCGTGACTTTTTTTTCAATTTCATAGGTAAATAAATCGAATTAAATTTGATATATTGTTTTATCTAGTATATTAACGTTATCATTAATTTAAAATATTTCTTTTACGTGATAGATAATAAAGATTAAAGTGCTAAAGTAACTACTTTATATTAAATAAATTTAATAAACTTAAAGTAAAATTCGAATCGTATGTAAACGTACACCCATTAATATATTTAAACAAACATTATAATCTTCGCGTAACACATCTCCGGTCACGTAAAACAAAATGGCGTAGAAAAAAAAATCTGTCCGGGGCACCGATCGCGATACACGGTCTGACGCGGGATGAATATTTTAATTTTTGTATTATTTTATTAAATATGGTAAAATAACCCTGCGCCCGCCACCCCACCGAGATAGACCCACCTTGGTTTAATTGTGGAAGGCTTAGCGATGTACGTGCATCTCGAATTTTAATAACCCACCCTGGAAATCCCCGTCCTTTTATTTTTATTGTACTTATTATATTTGCATATATAATATCGTTTACCGTTCCGTCTGATTGCGTTATGATTTTACGAATCTTCCGTAGGTTTATAATGACGTATAACAAACAGTATTCATTTATTACTTATTTCAATGAAACTTTATCGCCGTCTTTGTTATATTTCGAAAAACGTAATTTTTATATGTATTGCATTAAAGTTTAAATTGATATAACAATAGTGTGTTGCGAATATATACAAATTATTTAAGAATCATTCTGGTTTATTAGTTGTTACATAATTATGTACCTGTTTATCTTAAAAATCTAAGTAAATAATAATAAAAAAATAAAACATGTAAAATAGATTTTCCATAGTGTTCTATAAGTGATTATTGTAAATAATATCTTAATACTGAATAACTTAAACGTGATTGGTAGAATTTTAGGTTTATATGAATTTAATAAATATGAAAATAATTTTCAAATACAATCAATATTATTTATTTATGACAAAACAATATTAGTATAAAAAAACTATGTAAGAAGAAGAATTTAAAAAAGTAAACAACTTCAATTTAACTAGTCCAATCCATAATAACTAACAGTTTAACATTAATCTAAACACAATCGGGCCCTAAAAGGAAACATTACCATACCACGTCGAATAAAATGTATAAAAAAAGCAACAATATATTTAACTAGATTATTTAAAATGGCAATTAATTGTAAACCAACCCCTCTAAACCTCTGCCGGGGCTCAAACGACCGGAGCGAACACGGAAGGGTTAACTTCGATTCTTTTCGATAATCACTCGCTAATGCACTGCTCTTTGTTTACGTTCTACCTGCTTCCTTTTATAAAATGATTCATATTTCAATGTTTTATATGAAAAGAAAACAGACAGGAAATGGTACCTTTTTCTTCTTTTTTTCTGCTAGAATTGTTTTTGATTCTGTGCTTCTTAAACCCGAGAATTACATTTGTAAGTTTTACACTTGATATGAAGCAACTCCGTACCCTGGTAACAGTTACACAGTAAATAGTTACGGAAGCTGCAAATGTCGAAAATAAGGCATTGACAGTAAATTCGTTCAGGTGTAAAGCATTAATAAATATCTTATGTAAATCTTTATGAGAAGTTGGGATCAAAACTTATAAGTGTAATTCTTAAGTGCCTTAATTCGCTCTTAAGTATTAACTTTATTATGTATTTTAGATTTATTCAGTATATTAGTATGTAAATATATATACAAGCAAAATATACAGTTTCAATCTACATAATATTAGTGTAGCTATAGTTTCGAGTATATAATTAATAAGCAAACGTTTATAAAGAAGCATTCTATAAAATTATATAAAAAAATGTACCGCATATCAAGAAGCACTCTATAAATTAAAAAAAAAAAAGTTGTTCCTTAATGCAACCGAAGAGAAGATCTTAGCATCTCGTCCGTCCCCGGGTTCGGGATTTCGCGCCCAGCGATCATGACAACTTTTTCAATTTCCTTCGGTAATATGCGCGGACCGCGGGCGCCATCAAACGGTAAACGATTATAAGTATGACGTCAGAGGAAACGAACCAAGGCGGCGTTGTAATGAGAAATAAGGCGAAAAAAGAGGAAAAAAAGCCAGGAAGCGAGCGAAGCAAGCGTCTTTTTTTCTCCTTTTATTGATTAAAAAAGTTTCATAATCATATTTCCACGGCGCCGACGGGATAGTTGGCTGCTATCGGCGTTATGAAATCGAGATTGCGAGTAATGGCCCTTTGATCTCGTATTATCTTGTAGAATGTTCTAACATTTTTATTTTTAAGGTTCTAAATATGTATGACTTAGTCGCTATTTATGGAGACTGATTGCTTAATGTTTATGTTGTACAAGCGACCCTCTTCGCAAGTAATTTACTAATTAAAAAAAATGAGAAATGCACTTAGCAAAAAACATTAAATATGTTTAATTATATAGCGTGTCCCTATTTATATTCAATTGAGAACCTCCTACTTTTTTTTTAAATCAGTTGAAATTAACAATCTTATCTCAATCCGAATTTAATTCAAATTCAAAATATACTTTATTCAAATAGGCTTTGTAAAGCACTTTCGAATCGTCAAGTTACAGGTCAATTGGTTCTAAATTCTTTTAGGGTAATTTAAATCTTTAATCCAATGTTAATCTCTATATATCTCATGTAAGTGACTTTGTCTTTTTGAAAATAAATTCTTTAAACTGATATATTAAAAAATTCAAAACTGACTGGCTGACATAATGACTGATATGACAGATCGATCAACGCTGAACTGATACCGCTGGGTCTAGAAATATTAAATTTCGCACAAACGTTCCTTAAATATTATAAGTGTGCACTAAGAAAGGATTTTTGAAAATTTACTAAGGGCTTAAAAAGGGAGTTGAAAGTTAGTTTGAAGGGCAACTTCTAGTTTGATTATAATTTGACATGATAAAAAGAAGATTATCTATTTCAGAAACTACACTTGCTATCGCCTCCGGCGTTCACCGTCGAGCGCATTATTAGCAGTGAGTGTGGCAGCCGGCTCTGCATCTGGGGATCGAGAGGCGTCACGGTGGCGGAGCTGCCGTCGAGATGGGGTCGAGATGGCTTGTTCGAATCCGGCAGTCAGACTATTTTGTGCAAGTAAGTTTTATATATCCTCCTGTCGACTACATAAAACCAGCTCAAAAGCTTCCAGCTGGGAATCTCTACCTTGATCACCTTGGAGATCTCTGAATCGCCTCCAAACCCTGGGTCGCTGTAAAGTTAATTTGAACAGGTGGGGTTACACTGATGGAATTAATACGCAATGCGAATCATACCTTCTATTGAGTCCATTGTGTGACGACACTTAAATAATTTAAGGCTTTAAGTGTACGATTATATCGTACGGGTCAAGTACTTAGCATTTGCCATCGATTCTAAGAAGATTAGAAGAAGAATGTAAATTTTGTTTTAAAACAATACACATATAATGTAGCCTATGACCATCCAGAATAATATACCTTTCAAATTGTACCATATTTTTTAAAATAAAAAAGGAAAAGAAGAATTTTCTGGAATTTACTTTACAGATACGGTATTTGCTCTCTCTTTACTATATTAATGTCGATAGCATAACCTATTTTTCCTGATGGTGTCACATTGCAAGTTATTATTGACTAATGGTTGTTAAACTTTGACCTTGATTAATGCAATATTTGTAATAACTTTTATGATAATTATATCAAAAATGTTATAACTACTCGTACAATTTTTTCTGTTTCAAATTATATTTAAAGTCAATTCATCTTCTTTCCCTTAATTTTGAAGAAATCAAGTGATGTAAACATTGTTTTGGCAATAACTTTAAATCAATACCATGTTAAAAAATTATTTCTCTTTACTATCAAGGAAGGATATAATAATGTGTAACATGATTCTCAAGGCGAGAATTTCCTTTGTAAGTTTCACTCTTAAGAGTCTGTAACCCAGTAACAGATACGTTGTAACTAGATACAAAGCTGTGTCGAAAATAAGGCACTGATAGCAAATTCTTACAGGTGTAAAGCAATAAGAAATAACTTATGAAAGTCTGAAAGCAAATTTATAAGTGATATTATTGCCTATGACTTAAGAGCTAAAAAGTAGGCAGCTAAAATCGTCGCGGCGTGGAAACATTCTAACGCGAGACAACTAACATTCAGGGACATAATTTTGCCAAAGCCACACTAATCAAGGTGACATATCAAAAATTTAAATGAACATCACATGCATATCACAACATCCGTCCATTCTTCTAACAAAAGACCGCACATAAGGTTGGCTTAACCGCATTCTCTAAACTAAACACCTGGAATCTAATAACGGCTGATAAGTTCCCGAGAAAGCCGGCACGTAAGCATCGTGTATTTTCTACTATCACGGTAAATTTTGAAACCTATTAAGCTCCTCGAAGCGGCTATAATGTTAGCCTGAGGTAACGATTATGCCAAAGATTAAAACAAAACGTCTTTAATAGACGAGCTAAATGAGGTGGGGTAGCATAGTGAGAGATGTTTTGAAGTATTCATCTTGGTACAGTTGTTCTGTACTGAAGTTGTTGAAATGTAAATAGCGTAGCGTAGTGTATAACTGCAAAGACTAACTGCCTTACGACAAAAGATTTAAACATACGTTAACGCGTGTCTATAAACATTCGTACTACAAATCTGCGTCTAACGATAGTTTTGAGTTGAAATGGCTTTAGACTTAGT
The DNA here is from genome assembly GCA_037950945.1 of Hypolimnas misippus. Classification (NCBI taxonomy): domain Eukaryota; kingdom Metazoa; phylum Arthropoda; class Insecta; order Lepidoptera; family Nymphalidae; genus Hypolimnas; species Hypolimnas misippus. Next base: position 12,630,191 of record JBBEEQ010000031.1, read on the forward strand.
TTAGTTATGTATGCACAACGCTTAAATGAGTTTAATAGATGTCTAAAACCTATTTTAGCTGTTAAATGTAACGTGACATACTATTAATAAGTTTTGCATGATTTTTTTTGCATATATGCAATTTGGACTAGATTTTAATTATCGAATAATTTGAAACACTGTTTAGGTTTTATTGCATCTCTTGTAGTAGAGCAGTAAGTGTTTTAACAAGGGTCTAAAAACAATATTTTACCTAACAATTCGATATGTCCAATCACTATATTAAAACTGCTACTATCATTTTACAAAAAATCTGTTACATTTGCGCGTAAAAATAAATACAGTTGATTAAATTGTGTACTTTTTTTTTAATTGCCTTATATTTTACACATTCACGTAATATTTTCATTTTATGAATAACTGTCTCTTTTTTCCAAATTTTTTATTTTGCTCTTTAACTGACGAAAATCGAGAAATTTATTCGTATGACTCTCAGTACACAGCAACTCCTAGGTATTAAACCCAGCTAATCCACTCTTAAGCGTCTCCGTAAATGAATAATCTATAGTATCCGCGCGCCCAAGTCACCACTCTTTTGTACATGTTATTAGCCGGTTATATCTGGTTATTTGCATATTTCCGCAGTAAAATTAATTCGAAGATTTGCCGGCATCCACAACTCGGGAGCGTCTGGGGTGGTGTGTTTTTGAATTTGTGCATTCGGATCGAGTTTAACCGATAGATTAGGATACGTCTGCAAGATACAGATTATTCAATTACGAATTGTCGTCTTTTAAATTGTGTTGTACTATTTATTGTTCACTTAAATTACAATATATTACTATATTAGAAATTATTCGTAATCACTTTGTGCTATAAACGTTCTTATAGACAAAGAAGTGAAACATAAGTTTTGAAATGTATGTTTTTATATTCGTAGATAACTATTATGATTAGAATATACTCGATCCCATTTTAACGTATAAAATATACTTTTTAATCCGAGAATGATTGAAGAAGGTTATTAAAGATAGTCGAAAAAGTCTTATGCAAATTTTATTCACAAATACAAGTGTTACATATGTATGTATTGTTACATATTTACATATATATTCAAATTAATCGTTAATACAGTATTATTAAGTATCTTCATCTCATTAGTAAATCTATTACATGCATCTTAAGCAATAACAATTTTAACGAGTCGTCTTTCTTAAGTTATATTACTTAAAATAAGGGTAGCTTAAGATAATCTAGATAAAGGAAATTAGCATATGATCCGTTCGACTAATATAAGCTATAAACGTTAAATCAAAACGTTAATGTAAATTTCATTTATAGATTTAGGAACCGATACGATATTTTTAAAAGTTTTCACTGCAAGGAATTATTTGAAATCGTTACTTACAAAAATATTTTATGGTAGATAAATGTTAATACAAGCGATACTATCCTGCGTTACCAAAGCCTATGTAGTTTGCCTGCTATGCAAATTTCGTAAAAATATTAACCATCTTATATGTTTAGAAACATTTGCTTGCAACAACACTTTTTATTTTGGTATAATTTGTAAATATAATATTTCGTATTGTAACTATTAAAAATGGTGACTCAAATATTTCTGTCTGTGTACGAAAAATTAAAACAAATATAAATTTCAAAAATAAAAGTAGCCTAATTATTAATAAGAGTACTCCTTATAATATTAGCTAGCTGCAAATGAAAGTCCAGTCAAAATCGTCCCAGCCCTTACAAAAGGTTAGCCGGAACAAATAGACAGAAAAAAATTTTCTTAATGTATGTATCGTATATTCTTTCATATGATTTAGTTTAAAGCTGTTAATTTCTCATTATTCTTTCATTTAATTCCACCAATGTTAGGACATCTCGAATCAACGACATATCGCAAGATCTAAAGCAAACGACAGACTTATGATAATAGCCGTTAAAAGGCGCACTACACCGCCTCGCCCGTTAGAAATAATCCTTACAACTAATATTAGCAATAAACACCCCTTCGCCGCTAATTATGCTAAGATGTTTCGCCTAAAGTTGCCGTCTGCAGGGATTTCAAATCTTCAGTTGACATTGCAGTTTATGGACATATCCATTGAGCCGAGTTATAAAAGATGATTCTACTTTAAATGGGTATTCTTCTTTGGAAGGGAAAAATAGCGTTATCTATTTTAATTTTCAAAAAGATGTCGAATAAATTAGAATATATATTGACATTATATATTATAACTTTCGCGATTTATACTATTCATATTTAATATAACGGGTCCTAGCGATAACCTTTTTACTGCTCGAAGTTTCGACGAAGTTGCATTCGTCGTGGTCACGAGCTGACTGAGCTGTCAGCTCCGTTAACACCCGTTATATTAAATCTATACTAAAAGCTATAATACATAAAGCTGAAGAGTTTGTTTGTTTGATTGTTTGCTTGAACGCGCTAATCTCAGGAACTACTGGTCCGATTTCCGAATTTGGTCCGAAAAAATTCTTTCAGTGTTAGATAGCCCATTTATCGAGGAAGGCTATAGGCTATATATTATCACGCTAAGACCAAAAGGAGCGGAGCACCAATGAAGAATGTTTCATAATCAGGGGATGTTTTCCTATTGAAAGAGCTTACGCTGCGTGCGCTGCGTAAACGGTTAAAGTTTCGCAAAAATCATGTATGACAAAATTGTTCCTCTTTAAAAGTTATAATCTTTTAAAGTTAGCTCACTATAACCTTATTTATGCTAACTAAATTTTGTTCTAAAATAATGCATTATTAGCCCAAAGTAACTATTCCACGCGGACGAAGTCGCGGACGGAAGCTAGTATGAATAAGTATTGACATGTTACGTGAAGTTTAAGAATCGAAAAGTGTACTAATTGGTCAGTTTCAATGATAAAGGTTTGATTTGTAATTTTCGCAGTTAAAAAGTATAGGATTATATACTCGTTGTAATATCAATAATACTCGTTGTAATAAGTTACTGTTTCTCTATATTATTATTATTACAATATGTATTTCACTCTTCGTACATATATAAGCATCTAAGAGAAATTAGTGTACAAATAAAAACACTTTTTATGTACAAAATATGCAAATAATCTATCAAATTCTTCAGTAAACCTTAACTGCCTTACTACAAAATATTTAAACAGACGTTAAACACTAGTTTAAAAAAATCCGTACTACAAATCCGCGTCTAAAGACAGTTTTGAATTAAACATGCTTTAGATATAGATTAACATACGTTTAAATGAGTTTAACATATGTTTAGAACCTATTTTAGCTGTCAAATGTAACGTATAACATTTTATCAATAAGTTTTTTTATGAGTTTCTTCGCTGTTAAACACTGTTTAGCTAGAAATGTGTTTAATGCGTCTTTTGTAGTATGACAGTAAGTTGTTAAGAGAGATTTACTAGTAAGTTACATATATATTGTAGTATATAAATATACATAAAATATATGAAGTCACATATCCATATAACATAAGAAAAATAACCGATTAACTTAAATTCATTAAATATTTATAAAAAATCACGATTAAATATTCTGTTTTTCAGCCATACGTTTTAAAATCGCATTCCCTTTTAATAAAATTACTAAATCAAGTTAATCAGATAAGCCTTCAGTTTTCATATACAATTCCTTCTTCATTTGTTAACTCTTAATTAGCCCCAAATCTTCTATATCATTTATTTATGCCCCTAACATGTATAACGTTCCGTCGCCGCCGTAACTTTGATAACTCCTTATCGTCTTGCGCTGCAGTCGCCCGATACAAAGCAAATGTGCCCCGCCTCTTAAAATACTATGCGCACATTATTTACCATTTACCTCGGCGATAAATAAACATGATTACAAATTATGAGATTACATTTCGTATAGTGAAATTTTGAACAGAATTAGATTGAAAAATTTTGCACTTTATGGCGTTATAGTCTATTTTTCTTTATGTGGCAACAATAACAGAATGAAAATCACATGCATTTTAATAATGCATGCATTTAGTATAGATGAATTTCATACAGGATGTTTAATATAAACATTTGTAATTTTTAAAATGTATATACTTAATAACACAATTTTAAAAGAGTACCTATCGAGTTTCTTGCCGGTTCTTCTCGGTAGAATCTACATTAAAAAATCTTTAATAAATAAACCATATTATACTATATATATCTTGTTACAGAATTTCAGATCGAATTTCAAATTTTTTTACACTGAATCCGTTTCTTAAATGATTCAAGGCTTCATGTAATTAAACGTCCATATTGTCGCAGACGGACGCCAAACAGTATCCGATCCTATTCAAACAAGCGGGCTTCGCACGGGAATAGAACCCACGCTTTGTTTCGCGTCAAGTTTGTTTCGTATTTGTTAGCTCTTTTATCCAAAGAGTTGTTTAATGTTTACAATATTGGTCTTTTGTTCTTTAACTCTTTCTTCTGAATCGGCTTTTGTTTTTATTTTTTCAGGTGTCGCCTTTGTTCTCAATGAATAGATTTGCTGAATGTAAACATAAGAAAATTGCAAAGAAATACGAAATTTATAGAGTTTCCCTTTATTAACGTTTAAATTAAAATATATAATGTGCTACGGTGATGCAACAGTTTGAAATGTATTAACAGTTATAAGGTGATAATCAAACTTCATAGTTTTACTCTTGTTGTTGATATAAAACAACTCTGTAACCTAGTGAACCTTACGAGAACTCTAAATGTAAAAAATAAGTCACTGATAGCAAGGAATTGATTCCTTCAAATGTTAAAGAAACGATAAACAATTTATGTAAACCTTTATGAAAGTCTACAAGCAATAGTCTAACTGGTCGCTGATAAGCAATACTGTGTCAAGCCACACGGACTTCATTTTGAAAAATGGCATCAAGCCTATTCTTAACAAATACTTTTGGAGACATATTTATCTTCTCCTTTCTTTTATAATAAAATCAGATTGGTTTATATAAAAAGTTTTATCTAAACCACAAGTAACCATTCGATTCTCGTTATCGTCAAATCCGAAAACCGTATCAAAGCGAACATGACAAAACAAACACTTGTTCCGAGATCAATGGATAGATTCCTATAATCCTTTGACCGCCTCCACCAACATCGTAAACCGAATGATCCTGTAAGACTCAATTACGGCTAACCCTGATTTACCCACGACCGATCCAATTTGTAAACGGTACCCGATCGGAGAAAACTATCCATATGTGTTACCAACCGAAATTCAATCATCTAACCATGTACCGTGAGTCCAATTTCCTTTTCCCCATCCTGGCGTCACCTTCCAAGTCGATATTGCCTAGTCATGCGAGTGATGACCACACAACGAAGCCACGGAGCACAAAATCGAGCCTTATCGAACGGTGTCTCAGTGGTATTTTCTTTGGGTAATAGATTCACACGAGCCGATGCGACCTGAACCCCAATTATAGGCCACAAACTATTTTATCTAACGCCCGTGTGACAACGCTAATCTTATTAGAATATATTGGAATTGAATACGTGGTAAGGAAGTTGGAAAGGGCATTGGTATGGTTGTCAAATTTCGACAAGACCAAAATTTGTTTGAGAACGTCCTTTAAATAAATAATATTGATTGCAATTTTTATTATCGATTGGCTTGCGCCACACTATTTACAAAATATACTTTAAAAAATAAAACATTGTAGCAAGCTTACTCCTCGCTATAGGTATTTTAAGAGTACAGGATCTATACTTTTATGTACTTTTTAAAGTATTTTTAACGATTTTCGATTTAATTCTTTTGGACTACAAAATACTTCAAAAGAATTAAATCTAAAATCGTTAAAAAACACTTTGAAAAAAATAAAATAAAAACTGAAAATTTTCATCTTCTAATTAATCTTCATTATCCCGAAAACCCTAAACGAGCTAGTCCTACTTAACTCCTCCAGATCGGAATTGATAGGTGCGTGATTTTGATTTAACCAATTTACCGGTTAATCCGGCCCGGGAAGCGATCCGACGCCTTTCAGATCACCCCATACGGATAAAGACAAATTGACTTGTGGATTCCGCATCTTAAACGCAGATGGATTACGTGATTGCAACTCTAAAGGGCTACGACATCTTTGTTACACGTACGAAAATAGTAACATCAGACAAATTGAAATACTTATTCATATCTTAAGTAATAATAGAAATGCAATGTGTTGTTTTTGTTTGCTTTTTTATTTGTTTATTACTTACGCCTTCAAACGTTATTACTCAAAATATCATCGCAAAATTTAGCATACTTGGTGTCAGTGAAAAAGATAGAGGGGTATCTTACGACAGACACGATGGCGCAATGGTCACTGCAACTGACTAAAGCGCTAACGGTCGCGGGTGCGATCCCCGCTCACGGCAAACGTGTGTATTGGCCATACAGATGTTTGTCGTGGTCTGGGTGTTTGTGTTAGAGTTGTGTGTTCTTCCGGACCACCAACACAAGGTCATGAGATCTTAATGGGGGCCGTTGAGTGTGATGCGTTTATTATTATTATTATTATTTATCTTTGGGATAGGATTGAAAAATGAATTTTAGACACTCTGGTATATCAACTTGGGCAGTTACACGTGTAGGAAATTGCGAGGCCAGCTGTTATAAATAAGTTTCTATTAATTGTATCGAAAATTTTGGTAAAAAGTTAACCACTGAAAACAAATTGAATGGAGTATTTTCTTATGAATATATACTAATGATTTACTTAATAAGGTTTCCTATTCGATGTAATGACCAACACAATATAATGGTCTTTGTTTAAAATCTACAAACAAAGCTAAACTTTTTCTTTCGAGACTTGAAAAGAAATCTATACTAATAGTGACTCCGTCTATTTGTTTCTTCATTACGTCTTCACGCCTAAACACCAATTCGACCTGATACATTTGGGTTTAAAAGTAATATTTACATTAGACCTTAGAGAAGAACTTAGGCAACCTTTTGTCATGATAATAAAACTAGAAGAGGGTGCAATGTAAAATGAAAATTTGTCAAAAGGATATTCCTTAAAGAAATAAAGTCTGTTCAAAATACAATACCTACAAATATACTCTACGTAGACAAGGAATCAACTAGTCATAAACAACCACTAAAATACCATAAACTAAAATTTTACCACACAACTACCTATATAGGATAACTTGTTCAAACCCCATTTATGCGATGGCTTAATCTCATAGACACGACAACAAATATTAAGTGGCCGATATGTAAACATCGTGGCTAAGTTTGTTCAGGGTGTTTGACTACTGGACATTGGACGTTGTAAACACGGCGGTTAGTCCGTGAGATAGGGATTATGGTTTAATGATCAAAATGTAGTGTTTGCTTTGGACAATTTACTAAAGGTTTCTGTAAAGAACCTATCATTTAACACACAAATAAGAATATGCAATAGATGTCGCTGGAACTAACTAGTCTGCCAAAGGGATGTGTTCGAATAAATTTAGAAATAATATTAAAAACGAAGTCATGAAATGCTTACAGAAAGAATGTATTATAATGAGTAATTATGTAATTATAACAATCCTGATCACACAAATACTTCGACACGAGTCTTGGAATGTCAATAATTTCAAATATAATTTGTTCTATCTCAAAACGATCCGCGAGTGTTTAATGTACCAAACCTCACACGTAAACGAGATTTTCCCACGATTCTCAAGTTTTCTAATCGCCCCCGCGTCCTAGAGATTTATGAGTAGATCACACAAAAAGTCGCCCTTTTATCCCTTTACCTTGGGGAGAATCCCTTGAGCTACTGGACTGTATTACCAGTATCGATGGCAAATTGGGGTTGCCGATTCTTGCGAGGCTTAAGGAGGGACTTTGAGATGCTTGTAAAAAGGGGATTTTTATTGGATCTTTCTATCTTGATTTCGTGAATTCTATCACCACTGTTTCTTTTGTATTAAATGTTATCCTTTTGAGTTCTTACCATTTTACGTTTAGTTATTTTAAAAATTATTTTATTAAATATTATTTGTAACATTATTACTGTTATACTTTTTCTATTACTATTATAAGACGATGTTGTATCGACGTGATATTTTATGTTTTTAAACTTCAAACGTACCTAATAAAAATGCATATGTATCTAAATATATTTATTTTTACACGTAAGTGCTGTATAAACATATAGTCCATTATATCTTGCTCTAGCAAAATAATTATAATTTCTCATTTCATATACTCCGTATCAACAACGAATGCCCATGCATTTAATTGCGGCATAAACAGCGAATAAAATAACGTAAGTTTCAAATTAAAACTTCACCAATGAAATTTCACAGGTGGTTTCGTTGAGCAATTAACGATCCCGCAATCCGGCGGTTTAATTCCGAACAAACGTCCGTAAACGAAAAACACCCGCGCACCCACCGAAAGGGAATGTGATGAAAAAGGCCCCGATGTCCACATACACTTGAGGAGTAGCAATGAAATTACAAGCGGCGGTCGCGGCCGGTGCGCGTAATATCATTCCACGCGAGTCTTGAAAACGAAATTAAATTTTGCATGAAATGAAACAAAATACAAAGAAAGTGGGTGAACAAAGGCAGAGTGGCGCCCGACGTGGGGCAGCGGTTAGTTAGCTGCCGAGCCGGACTTATCGCGGCACGCGCTCCGTGTGTAATTCGTTTCTAATCACATTACCTTTTGTATTCAACGCTTTTGGACGGCAGCGCTTCACTAGTAATTTAAGATAGAATTTTATTAAAATCACATATGTAGATACACTGTATGTAATTTTCTTTACTGTTATTATTTTATGCAGATATAAAATTTAATTATATCAAAAATAATTCATTTTTAATATACTACTATTATACTGCTGAAGAGTTTGTTTAATTGTTTGTTTGTTTGAACGCGCTAACCTCAGGAACTTCTGGTTCGAATTTAAAAATTCTTTTTGTGTTAGATGGTTTATTTATAGAGGAAGGCTATATTACATCACGCTACGACCCATATGAGCGAAGCAGTCACCATAAACGCGACTGAAAATGAAAGGGACAGCTAGTGATATATATGACTTAATTAAACTTCAAGATTATTAATGTGGAATGAAATAATAAAATTAATCTTAGTACCTATTACGTTATAATTACAAATAATTACACATGATGCGATTCTTATATTAATTAACGTAACATCATTAATGCGACCGACGTTGTTCATCGGGCAATTGTAATTAGTAGATTTCAGAAACTGAGAACCTCCGCTGAACGAAAGCCCGTACCATATTAATATTATCACATATCCGGCCGACCAGAGCTCACTGGGAGAATTTTTAATGGCACGCTTTAATTATTTTGGCTGGCGAGGGCCGGCACCACTAAGTTCCATTCACATTAGAGATTTCATTTTTGCTCACGGAGGCGCCTGACTACTGAATTATTAACCGGAGTGCCGAAAACTGAAAATTTCCGAGATCTGTGTGTGCCGGCACATATTTATAACTGGTTTGGTGAGGGATTCCGAAACCGTTTGTACATTATGAAGGGACCTAATTAACCGACCGACGTGGAGTCTAATAAATTATGAACGAATGACGAGGTAGTTCTTGTATTGCTCTAATAGGACGTCAAAAAAACAATAAAATCAGTCTAGGTTTAATTGTTGTGAAACAAACGCTAATAATATTTTTTCATTAACTGATCATCCAATCATCAAATTAAAAAAAAAAAATTAATTTGTATATATTAATTTTTATAATCACATCTTTCACACCTTCAGTAATTACACATCCTACTTATATGTATACATAAAGCGATACCCAAATAGTACAACGTTTTATAAATTTTATATCTGCTCATAAAAACACTTCTCCGACAATTTTATCGAAGTCCTCATTATGCCGTTTAATTCCACTCTCAATTCGGAAACAGTGCAGTGGCGCTCGATGAATATGTATGATGCGAATTCTAGTTTTGTTAGAATATTCTCTATTTCTATTAAAAATTTCGAGGTAAAACGAATTATTTAAAGTACATGCGTAATTTATATAATAGAACGTGGAAATTATTGAATACGTATTATTGACATGAAATATTCCTTGTTCGAAAGTAAATAGTTGGAAGGATAAGAAAACATTTTAATTCATTATAATCTAATTGACTCTTAGTTTCATGTATACATTACGGTAACTATTCTTTTGTGCGTACGAAAAATCAAAAGCTTTGTATGTAGTTTAACATTACCAAAAATTTTGCTCTTAACAGAAAATTTATGAATACTACCCTATAAGTTTGATTTCTGTACCAGAATGTTAATTAGCTAATGCAGAATATTCAAGAGAATCCCTGCGAAATCACTTCAAAAAGTTGAAATTATCAACATCCTGATCTTCCTTTGAAAAAAATTCCTGACATAAAAAAGATTTTTCATTTACAGTCGCAAGAAACGGTAGGACAAAGTGGTATGTACTTAAGACAAAATCAATTATCGTCGTATAGCCGCTTCGGAGGTGTGATTAACATATTTTTGCGATGCCCCTGTTATTTCAAAGGCCCTGAGTTTCAAAAATACGGCGTCGACACATGCTCTCATTAACTTTGGATCATATAAGGAGCTACAGTGAATACTAATTGAGCCAAAGATTTGGAACGTAGACGTGCCACTGGATACTTTGTTCTGTGGCATATTTTAATACATATAAATCACTATATTGTTTTGTTATAGACTATATCGTTATCTGAAATGGATAAAGCACTGTACTTAATATAAGTATTGACCATCTTTGATTTATTAGGATTAAGTTCTAAGTCCCCTTCTCTTCCATAGTTTGATTGATGAGAATTCATAGATACAAGTAATTATGTCGCCTAAATGTAGAAATATATAGATTTTATTATCTATTCTGATTGCATTTACAAATTAGACTAGTGCCGGGTCTACATCATTATTCTATCATATGGATTCGAAGCCAAGGGTGGTGGCGAGGGGATGCGATGGTGTTAATTATACGATTTTCTTTGAAATAAGTTAATAAATATTGGATAAGGTTCACCCTCTACTGGCCCTTTAACGAACCCGCTCGTACATAACTTTGGTGCTTTTTAGTCGATCTCTAAGTGTACGGAAAATTCGAATGCTGGCTGAAATTTATACACCAAATATCAACACCTAAAATGTTTACTCAACGTCTGCTATCGTGAGGCTTTTTAAAAGTAAAATATTAATTAAATACCAAGTAAAGTAATAGTTTTTCTGATACCAACTATTTGGTTTGCAATCATGCGTTTGAGTGATTGTTAAAATGTATTACAATAAAATCGTTTTATGTTTGAGAAAATAAATAATCCAAATATTCTGGACATTCATTGATGTGGAGTGCATGGCATTTCGCTTTTACATATTCAGATTATTAATTCAGCTAACTAAATTTCATCAGTGACACACTTTTAATGTAGAAACTTGTGCGCGAATGGAAATAAAAAATAGAAGTTACAGGTCCCCAACATGCCCTCTGGCCCTCATCGAACCCCCCGTTCTATTAAGGTGAAAATTAAGATGTTGATTGCACCTCCGCTGCTAGACGATTGATTGGAATTATTTATTTGCCACCCCTAACGAATTCGCAAAACTTTATCTTCGAGTATATTATGTGAATTACAAATTTGTTTATCTCCTTCTTCGTATACTTTGGTAATAATTTCAAATATGTTGCTAGATACAAGCTTAACCACTGGGTATCGCTTGAGTGCGATTAAATACTTTTGTTTTTTTTTTTTTTATCACAAAGTTAGACTTTTATTCAATCAGAAACCTTTAATAATTTGCTACTTTTTGTCATATACAATTTAGTAACATTCATGCAATTTTTATGTATACAACTTAAGTGTTTTAAAACGAAAAAACAGTTCTGTAATCATAGAAAACCTGCGTTTTCCACTATATTGATTGATGAAAGTGAAAACGTAAAATTATAATAACATTGAATTACATCAATTAATTAAAATTAACACATTAAATTGTTAACTAAATTTAAATTATTCCAACGAAATATTAACCAAATCATTTAAAATAAAAACCGATACGAACAGCTACACGCAAAAAGAATCAAACAAGGACGCGGTATTACCAAACACATCTGCATCGCAAATCCTGATAGATGCCACGCCCGTCCAACCTGATGCCATGACTGACACGGACGAGTTATTAGCCCTTATCTCCATCTTGTCATTCCCGTTTTACGATCATTCATTGTTTTGCGAGCTCATCATACAGAGGGGGCGGGATTCGAATCGACATTTCGTGTAAGAGCTTGTAAAAACTCCATACGCTATTACAAAGTTACCGCATACGCTCTCGCTTATCTGCCGTTACATTTTCGACTTTATATTAAGAGTAGAAGGTTTTAAATCTAAATCGGAGATGCACAATTTTATTGCAGAAAAATAGAAGTACGGGTTAGGCGCTTGAATTATTTAGATGGTAATCGTGCGTCCGTATTCTGATCGTTTGTCTCATCGGAATCGAAAAGTATCTCCTTTTTTGTCTCTCGATCATCGGTGCGATGTGAGGGAGACGGAGCTAGTTACGTTTTGTGTGTCGTTTTGGGTAATATTAAAACAGTGTGATACTCGGGGTCGCAGTTCGAATGGTTATTTTGTACGGGTATTGTTTAGAGGTTATTCTGTCTTCCTTTTTCGAAGCTTCATCGGGATAATAAGAAATCGAAATGAGGTGATTAATTATCAACAAAATGTTTTGACGATGCTATCTTGTTGTTTTTATGTTGCTCTGTAGAGCTTTCTCATTAATTATTAAAAATATTGCTGAAGAGTAAATGAGAAATCATATTGACAATCTTATGAAATGTTCTATTTATATACGAGTATACCAGACGATGTTGGAACACAAGAAAGAGAAATGGAATAATACCATTAGTATCATTAATTTGATGGACAGAGATAAACACCGAGATCGATATCGAGATTGACACCATGCGTTAAATAATTCAACAGTATAAGAAGATACGCCTCAGGCGAGAATTAAACTAAGTTTTGCTCTCGAACTTTCAAAAAGATTTAGAACAGCTATTTCTCATTGCTTTACACCTGAAAGAATTTACTATCAGTGCCATATTTTTGCACAACTTTCGTTAATATTTACGACGTATCTGTTACTAGATTACAGAGTTATTTTATAACAATTAAGAGAGTTAAACTTACAAACGTAATTCTCATATGCGATACCGAAAACATTATTACATGAATATATGATGAATATTTTGTAAACATTATTATATGTGTATTATTAACACACAAAATATAAAATTTCCGCATTACATACTTTATCACTATCCAGCAGAGCGAAAAATATTTCAAAAAAACAAGCAACAAATTACGACCTTTCTTTCATAGGTGTCCGTCGATTTGCAAGACATTTTTCCGAGCTCCGCTGGCCAGCCGGGGCCGCTCCGTAAATTAAAATGTGAATAATTAACACCGCCACCCCCTCCCCACGGAACCCCCTACCTACCCCCCCACCCAAATGTATTAGTTTTAAGCTCTCACTTCGCGCGAACGAGATTTAGTAGCTCGCTTCGAAATAGTTGACGTATAAGGATTAACCAATGATTTTATGGGATTGTTAATTTTGATTATTTTTTTTAATGTAATTAGGTACTAGTGTGGTAATAGGTGGTTACATTATAATAAATTAATAAGTTTAAAATCAAAATTTGGCGTTTGCTAAATGTCTTCAATTATCACACTCGAGCGTATTTATAATCTATATATTAATACGTGAAGTAAAAACTTTGTACCTCTTTTTATGAAAATTGCGAAGATGGAGAAGTATGCAATTTTGTACACTTATAGTTTACACAGAGAAGAAGTGCAGAATCCTAATATTTTCTTTAATTATGCCTAAAATATATTTAATCAATAATTAAACGCACACTACCATCACTTTGACACACTCACGTATACTCTTTGGCTTATATTTAAACTAATAATAATTTGAATTAATTATGCTTGAATTTCGACTACTGGACGATTACCTAAATAGATAATAAATATCGAGCAATATATAATGCTAGCCGTCCCTTGCGGCTTCGCTCGCGTTTATGTATTGCATCGCTCCGAGTAATATAGCCTATAGCCTTCCTCAATAAATAAACTATCTAGCACAAAAAAAAATTCAATTCGAACCTGAGTTTAAACAACCAAACTCTTCGGCTTTATAATAGTAGTATAGATTAAAATCAGCTTTGGAACTACTCTGACAATGTTAATTAAGCCCTCGAGTTTTTATCCCTCGTGAGGTATTTTAGTGCGAATGAAAGCGAAAGGTAGAATGTAATATTGATCACCGTTCCAGAATTGTCGATTTAAACAGAAAAACTGGGGCTTCCCACATCGGGATGCAATTAATTATTAATTGGATGATACGTGGATATGCGGCAACTAGATGAGCTCTATTGCATACGTCATAACATCACCTTAAAAATTGTTAATAAATAAAATACACATGACATCCATGGGCTCGTAGATGCCCATGCCTTTTTTATTTTCAATTTTATTTTCTTACAACTCTTATGGGTGAAAAGAACGGCCTTAGAATCTTGCTAACGATCTCTAAGGACGTGATTTCGAACCTGATTGCCTTTGTCAGTTTTTATATATAAATTTTTCGCCTATAGTATTCTTTTAACAATTAAAATATTTTTGTAATATGTAAATCAGTAGAAAATAGGAGCTATTTTATACTGATTTACATTTGTATTGTTAGAAAAAATATTGTAATAAAGTTTCTACTTTCTTTATGATAAACATTTTATTAAAAGAAAGGACTAATGGTATAATAAAATTTAATATAAATACTATATACATATTTATAACAGTGAAATGAATAAAAGAGGTTTAAATTTTTATTTTTACTTACTATTATTCTAATAATTTCAAACATAAAGAATCGCTCTAATAGCAAAATACAATTACCTAAGCTTGGCAGTTAAGCAATTTTTCCAAAACTATTAATAACTCACCAACAAACCAAGTCCATGCGAAACCGACGATGAAATTCAATTGATAAAATAACATTTTAAAGACGTTTCCATAGACCCTTGGTCTGTGTAAGGGCTGGAAAAATATGTTGTTCCCGACACAAGTCGTAAAGTCGGCCCCGCTGAAGTCAATTTGCAAGCAGATATTTTATTCTGATACGCGCGATTTGACTTCGTTTTCTGTTATCACTGGGTATGCTTTATTCTCATTCTATTTACGTTAATATTTTATATATCTTTCAAAATAATTGTAGCTTTGCTAAGAACTGTGACAAATATTGTGTAAATACTAGAAGCAAAAATTACCTTGTACCTAGTTAAAGAAATATTATATGTTTATAACAGGCGATCTGTATTGCCAAACAGCGGTAAGACGTATAATTAAATCAATCAATAAAATTTTACATAATACATTATGTATGTATTCCGTAAACAAAAAGGTGATAATTTCCACCAGTAGGCAATTATCTGAATAACAATGTACAAAGGTTTGATTATGATATAAGAAGATAGTAGAATTATCTATATATTAGCACGTGAAGCAAAAACTTTTTATACCTATTTACGAAAATTGCGCGGACGGAGGAGTATGCAATTTTACACACTTATATGCATAAAAAATACATGAAATCAATAAAAAAACATTACACACACTACCATAAATTTCACACACGCACACTATTTTGTTTAATTTTTTGTCTGTGGAAAATCTTCATATCGTTTGAAAATTTAATGAACTACTGTGGAATTCCGACTGCTAGGCGATCACTACTGTGTATACAATTTCAGAATGTAGGTAATAAAACAATACAACATACAATTTAGCGTGTTTTATGTCAATTAAACATTTTATTATCATTATTTAATTATAATAACATAGCACCATTATCTGTGACAAAATCTGAACCGGTTATACCTTTAGCTTTTTCGCTGGCCAGAAACAGAATTAGATCTGCAATTTCTTCAGATTCAGATATTCTTTCAAGTGGAAGCAGTTTCCCCACATCGTCCATTGGTTTCTTGATACCAGCATTAGTTAATATGTCAGTTCGGACAGGTCCAGGGCTGATTGAATTGACTCTGACACCATACCGAGCCAGCTCAGCTGCTACATTGCGTGTAAAATGATGCAAAGCTGCCTTTGAGACGGCGTAACTTGTAAACGGATTCTTTGTCGACGCGATCTTCCCAGCGACACTTGATATATTGACGATGTTACCTTTAGTTTTTATCAAATGTGGAGCTGCTAAATGAGTCATGTGTACGTGAGCTCGCAGATTAACGTTCATGATCGAATCGTATACATCCATTAGGTTATCATTGAGAATGCTCGTCACTTTGGCTATACCAGCGTTGTTAACGAGCACGTCTATTCGATTGAATGTTTCGATAGTTTCTTTGAATATTTTCTTAGCATCTTCTTCATTGGATACATCTGCTTTTATCGAAAGTGGTTTGTTTCCTGTTTCGGCGCATTTTTCTGTAACTTTCTGTAGTTTCTGTTCGTTTCTCCCAACTAGTACAACATTGGCACCTTGTTTAGCAAATAGGAGGGAAGCAGCAGCTCCTATACCGGAACTGGCGCCGGTTACGAGCACTATTTTGTTTGCGAAACTCATCTTAACGCTAACAATGATGGAATTTGAATATTTGTAACAGTGTTTTGAATCGTCCGCTTATCATATAAGTTAACACTGATAAACCATATCTTATGATAATTATCAAGAGGATAACTTTATTTGTTTGTTCGTCTTTCTGGAATCACACAAAAGTTATATTTTCCATTTTAATAACTTATGTTTTACACAACAAATATGTTTTGGAACAAGCTGATCGCCAGGGCTTTGCCCGAGTGTGCTAATTAAGACTCGATCACTTTTCCTTTTGATATTTTTTAAACTAAATTGTTTACGTTTTCGTATGATTTTTCATAAAAACATTGTCCTTGAACAAACACAACGAAAAACGAATAAGCCAAATAGGTACAGCAGTTCTGAAGTACATATGTATTTTCAGCAATTGATTTTATTTGTACAAATATCAATACATAATTAGATACTCACCAAATTAATTTAGCAGAGAAGTCGATGGTGAAATAAAAAATAAATAATCAAACCTTAATTGTTCGTTATCATTAAATGTCGGTTGACTAATTAAAATTTTATCAGGAACCGGTGAAACAGGCCCATTAAAGTCTTACAGTACTAATCGATAGTACTCTTATTTTTAAGTTGAATGTGCCTTGAAATTATAAGTCATCATGACACTGAAAATATCATATACTTGTATTATTAAGATAAGATAAGTTGGATGCTGATAAGCAATAATGTGTCAACCCACAAATAATCAAATTCGAAGATATATTTTGATACTGCGTTACTTATTTAACATATTCAAAAAATGTTCAACTCATATAAACTAAAAAAGTATATAAAAATGTTTACTAATTTAACGTTTCGAATTTCAAGTGCATTCCATATTTTGAAATTCATACAATAATCTGAAATATTTGATAAAGTTATTTTTCAATAATATATTGAATATGTCGTTCTGCTTTTAATTCTATATACCTTTGATGAAAATAGAAAAGGAAAGATGTACATATATATACTAATTCAACGAAATTTATTAAGAATAGGTTTGACAACCTTAGACGTTATTTTCTCAAAATGAAGTCCGTATAGCTTAACACGGTATTGCTTATCAGCGTCCAGTTGTGATAAGCATGACTTGCATAAAATTAGATTCTGTTATCAAATAATGTTTTACAACATATAGTACACCAAAACACTTATTTCATAAGTGCATTGGTCAACATGTGATGTTTTTACCCGACTGCGCGACACAGATAGGGTTATGTGTTTGTCAGTCTATGTATGAATGTATGTGTGGGTTGTTATTGCTGTGGCACTATTTCTTAATAATAATAATAAGCGTTCGTGGTCACGGGTAGACTAAGGTGACATTTGACTATTTGAGATTTTAGAAAATATTATTTACAACTACCGCCAACGGTTTCTTAGATGGTCTTGAATAACGCTAACGTAAACACTAACAAAGTGCTCGAAACGTCAGGATGATAAAAATAATTAATATACGCGATTTAAATCCGCTTAAAATAGTTTTATTTCGATTAATAATAATCGCGAAAATCTAAGGCAAAATCAAAATGGCCGATTTTAGACGCTGTATCTGAATCTCGAACGAGATCCAACGATTTTCTTAAAGTTTCGAGGAAGATTCGATTTAGCTAAGTTTCATTTTAGAAATTGTCCTTTTGTTCCCGTTTTCAGGCAATGCAAAACTGCTAAAAATAATTGTTATTACTATTAAATCTAAGTATAATTAAAACAAATTCCAACCAAAGTCCCGGTCATCCAGATACTGTCATATTATAAATCATACTAATATTATAAATGCGATAATAATTCTGCCTGTCTGTAAATTTGCTTGTTTGTTCCATTTTCACGCCTAAACCGCCTAATTTTTTTCTACTTATTTGGTACTTATCATTATAACTTGATCAAATCACACAATATCTTTATAAATTTTAGCGTATGTCATATATAACAGTAAAGTTTTATCAAAATCTGCTCAGTAATTCTACCGTAAATGAATGTATTGTAAAACTTTATTTCATGTGAAATTATTTGTCAAAATAATCTCATGCTACAAATTTCATAATATTATTTCAACTTACGTCATTATGATGGGGTTTTTATATCGATTAGATAAGATTTTGTGTATAATAAGCGTGATATGTATTTTAGATTATACTTTGTTAATAACGTGAAATTGGATATTCCTTGTATTGAGAGAGGGGGCCATATTACATCACGCTACGACAAACAGAAGCGAAGCAGTAAACATAAACGCGAGTGACACCGCGTAGGCGTAGTTAAGGATAAAATTACAAAGCTGATTTCTAAATAAGGTATATGTACTAATTACGAGCTAGAAAAAATTGTATATTAATGTGGCTAAGATTAGTGCATACGGTTTATTTAGTAAATATGTATTTTACTTCCTCTGATTAAAAAAAAAGATCTAAACTTAAATAACTGTTTTTGTCTTCGGTTTGACGTTTGTGTGTATTTCGTTTAACTTTTAAACGATTAATTGGACACCTTGTTTTTCATATGCGTACAAATAAATTAAATACGTTGTAAAAAATATAATTAAGATAAGTCTCGAACATTTATTTCCATATTTGAATGTAAAACGACGCAATAAAGAGATTTATATTGAACATTTCATCGCTATCTTAATATAATATATCTGTATAATTTTTCATTTTTATTAAAACCCAATGTCGGAATATTATCGCCACTTCACAATTCATAACGTTTGATTGCATACCGTACATCATCCCGCTTTTATTGGCGTTAGAAAAAAAACTGACCAATCGCCGCGGCCGGCCATTGTCCCGTTCAAATAATCGTAAATTCCGAACGGACAAAATATAATAAATTGCCGATGAGATCTGCGCTAACACTTCAGCAAAATCCGAATTGTACACCTCGAAGTCCAACTTCCGCCGTATCGCAAGACGTTAAGGCACATAATCGGACGTAGGTGCATTTACCGCACGCAAAACGCTAACATTCGGTCTATATTTGCACTGTGTACCCTTTGTTGTCGGCTTTTTTTCGGTTGTTTCCGCGTAGAGGCTGATAGAACACGTTTTCAAATCATTAAACAGTTTCGACCGCGGACGCGGTTGGCGGGAAAAAGGAAAGGCTTAAAAAAGAGAACGGAAAAATCGCTGGCGAGCGGACTGAGGTGATCGTTGTAGCGCCACGATAATGCCGTACTGCGCCCGTCCGCTCTTGATAGGTGGGAATTATTTATAAACGTTGCAAGATCAGCATTCCTATACGGTATTCGTCGTGTGTTGTTAACTGCGTTTGATATCCTTACAAAGTCTATATAAATAAATATAGTGTCTGTTTGTAATATCAAATTAACAGCTTTAAACTAAATGCACATGATTTATACGGTACTTACATCAAAAACACGATTTTTTAAATTTTTGTTTGTCTGTCTGTCCGTCTGTTTGTTACGGCTAATCTCTAAACGACTCGACTGATTTCGACGGGTCTTTCGCTGTTAGCTAATGTTATGAGGAGTAACTTAGGCTGCTCTTATTTTAGATTTTTTATTTATTTTAATTAACAAAAACGAATTGCCTCCCTTTACATGACACATGCCATACATCCTGTAGTCCACGCAAACGGAGTCGCGGGCGCAGCTGGTATAAAATAAAGTCGCTAACCGCCTTTAAAACTATGCAACAGATTTTAATGAGATTTCATTAATTTCCTAAGTGATTCAAGAGGAAGGTTTATATGTGGAATACATGCATATTACAGTAGAGAAAAGCCAAAAATTTCAATTTTTTTGTAATGTGGTGTTGTAACAAACTATACCGTACCCGTGCGAATCCAGGGCGTAGTACTAGCGTAGGTAAATAACAGTTTTATTAAACATGAGTTATAATAATTCAATGCGGTCGAGAATCGTCTTTGATTTTCTCACTCAATTTAATTCACTTTTAATAATTTGAAAAGATGTAATTAAAATACTTAATTCACATTAAGCTCTTCAAATCATTATATAAATATTTGTGTTCATTAAATTGATTATGTAAATATTTTAACACAAAGTATCAAAACTCATCACGTCGTGTACAGGTCGATTGCTTACCGAGCATCGGCTATCGACACTTGTCACATGCTGTTCCCACTTTGTACGGAACCAATGTGAATGAAAACAAATGCGATTTCAACTCGAACCAACAAGCTGATTGCCGACTACATCGCTATTACCAATTGCCATTTCTTTTCCATCCTCTCATTCTCAAATGAAATTACGTCCTTAATTGGAGGCTGATAAGTAATACTGTGGTAAGCCACACGGACTTCATTTTGAAAATGGCGTCTAAAGATGTCAATTCTTAATAAATTTGTTTGAAGTAATATATGGACGCTGATAAGCAATACTGTGTCAAGCCACACGGACTTCATTTTGAGAAAATGGCGTCTAAAAATGTCAAACTTATTCTTAACAAATATTTTTGAAAAATTATATATCTATCTTTTCTTTTCTTTTTTGATAATTAAAAAGTTTTTCAAATATTTAATATTATTGTATAAATTGCAAAATATGAAACACACTTGGAAATCGAAACAATTAAGAGACATTTTTACGTACTTATTCAGTTTATATGACTTGAATATTTTTTAATAATGTTAAGTAGGTGATGCAGTATCAAAATAGATCACTATCTCCGAATTTGACGTTTTGTGGGTTAACACATTACTGCTTATCAGCTTCCAAATGTCAATCTACTTTTTTCTATTTTGAAAATAAAGTAAATTAAAGGCAGATTGGTATAGTCAAACGTTTTATCTAATAATAAATAAATTGTTTAAAGACATAAGAGTAACGCATATTGCAAAATATGAAATACGCTTTAATATTTGAAATATTAAATTAAAAAACCTTTTTTCAATACATACTTATATTATATTGTATTTATTTATCTACACTAAATAAATAATGACTTGAATTATTTTTGAATAATGTTAAATCAGTCATGTATTATCAGAATACTCCAATAATTCAGAATTTGACCTTTTTCGGTTGACACATTATTGCTTAAAAGCATCCAATTATTACAATGTTTTATTTCAAATAATCTTGGGTTAATGGCTTTTAGTTATGCCATAATAGATTATTTCGCCAATATCAACACGAAGGAGATTGTTCTTGCGGTTGAGATAACAGAATCAAATAAATTTTAAAGACAGGCAAAAGGTTAGTAATTTAATATTAATCCATAACCTATAACAACATAAACATTGCACATATAACAATGTTTTTTTATTTTGGTAGCAACTGTTTTCGATACTTGGACGCTGATAACTGTGTCAAGCCACACGGACTTCATTTTAAGAAAATGGCGTCTAAAGAATCATCATCAGTCATCCCTTTTCTTAATAAGTTTGTTTGTTATATCTATCCTTCATTTCTATATGTTTAAAGAATTAATGAACTGAAGGCAGATTATTATTAAAAAGTTTATCTAATAATACGTTTTTCAATCATATTACATTATTGTATATTGCAAAATATACACACTGCAATATTCGACACATTCAATCAAAATTATTTTCTCCGTATTTATTTAGTTTAGATGACTTTAATTTTTTTTAATAATGTTAAATACGTACATACGTAATACGTACCAGAATACATCAATATCTCTGAATTTGATCTTAGTAGGTTGACTCATTATTACTTATCAGGGTCCAATTAACCTCCAGTTCATATCAAAATCAACGTCATCGCTTTCCGATTTAATATTTTATATCATATCAAGAAAAAACGATAAGCAGGTCACGTAAACTTAACGCAAGTAGCAGCCCGAGCGAGCCAAGCGCGAAACGTGAACGTACATAAATTGCGGGCTCCACAACGCAAAACTTGCGCACCATTAATTCTTAACCCACCACCTACTGCATTTTTTCCATCGTTTTTCATAACCCAAAATGAATTTTCTATATGCAAAGCAGCCTGGACAAAAGGATCTATTCGGATCCGAATCATATAAAATATTGGGGTATTTTTTAACGTTTTATCGGTCTGCGGGATTTCGGTTCCATTAAACTTTTTTTCGAATTTTATGTTACGGAAGATATTGTTCTTCTTGTTCGGATGTTTAATGGGGGATGTATTGGCGTTGTTTTGTCTCCCCTCGGTAAGTTATAGATGAAAATGCTAATTGGATACGATTTGAATGGAATGAGATGGAACCGATAGCGGCTCAAACTGGAGAGTTTTAATGATATTTGGAAATAAAAATCGTTCTGTATCCGTTTGTCACACAAGATATCAAATAGGCACGTGTTGGACATTTTCCCAGCGTTAACAGAATCTATTTTTAAAATTCAAAAAAACTGACCTAAACGTTTTTTAAATTCTTTTCGATACATCTATACGAGCCTCCATGATACAACATTTCTTCCGAAATAGCTTGTAAGTTGATATAAATATGAAATTCTACTGCTATTGATATGTTTTGTCTTATCATGCTTAAAAATGAAGATGTTAAAATGGAGGATTAATTATTTACCAATACACGATAAGATATTCTAATGATGAAATTAAATTAAGAATGTCTTTCGTGAAAGTTAATGATCGAAAACCCTCAATATAAATCAAACACCATCAGTAATTATTTCAATAGAAAGCGTTTTTCATAATTTAATCACGGAAAATAGAGGCTTTGTATGGCCAATCCACCCATCAATCACCGGCAGACGCAGACCGTCAAGGAATTCAATAAACCACTTCGGATGCATCAGACGATCGCGGATCGCGACAATCAATTTTCATTTGCCTCAAACGAAAAAAAATTCACGACCGACCATTTTTAATCGTCGAAGAACGGGAAAGAAGAAGAAAGCGTTACAGTCAGCCGCAGACAAATCGAGGATAATTAATGACGTACGCTTTTTTTCACTCCGATACCGATAGGAATAAAGGGACGAAACAAAACAGGCGCGGGTGTCGAACGAAAGAAGAATTTATCATCTAGACGGCAGCGACAGTCGGTGCGACCGCCAATGTCCATTTGGATAATGCCCAACGCGATTAAAAATATAAAAATACCCCACCCCACCACCCCGGGGAGGCGGGGGAGCCGGCGGAGGACACCGCACTGAGGACACAAAAGGATTATAAATGAGAAGGAATTTTAGATAATATTTGTACGCTGGATGTGGATTGTAATGCCGGCGGAGATCGGCCGCCCGCGCCCCCGCGCTCGCCTTCCGCGATCCGCGCCTAATGAGTGTTTGTATCAATTTGTTAGTATTGTATTTGAATATTTTTGCGCGTTCGTTACGATTTTAATCCCCTGTGGTCGTGCGGGTCCGGATCGATGCTTTTTGTTTTAATATTTCACGGTTCGGTGGTGTATTATTTTTAATTTTAATTCCGGCCTCGTTTGATCGCGGCGCCGGCCGTTTGCGTTGATTAAAGGCGTCGTACGTTTTTTCCGCCGATATCTGGACCGCAGGCGTGTTTTGCCCTTTTTAGTCTTGCGTTTGGCAATCACCTGATAAATACGTTGGCTTCAGGAGCCGAATTCGAATGAGAGAAATGCTTATTTTTCTTTTGTGCAAACCGGGGAACAATTGTTTGGTATTAATGCCTATTAACATAGCGTGGCCGTTTTATTCGTGGATGTTTTGTTGTTCCATATGTAAAGAGACTAAAAAAATTTATTTTTATATACGTAACGAAAAAAGCGAGTAAAATGTTAATTAAATAAAAATGTTTGAATTAATTTATTACCAGTCCGTACGTGAAACCGTAGCATGTGCGGCTGCGATAGCGCAAGAGGAGCTCTGATAAGCGTGGAAAAATAGAATTCATCGTCATAATTAATACATTAAAATAATTATTATATTTTTTTGGGTTTTTTTTTTAAACACATCGCCTGAATCCGAATGAGCGCGAGAAAAGAATAACAGCGGCGCGACACCGCGCCCGGGACGTGTTTTCAATTCATTATCTCGAAAACAAAAATTTCATTAGCCCCGAGATTTCCTTTTTAAATTTAATTATTCATATTTAAATTAAACAAAATATAATAGAGGTCCGCGCGGCTGAGTAAAAAAGCGGCTTTATCGTATCATATTTTATTAACCGAATTTATAAATTCTCCTCCGATTCCGCGGAGGGGGGCGTGCGGGTCGCCGCCGAAATATTTATGAATGCAGAGCAGAAAAATCCACAATAATATTTCAGGGTGGACGTCCGACGGTCTTTACTTACCCTCTCTGATCTATTTAAAAAAGAGGCCCGGAAGGACAAAGGGCTCCGGCTCGTAAAAAAACTGGACACGTATAGAGGCCGGCCTCCCGCCGGCGGCTTTGTCTACTTCTTATTTTTTACCGGATCGGAACCTTTCCCGCCATTTCATCGGTTTTTGTTCCGGAGACACCGGGCCCCTATTTGTACGGCGTTTGTTCTAATGTGAGGTCGTTTGTAATTCTATTTTTTCGGTTAAAAGTAGTGACCCCTTTGGTATGCAAAAATGATGTGATTTACGTTTTCAGACGGGCCGACGGTTTTTCTTCGATGTCCTTTATACGCTCCGCGGTGTAACTGATTGCATTGTCTTTGTTAATCCCCTTCATTTTTATTTTTAACTCCATCGAAATAAATCTTAATGTTCTTAAAGGTGGGATTTTGCGCTGTAAAATGCCGAGAAACAATTTTTAAATGCGTTAAAAATAAATGGCAAACTATTTTCAAATGTTAAAGAAAATTTAGTGACTTTGATGGAAACAGATTTAATATTTTTAACAATTGTTGAAATTACTCAGATCTGTGATGGCTAATTATTCACAGTGTTAGCAAAAGATAAATACGAGACTAAAGTGATACCATTAAGTCAGTTATCTAAGAAAGAAAGAGCCCATTCAGCGTCCGGGGCTATAAGAAGAGAAAAAAAATCTTGTTTATTATATTATATATTTTATTACAAAATTATAAATAATTTGGAGATCTCAACGTACAGACAAAAATTTTTACGTTCGCCTGTTTTCTCGATTCTGTTTTTGTTCCATTGTATCCTTCAAAAAGATAACATTTCTCTTAACATATTTAATAACTGAAATAAATTACGCAATAAAAACGTTTAACATATGCATCTGCAAGATAATTAGATATCGATTCAGGAAAAGAAGTTAACATAAGTGATTTGTTTATTCGTTTTTCAACGATTATTGTTATCGTATTTGAGATAATCGCATTTCAAAATCATATATATTAAAACTTACTACTCACTCTGACTTCTCATGGGTCATATTAGTATCAGAATTGTTTCAAAGTAGATTTATATTATATAAATTATAATAAAAACAATACCAGAACCCAATTTAGTTATATCTAACCGACGTACTATGCAATAATAAATATTGGCATTTTCAGACATTATCAATTATAAATAATAACCGAAGTGATTACTTCCGAAAAATTACTAAAAATATTTTGATGTTTTAAGAAGACTCTTTAATGTGTTACAAATAGATAAAATTTGTACAAATAGACGCCGACACTGTGTTAAGCCACATGGACTTAATTTTGAGAAAATGGCGTCTACGGATGTCAAACTTATTAAGAATAAGTATAATAAATTTGTTTAATCTTTTCTTTTCTATTTTGATAAAAAGGTAAAATTAAAAAGCAGATTAGTATATATTTATAATAAAAAGTATTATATAAAAATGAATTTTTCATAAAATGTTCGAATCCAATTTTTTTTTCATTATGACTACGCTGAAATTATTCGATACAGATCATAAAACATATATATAATACAAACATACTATATACCTAATAGAAAACTATATGTTATCGTTATATGAAACTTTTATTTACCATAATATAACGTACAGGTATAATATCGTAAATCTGTAACGAACGTACAAAATGTTTCTGTTCACGAGTATTATAAACGCGAACTATACCTTATCAATGATAGCAAATAAGATTAGAAGATAATTACTTCATGATAAATCGACATATAAATTGATAGCACACTTCAAACCAAATTTTCATCATAGTAGTATAGCGATAAGATGAGTTTCGCGAATAACGTTGTGCTCATAACTGGTGCTAGCTCCGGTATAGGAGCTGCTGCCGCCATTGGATTTGCCAAAGAAGGCGCACATGTTGTCATCGTTGGAAGAAAAGAACAGAAACTACAGAAAGTTAAAGAAGAATGTGCTCAAACAGGCAACGAACCTCTTTTAATAAAAGCAGATGTATCCAACGAGAAAGATGCGAGGAGGATAGTTGAAGACACCATCGGCAAATTTGGCAAAATTGACGTTCTCGTCAACAACGCGGGAATAATCGGATTTAACGGCATTCTCAGTGATAACGTCTTGGAAGTATACGATTCGATTATGAACACCAATCTGCGAGCTGCATTTTACATCACTCATTTAGCAGCTCCTCACTTGATAAAAACAAAAGGCAATATTATCAATATATCAAGTGTTCTTGGAAAGATGACGGAGAAGGAACATCCAATGTTATGTTATGCAGTTTCGAAGGCAGCTTTAGATCATTTCACGCGCAATGTAGCAGCAGAGCTCGCTTCGCATGGTGTGAGGGTAAATACAGTTAGTCCTGGACCTGTTCGAACTGACATATTAAGTAACGCTGGTATAGTTGGAATGACGATGGACGTTGGAAAGGATGAAACTGCACTGGGAAGAATATCAGATCCAGAAGAAGTCGCCGATCTCATCCTGTTTTTAGCAAGTGAAAAAGCTAAAGCAATAACTGGATCCGATTACGTAACTGATAATGGAGCTCTAATGATGTAGTTAAATTAAATCTTTTTATAAACCGTCTAAATATAATCATTGTTTTGTTTTATTTTCCTAGCAGCTGTTTTCATCTCGGATTCGCTTGCAATTTTGCAACCTGTACTATCGATATTAATATGGCAAATGAAAAAAGGACCTCTAGCTGCCTGTCCATATGTATGTTTGTTTGTTACCTTTTCACGCCTCAACCGCTGAACCAATATTGATGATTTGTGGTATACATATAGAATTCACCTTAGGGCTACTTTTTGCCGCGAAAATAATATTTTAAGACGGTGAAATAGTGGATGAAAGTTTATATGGAAAACCTGCCCAAGGCTGCGTCTGACACCAACAAGTTAATAATTTAAATATGGATTGCTTTCATTCACTATTTAATAACAGAATGTCTGTAAAACTAATAATTAATCACAACTTTGTATGCGTCCCATATCACCGTCTTTTTGGCCTAAAATAAATCAGTCGATCGGGACGTTCAATTTTATACTATTGGTCGAAATCCGGCCAAAGTTTACTCAATATTTAAGTTTGAATAGTTCTGAAGTCATATAATTGTAACCAATCATGTATCACAATAGAAATATTTAAAACGCATGGATTTTGGACACCCAGAACGCCAAACACTTTGGATAACGTTATCTAGCAACCAGCTACCGAGCAAGCATGACAGGCGAGAGTATCGTAGAACCAAGAAGACAATTGACAAACTTGTCAAAGTTGGAAATGTTTTTCAACGTCAAATATATATATTATATATACACAGATTTGTTTCATATTACATACATAGACATCTGCACTTTTATATATATTATAAACTTTAACATTGCCAAGTCTTATACTCCTCTGTACGCTCAAATACTCTTAAAGAAAAGTTCTAAAAGTTAAGACGTAAGTTTTCTCTTTACGTATTAATAAAATAGTAATACGTATTAATAATAATAGTAATAATTGATTGGATTATGATAAGCAATACTGACAAGCCACACGGACTTATATATCAATTGCTTACCAAAAAAAAAATATATATAACTTTATTTAGCCAGAATTACACGTGTAAGTTTTGGTCACAGACTTTCTTAAGATTAACATAAAAGTACATGATTTTCTTATTGTTTAACACCTGAAAGAATTTACTGGCAGTTCCTTATATTTAATGTCTAATGCTTTCGTAACTACTTACGACGTAACGATTAGTAAGTTATAGTTGTTTTACGTCGCTCTCGAGAGTAAAACTTACAAATGTAATTCTCGCCTAAGATTTACATAATTGGTTTATCATTGCTTTTACACCTAAAAATATTTATTGTCAGTGACATATCTGGTGATGATAGCTAACGTATGTAATTGGCCTACTAACTGTTACCCTAAAGGTGCTTTATATCAGTTAAAAGATTAAACTTACTAGTGTAAAACCCGCCTTACGAGTCTCCTTCCTGTATTTCACATAATTAAATAAATTCAAAAATTAATTCGTACATATTCTATAACGTAAAACGCTCGATTACCTCAAACCGCGCCATAAAAAAGTAAAAACAAAATGGCTGCCGCAATCACATTATCGCGGTGACCTAAGGGCGAGACCGCGGATACTTCCCGCGTATTTATCACCGGGCATAATGAATGAATCCCCGGTTTTTTTTTCGATAATGGCCAGCGTTAAGACCACCTGGTTACGGATGCTGGACGAATTATATTGTATTTTATGATTTTTTTCTTTATGCCGTATTTACATATATATAAATGTAAACTGACTGGCTGAAATTCACTGAATGATCGACCGATGCAACGCTGAAACATTTGGTCTAGAAACATGAAATTTTGCACAGACGTTCGTGTGCAATAAGAAAAGATTTTCGAAAATCTGTTATTTTTTATGTTCGTTAGATATCAAAGCTGAGCAGCTAGTATTTACATAGTTATTTCTATGTTTTAGTTTTTATTTTTTTATTTCTTGCAGCACTTTTTTCGAAAAGAAACATTCTAATGGATAGAACATGCGAGTCATAACCGACGTTCGAGTTTAAAAAAGTGACTATACAAGTACTACATATTAAGCTTTTTCTCTTTATTGCTGCAAGCAAGAAGCCTTGCTTAAAAGTGGAAAGTTTGCAAATAGTTACTTTGATTTTATTTTTCTTGATTTCACACTATATTTGCATTTTATATATCCTAGCTAATGATTTTGCAATAATATTAGTTTTAATTTTTTAAATGGCTTTAAAAAAAAAAAAATAACTGGTCAAGTGCGAGTAGGACTCGCGCACCGAGGGTTCCGTACAAACTTATAGCAATCTATATAAGACTAACCCATATACGCCATTTGTGGTCTTCATCATCAGTTCCAACATAAGTTACTATCTAAAATACCTAAATCGGTATACGCTTGCCTATAATATTTGAGGAGTTCCCTCAATTTCTCCAGGATCCCATTATCTGATCCTGACCTGAAGACAATGGGACCACCTTGGAAGTATACCTTTTCAAACAAAAAAAAAATTGAAAATCGGTACACAAATGGCGGCGTAATCGGCGAACAAACATAAAAAAAATTTAAATACTAGGTCGAATTCAAAACACTCCTTTTTAGAAGTCGCTTAAATATAATCAAATATTATGTAAATATGGATCACGTCCCAAAAACTATTTTGAAACTACTTAGGAGCACTTTAATTTAAAACACAATCATGGATGCAATCCATGGAAACACAAAATTTTATTTTAAGTACTAATAACCTTATACTTTCAAAAAAGCAAAGTTATAGCGCGATTCAGGATACACTCAGCGCCATCTCTTGACAATTTCAATGAACTAACTTGTTGACTTTGACATTAACAACATAATTATATTATATTTTATTCTCGTTTTATTTTTATTTATATTCTACTACACTCCACTACTCCTGCACTACGTTCGTAAAATATTTAGATTTACATTATCAATCAAAATATCAAAATATATATTAGTGTTGCCAAGACGAAAATAATTAGTCCTTAATTCGAACAAAACTAATTGTTTATTTATAAATAACTAATTATATTACTAATAACCAGAAGACTTATATGTGTAGATAAATAAGTTAATTAAATAACTCGATCTGTTTGAATTTAATTTTAAAATTTTCGTACTAAGTGAATACGAGTACTTAAATCAAATCGCGTGAAGCTCTTATATTGAATGTTAATTACGTAATGACGTTAGAAATCGACGATAAAACTTTTAAATGAAAAGTTTATTTTATTATTTTTAGCGCGTTTAAATAATAATTAAAATAAAAAAAAAATATTAATCGAGCAGAATTATATCACAGTTAATGTCATAATGTTGTAATAGATGGCATTAGCTGTACGCTACATCGCGCTATCATTTTGTTAGCTGCGATATATAGATTGCATTGCGTTGTTTATAAAGGTTTGCTGCTTTTTAATGTTTTCGTATTGATACAAATTTCTTCTCAGTGTTTGTAAAATTGTTTTTTTGACCATGGTCAACTTCTATGTTAATTTGTTACAAGTACATATAATTTTAATTCTAAGATTAATATATTTTCCGCTTGATCAATTTACAACTTGATACATTTACGCGTTCCGGAGAAAAAGTTTGAAAGACAGACGTACAGACTGACAGACACACGAACAGAAATTTACAGTTTTCGGATTTTTTCCTTTATGTATACTAAAGGACCTTACTCCTGGCCAAATTTCATAATGCTTGGTCAATGGAAAGTACCCTATAGGTTTTGATTCCCTTGCGAAAACGTTAAAAACGCTATCATACTTAAAATATGTGATATAAATGACCGTATCTTTTGATTGCGTTAACTTAGAAGTTTGATTTTTTCACAGCTCTTAGTAATTACAACTCTGAGTACTTGACGTTGATAAAAATTTGTTACCTTCACGCGTTTCTGAGAAAAAGGTTGAAAGACAAACTTACAAACAGACAAACATACATACAAAAATTTACAGTTTTCAGATTTTTTCCTTTATTTGTACCATAAGATCTTACTTCTTGCCAAATTTTATCGTGCTAGGTCAATGGGAAGTACCCTATAGGTTTTGATTCCCTTGCGAAAACGCTAAAATGGTCAAAATATACGACATATTTTCCATTATCTTTTGATTGCGTTGACTTAGAACTTTAATATTTTCACGGCCGCATGTCATCGTAGACTTGAGTATATGATATTAATTTCAACATGATACGTTTATGCATTTCTGAGAAAAAAGGGTTGACATCCCGACAGACAGACAGACAGACAGACAGACAGACAGACAGACAGACAGACAGACAGACAGACAGACAGACAGACAGACAGACAGACAGACAGACAGACAGACAGACAGACGGACAACAAAGTGATCCTATAAGGGTTCCGTTTTTCCTTTTAAGGTACGGAACCCTAAAAAGGAGATTTTATATTCGTCCCTTATTTTTGTATGTTTGTTATTTCTCATTGTTTTACGCCTGAAGGAATTTACTTTCAGTGCCTTATTTTTGACATACACAGTTTTCGAAACTACTTACAGCGTATCTTTTACTAGATTATGGAGTTGTTTTATATCGCTCTCGAGAGTAAAACTTACTAAATATAATTGTCGCCTGAGAGTTTCATAAAGATTTACATATGTTGTTGATGTAAGCACGGGCTTAACTATAGGCTGGCAAAAAGCCACGGGCTCCTGACCCGAGAGGGCACGGCCCAAAAGAATTTTATTAATCAAAATCTCATTAAAGTAAAATCTTATTGTTAATTATACATATGTATAAACCTTTAGTTTTGAGCTACTTAAGTGGTTCATTAAAATTAAGTTATAACGTGACGATTTTTACTGAGAGGCCCCATCCAAAGAATTTACCGCGGGCC
This sequence comes from Hypolimnas misippus, assembly GCA_037950945.1. NCBI lineage: Eukaryota > Metazoa > Arthropoda > Insecta > Lepidoptera > Nymphalidae > Hypolimnas > Hypolimnas misippus. The sequence goes on from JBBEEQ010000031.1 coordinate 12,662,483, forward strand.
TCAGATGGTATAGTTACGCTTTTGGTTGTAAGATTTACATAACTCGCCGTAAATTTATTATTTATTTATCTCTGTTTTCAGGAGCTACTCCTTGGATGAGAGGTTCCTGTACTCGCAGGGGGATATACATAGAGTGCACTGGCATCCGAAGTCCCTCTCGCACCTCCTGGTCCTCGTCTCTGATAACACGATGAGGTAACTAAATACTTTTGAGAGTTTGTTAACAAGATTATTTAAAATACGTAATTTTGATTATTTGATTGATATACTTATTCCAGGAAGAGGAAGTGGTTCTAATTTAACTTATTTTTTATAATAAAACGAGCATATAATTCGACCTGATGTTAAGTGGTCAATATCGCTCATGGACATCTGCAATATCAGGGAAATAGTGGGTTCGTTACCTTCCTTTGGTGAAAAGATACACTCGATACTACACATTGTAATATATATAATAGCTTTCAAGATTTGACTCATATTAACAAAGAGATGCTTGCTATGAGAATGTTACAAGTGTTCACGAACGATATTTACAATAAACATAGCTTACTGGGGATTTCATGAAACTACGAAATATAAATACATTTTAAGTACAAAAAACACAATACATTAAAACATCCATATGCATTTACTAAAAAAATTCCAGACTCTACAACATAGCACTAAAGACTGGTCCGAAACTGGTGAAAATCTTCACGATCGGCCCGAAACCGGCCGGTTCGTTGGGTCAAACTGTACTCGACAGTTTAGGAGACACGGCCGTCGACTTCACACCGACGCCGGACGCGGAACACCTGCTCATACTGAGCGGGAACGGTGACGTGTACATGTTGCAATGCGAACTGGATAATAATGGGTGAGTGGATTATGGTGTCACTAGCTTTCACTAAGGTAAAGCTGCCAGCTGTAGAACACTATTTACAGCTCGTATACAGGATGGCTGAACAGACGTGAAGTAGCTAAAATCAAAATATATTTTATTCGAGTAGACTTTAAAAAGGTCTTTCGAATCGTCTAAACAAATAAAAATGTTTAAATTATTAAAAAGCTAATGATCGGAATGTAGATTTTACCGAGAAGAACCGAAAAGAAACGCGATGAGTAATCTTTTAAAATTTAGTTAATACATACAAATATATATATATTAAACATTCAGTATGAAATGCAGCATACTTAAATCGACGCATCAATATTGTCTATATAATCTTATACAGAGATGAATGAGAGCCGAGATGACCTAGTGATTAGAACACGTCTATCTCAATTAACAACCAATGATCGCGGATTCAAACCTCGGCTAGCACTGATGAATTTGCAAGTGCTAAACTTGTGTTTAAAATTCGTCTCGTGCTCGGCGCTGAAGGAAAACATTAAACACAAACACAAACAAAATCTGTATGTGCCTGGAGAAATTGTAACTCATGTATATCCGCCTCGCAGCGGAGCAGCGTGGTAGATTAAGCTCTAAACTTCTCTTTAACAGGAGAGGAGGCCTTTGCCCAGGCGTGGGATATTTATGGGTTGTTACTTTACTTAATAGGTAACCAAACATCATCCCACTATTATTAGTAAGATTGAGAAAGTTTGTAAGGAAGAATAGATGTTTGTGGCTTTTTCACGCAAGAACTACTGAACAAATTTTGATGAAACTTTACAGTAATATAGCTTGTACATCAAAGTAACACATAGTCCACTTTTTATCAATATACCACGCCGTCTAATATAGTCAAGAGGCCTTATTCCGCCCGTGGAGTGCATCCGTCTAGGCGCAAATACAGGCGCTACATTAGATCGTTTGATACGAGAAATTTAATTATTTTTTGTAAAGCCATTACATTTATAATAAACTAATTATTTTATTTAGAAAAGTCGGAATTATGATATATATATGTTTCACTTGCGAGAACATTATAGGCATTACATTATAGGCATATATAATTTTACCAGAATTTTACCAGACAGTAAAATAAATCGAACAACGATACGATTTTTTTTATTTTAATTCGAATGTAAATAAAATTCGTAATAAAAATGAATGTTATTTATTATTATTTTATAATTAATATTGTATTAATAAAGTTTTTAATATACTATTACTTTTTAACCCCCTACTACCCTTAATTATGATATTATTATTTTTAAATAATGTATGTCTTATTAATTTAGTATTTAAGTGTGGTAAAAAGTAATTAAAATAAGAGACATCTATGTACTTATTTTGAAACTACGAAGATAATTTATCTTTAGTGCTGCCCTCTGAAGCAATTATAACAATCGTGTAGTGCTGCCATCTCTTGAATTGTTTATGAATTAAATGATCATGGTAGAATTTCACGAGGCGTTTTAAATTTTGAATTTTTTGGTATCTTAATATATATAACTTAAAGGTGACTGACTGACATAGTGATCTATCAACGGACAGCCTAAACTATTGGACGGATCAGGCTGAAATTTGCCATGCAGGCAGATGCTATGACGTAGACATCCGCTAAGAAAGGACTTTGATCAATTTTACCCACAAGGGAAAAAAAGATAATGAAACTTTGTATGAAACTTTGTCAATTTTAAGCCGATCGGGTTGCGACTTTGCATGCATATAGCTACTATGATGTAGACATCACAGACATCGAAGACGAAGTCGCGACCACCAGCTAGTTGGGTGTATAAAACATTTTTAAATACTTAAATTCTAAAAAAAACACCATATACAACGTGAGGTAAACCCCCTAGTGTTTATTTTTTTTAATATCCCTACTTCTACACTTGATTTAAGGTGGGGTGAAGAGTCGTACAGAACCACACGCTGATTAATGAACAGCCCCATAAATAAAGCTGATTTTCTTATACAATTTCAGACTAAAAGCAAAGTTAAAAGGTCCATTGGCAATGTATCCTCCCGCGGATGACAACTACGGTTCGGAGTCTTGTTCGATCGCAGCCCTCGGCGGAATCGACACCCCGACCCTCGTGGTGATAGCCAGCGCATCTGCAGCACTGTACCATTGCCTACTACTGCCTAATGTAAGTGATTATCTAATAACTAATAAATAAAATCGAAGTGTCAGTTTGTAATTTCAAATTAACATTTAACTAAATGTTAAAAGTATACACGGTACTTACATCAAAAATATATTTTTTATAATTTTTGTCTGTCTATTCCGATTGATCTCTGAAACGACTAGTCCGATTTTGACGGAACGAAAGTCTTAGTCTCAAAGATAGCTAATATTATAAGGAATAACTTAGGCTACTTTTTTAGACATTTTATTTATTTTAATTTTTCGCGAACAAAATCGCGGGCACCGGCTAGTAGTAAATAACGTTTCACATTCAAGGGCCTCCATTAGAATCTTATAATCAGAGATCCGGAAACACACACGCGAACACAAACACCCAGACCACGACAAACAATACAGACCAATACAGACGTTTCTCTTTAGCGGGGATCGAAGCCGCGACCGTTAGCGCTTCAGTCAGTTGCAGTGACCACTGCGCAAACCTGTCATCAAATTATGAACACAAATATAATAATTTCTTCTCTTTCGTAGTTCTTACTGAATTGACTTCAATGAGACGTTAATTTAATATTTTCCAGACGTCAGACGAACAAGACGATAGTCACGCCCTCTATGTAGTCGAATCAGTTGAACTGAACGTCACGCTGGGCACGGACGAAACAGCGCTACAATACATGTATCCTGTGCATTTATATCCGGTATGTATTATTTATTATTATTAATAAGGCTTTTTGTAGAATGGTCATTTTTTTATGGAAATATGGACGTTGATAAGCAATATTGTGTTAAGCCACACGGACTTCATTTTGAGAAAATGGCGTCTAAATATGTCAAACCTATTCTTAATAAATATGTTTGAAAAAGAATAAATCCATTTTTACTTTTATTTTTTTAAAAAGGTATAATGAATTAAAAGCAGATTGATATGTTTAATATATTATCTCATAAAAAGTTCTTTACATATTCGAGATTATTGTATAAATTACAAAATACGGAACGCACTTGAATTTCGAAACAATTAATCAAGAAACTTTTTTCCGTACTTATTTAGTTTATACGACTTGAAATATTTTTGAATACTGTTAAATAGGTAATGGAGTATCAAAATACATCAATATCTCCGAATTAGACTTTTTGTGGGTTGACACATTATTGCTTATCAGCATCCATATAATAGCATACTTAGACGCTGAATATTATTGTCGAGCTGCACGGGCTTAATTTATAGAAAATAGCGTCTAAAGATGTCAAACTATTCTCAATACATTTGGTCAAAGCAGTATATACTATATATCCATATTTTCTTTTCTATTTATATAAAAGGTATAATGAATTAAAAGCAGATTGATATATTTTATGTGTTGTCTAATAAGTTTTTCAAATATATGACATTATTGTATAAATCGAAACATATAGAAATCACTTGAAATTCGGAATATAAAATTAAGTAACTTTTTCCATACTTATTTAGATTAGATGGATGTAAATTTTTTTGAAAAATGTAAAATAGACACTGCATTATCAGAATACATCAATATCTCAGAATTTGACTTTTTGTTGGTTGACACATTGTTGCTTATCAGCATCCATTTAATATGCTACTATATTTTCATAGAAAAAAAAATAAAAATTACATTAAATTTTAATGTATTAAGTACAGTTAAGTAGTAAATAAGTAAGTTGAAAAATTTATTATTACAAAATGCTTTTTATTATACTAATCTGCTTTTAATTTCTTATACCTTTTATCGGAATGGAATAGAAAAGATAGATAAATAATTCTTCAAATGAATTGATTAATAAAAGGCATTTGACAACTTCAGACGCCATTTTACAAAAAAAAATGAAGTCCGTGTGGCTTGACATAGTATTGCTTATCAGCGTCCAATTATCCAATTGATTATTAAGGTTAAAGTAACTAATTTTTTTTTTACAAATGGAACGTAGCTCGCTAACGATCCATTTTCTTTTTCATTTTGATGCGGTTTTGTTTCTTATGGTCATTTTTCCCAGGTGGGTCGCAGTACATATGCGTGTGCGCATGCGGGCGGGTTACATTGTGTTACATTACCAGTACTGGATCGTTTGGCGGATTACGCGCTCGCTGATGAAGGTATGACGATCTTTTATATAACTATTTATTTGCACAGATAAATAATTACGCTTAAAATTCAAAAAAGTGCTAAAAATAATAATAAAAAATTTCAACTTTCATTATGCTAATATAATAAATAAACATGAATAGGAGAAAAAAAGTAACCATTACTTTTTTTCTCCTATAATGTCCTCTCATAATGTCCCCCAAAAAGGAATTTACTTCGACCTTAAGCTAAAATTGATGTTATCTCCAAAAAGTGACATAAATTTTGATTTATTTCTTTTTTTTGCTACGAAGTATAGCAAAATGTTACATGTGTAAATCATTTATCAATCGTAGGTGAAATGGAATCGATCTTGCAAGCGATATGCACTAAACCAAGTTGTGCGAGGCATGTCCTTTGTTCTCGCGCGCCCGCCGCGCTGGCTCTTTGTACGACACCGCCGCACGCCTTACTGCTGCTGAGTCACAGTGGCGAGTTTCTCACTAGGTGAGTGATACGCACACACACACGCACGCACGTGCACACACACACATACACGCACGCAAGCACGCACGAATGCGCGCGCATAAACATACACGCATGCATAGAGAAAGAGAAAGAGACATTATGAGAGACAGAGACTATGTTTTTCTTTCTCTTATTTGTGGGTGTATAGTATACGTATATTAGAATTACAAAATAAAATAATTCCAATTATATTTACATTTTCCAGAACATTGGAACCATATAATCTAGAAGAGCAATTGTTCAAAGCGATGCAGTTGAAGAATCCCGCTTTAGAACAGGAAGACATGAACAATTTACTTAAAGAGGTAAGTTTTACATAAGGAGGCATTTGATCCATCGGAGTTTTTTCAGATCACAAATGATAATTAATTAAACAACTATATTTTTGCGACCAAATGAAACTAGATAGATTAAAGGAATGAAAAAATTAGTCTATAATAAAGGTTTAGTACCTGAATTACTGATTTTAGTCAATACTTTTTTTCACATCACTGAAAATACTGATATAACGACGTTCTTTATTTGGTAACAATACTCCGAACGAAAGTCACGAATTATCGAACAATTTTTTATAATTATAATTTTATATTATAAATAACTGCAAAAGTGCGAGTAGGACTGTTTTCGGATTTTTTCCATTATTTATACTATAAGACCATGCACCTGGCCAAATTTCATGATGCTAGGTCAATGGAAAGTACCCTGTAGGTTTTGATTCCCTTGTGACAACGTTAAAAACGCTAAAATACTTAAAATATACGACATAAATGACTGTATCTTTTGATTGTGTTAACTTAGAAGTTTGATTTTTTTACAGCTCTTAGGAATTATAGCTCTGAATACTTGACATTGATAAAAGTTTCTTACCTTCACGCGTTCCTGGGAAAAAGGTTAAAGACAAACTTACATACAGACAAACATACATACAGAAATTTACAGTTTTCAGATGTTTTCCTTTATATGTACCATAAGATCTTACTTCTTGCCAAATTTCGTCTTGCTAGGTCAATGGGAATTACCCTATAGGTTTTGATTCCCTTGCGAAAATGCAAAAATGGTCAAAATATTCGACATATTTGCCATTATCTTTTGATTGCGTTGACTTAGAACTTTAATTTTTTTCACAGCCGCATGTCATCGTAGACTTGAGTATATGATATTAATTTCAACTTGATACGTCCATGCATTTTTGAGAAAAAGTCTTGACAGCCCGACAGACAGACAGACAGACAGACAGACGGACAACAAAGTGATCCTATAAGGGTTCCGTTTTTCCTTTTAAGGTACGGAACCCTAAAAATGATTCACTTTAATCATTCAATCGATAATTTCTTATCTAACTTTTATGTATGGCTTGAAATGTACCATATTTGTCTACTAAATGGATGCTGATAAGCAATAATGTGTCAACCAACATAAAGTCAAATTCGGAGATATTGGTGTATTTTTATAATTGGTTAACTATTTAACATTATTAAAAAAAAATTTAAGTCATCTAAACTACATAAGTATGAAAAAAGTTTCTTAGTTTATAGCTGAGGGTTTCGAGCGCGTTCCAATGTTTGCAATTTATACAATAATCTCATATGTTTGAAAAACTTATTTTTAAATAAAACTTTTCATTACACCAATCAGCTTCAATTAATTATACTTTTTAAAAAAAGAAAAGAAAAGGTTGATATAAACGTCTTCAAACACATTTATTAAGAATACCTTTGACATCTTTAGACGCCATTTTCTTAAAATGAAGTTTGTGTGGGTTGACACAGTATTGCTTATCAGCGTCCAAATAAGACAAGTGTAAATAAGACAAGTCATTCTTCTTAAAGAATAGACTATAGATCGATTTGAGCTCCATAAAACTCTGCATACTAAATTTTATGAAAAGCTTATTAGAGCTATTTCCGAGTGTTTTCCGAAAATTGTTTGTTTAAAGGTGATTATAAAATGTATATAATATCTTTTCAGAGACAGAAATTATCTTTCGTGACGATAATACAAGAGGTGTTGGAACGGAAAGTGTCTCAGCCGATACTGAAATTGGACAAGAAGGAAGAACCCAGTCCCAAGGAGTGCTTAGAAGTGAGATTTTACTAATCTTAAACAAAATATCTGCTCTAAAACTGAGTTACAAAATTCCACTCGAAAACAATAAAAAAATACATAATTACATACATAAATACATATATACATTACAGTACATTAGTTAAATATAAGCTTCTTATAATATCCCGGTGGTCACCTAGTGGTCTAAACTAGGCTCGTTTTAATTTTTAAATTAGTTATTTTGGAACACTAATTTATATAGATAGGTGAGTTTAACTGGGCGTGGATAGTCAAATTTGACCCTATAAAAATAGCGAAAAAACATAAAGATTTTTGGCCGATTTTGATGAAAACCAGAACAGTATTGTTAGTTTTTTGAAAAATAATTTTCCTAGTCAACAATCGACTTCGTTGATTTCGGAAAAAAAAACACACACCCTATATTATTCCACTATCTAATGACACTTATTAGTAATGGTATAAAAGTTAAAATTTTGTAATTAGAATATGATTTACTTATATTTATAATACGATTATCGAAGATTTTGCAAAATAATAACACTGTATTATAAGTTTTTTGAACTTTCCTAAATTACCTAAAAAGATAAAAAAAATGAAAATGAATTAAAAAAGTAAATGATGTCCTAGCTACTGACGCAGTCGACGGTGAAGCTGCGCAGCGAGTACATGGCCCGCCAGCAGCGCGCGGCCGACGTGTGCGCGCGCAAGCTGCGCGGCCTGCGCGCGCTGGCCGCGCAGCACGCCGCCTGGCTCGCCGACTTGCGGGTGCGTGCTGTGCGCCACATGCGCGCTTGAACCGTAGCTCATCAGGGTTGCCAACAAACAACACTCACAGGTGTTCCATGTTCAGTGATCGTTCGTGGATATTGGGAACACCAGAGACACGAATACGTTGCCAGCTTAAAAAGGAATAAGGTATGATAGGGATTAGGAATTAAGGGAAGGAATGGGGAACCAAAATGAAAGAAAGAAAGAAGAAAGAAGAAAGAATTTTTTTTATTTGTAAACATCGTTTTGAGATGGCAGTAACATAAAATGGGCTTCTTCACTTATCGAACGAAACGAAAGCTGTGAGAGTGAGGTACTACCCCGGTTAAGTTCGGGAGAGGCAGTGGATGCGCATGCGCAAGCGACCCCGGGCCCTCCATTTCCGTGCTGTGGAAGGCCATCGCAGGGATTTTAGTGGGTACAAATCGCCACTTAACCCAATCCCCCTCCCAGGAGTATCGGGTATCTTCTCGAAGATTTCCCTTGCGAAACAAAAAAAACCCCGGTTAAGTCAGCCCAACAGTCCCAGGTAGAACAACATAAAAAAAAATGAATTTGAAATTCAAGGAATTCGAAAGCTGTTTGAGAAAAAGAGCTGAAAATTTGTTTAAATGATTTTTATTTAGTACTCAAACAATCCCCCAAGTCCCAATAGAATATGAGAATGAAATTAAATTAACGATCGTTTGAGTCAAGAAATTAAAAATTTTTCATAACAATGCTTCTAAGCATCATTCCAAAATAAAAGAAATACTTTGTTATATTTCAGAAAGAAGTCGAAAACGTGAAGCTCAACTCAGCGGTGTTGAAGGAGAAGAGGTATCTCGCTGAGAAATATCAGGAGGACATCAAGTACAGGTTAACCGAATATGTTTATATACTTCTGTACTGATGAATTGAATGATTGAGCCCAGAACACGTCGCTCTCTCTAAAAAAAATTCTCTCTTCTAAAAAATCTAAATAAATGTCTTGTAACTTGACCATTCGAAAGTGCTTTAAAAGTCCATTTGAATAAAGTATATTTTATTTATTTATTTTTGGAAACATACAGTTTAAGTACATTTATAAAGAAATGCAATACGGGAAATTAAACCTAAGCTGTTTTCTATGTTAAATGAGACCATACATATTTACATTATCAGTATGGGACTGTGTAAAAACATTAGAACGTAATAAATATATAATTTCAACCCCTAATAATATGATGCTAATTCCATTAAAATAAATTAAATATTTAATTATTAATATTAACATATATATTTGAGTTTGAAAGTTTGAGTCTACTAATAATAGCGGGTTCAAACCCTAGCTAGGCACTCGTGTTTTCGTTGTTCAAAATGTTACAATTTTTTTTTAAATAAGGGATTTTATTATTAGCTCTATACTTTGTTTTAATATTTTGTAATAACGGATCTTGTATGGTAGATTTATTGGGTTATGAATTTAAATTGAAACGGAATATTTAATTTGCAGGGCTATTTTTATATTAAATAATATTAGATTATGTGAGCTTAATAAATTAGGCCCTTTCACAACTTATTTAAGTTTTTTTTTCCTTTGAAATGTTTCCTTGTGAATATTTTATTATCTATTATTAACATTGTTTTGACAGCATACTAACTATATTTATATATATGATAATAATGGGAAAAGGCAAATAACAATGAAATATATATAGAAGCATTAAAAATTATATAAAATCTAAAAATCTGTCGATGTCATTGCAATGAGGCAATGTGCAAACACTGGCATTGCCTCCTTGAATGGCCAAACTGATATATTGGCCAAGATTATTTATTTTTATATTATAGTCATAATATCAACGAGATCTATACTAAATCGCACAGAATAGTATCAACCACAACATATAAACGTCTATACTTCGATTAACATAAGTGTGTCGGTCTGAATTATGCGCACAACGCTGCGCAAAACACTAAATTAGGCAATCAGTACAGTCGTTGAGACATTTCTTTAATTTGAATAAAAATACTTTTTATAAAAATACTCGCTATCCCTTGCGGTTTCACTCGCGTTTGTGATTACTGCTTCGCTCCTGTGAGTCGTAGCGTGATGTATTATAGCCTATAGGCTTCCTCAATAAGTTACCTATGTAACACAAAAATAACTTTTTCAATTCGAACCAGTAGATCTTGAAATTATCGCCTTCAAACAAACAAATAAACTCTTCTGCTTTATAATATTAGTATAGATTTATTAAATTAATGTGTTTAAATCATTATTTATTTTATTACTGCAATTCATATCGGATGTGTTTCTTAAGTAATCGAAAACATTCGTACTGACCAGTGTAATTATTGTAAGTTTTGCGATATTCGTTCTGGGATGTTTTTATTTATCAAATAAATCATGTAAAGATAAATAGAATATAAATGTCTTGTAACGGCTGAAAATATTCAAGAAGATTACGATACCTCCTGTTGTAACTTTCAAACGAAAACGGACTAAAAGTGTTATAAAATTATAATTTCGGGCCTACAACAACTTACGTGGGAGGTATATGAATTTATAACAACGTCAACGTATACATTAAATATTTTAAGTCTTGTGTACACGACTGTACCGTGCGTTCGTACCGTGCGTGCGTAGTTCAGACTCGCCTCGTATCCAGACCGACACACTTACAAGAATCGAGGTATATAGTCTATTTTTCTTAACTAGTCTTACTTAGCAGACGAATATGCCGTATTTCTAGCCACAAATTAAAGTTACATTTACTGGTTGAACTGAATCTTTATTTATAATGTAAAATGAAAAAAAAAATTCGGAAGTTCGTGATTTTCGTTCGGTGTCGTGTTAGCAAATAAGGACAAGTCAAGTGACAGCCAGTCTGACGGCCGGCAGGTGCTCGTCGGCGGTGCGCGCGCTGCGCACGGGCGGCAGCGGCGCGGACGAGCGGCGCGCGCTGGCCGAGCTGCTGGCGGCGCAGCGCGGCGCCGCGCAGCTCGCCGCGCGCCTCGCCTCGCTGCGCCTGCGCGCGCGCGACAAGGAGCTGCAGGTGAGGACTGCTGCTCGCGCCGCGCAGCACCGCTCTGTGCTACTCCCATCCCAGACCACGACAAACATCCGTATGGCCAATAACGTTTCGCCGTGAGCGGGGATCGAAACCGCGACTGTTAACGCTTCAGTCAGTTGCAGTGACCACTGCGCCAACGTGTCTGTCAATACTGTTCGGGCTCGATCAGTGCTACTCGATATTGATCAATTCTGTTTGAGTACTACGCAGTGCTGTCCTCAGTGATATTCAATGCTCAGTGATACTGCAAGTAATACTGCTAGATGATGTTCAGTATTGTTCAGTACTGCTCGGCGCAGCGCAGTGCTACTTAGTTCTGTACACTGCCGCACAGTACTCAGTGCTGTTCGGTACTAATCCGTGCTCAGTACTTTTCGTTGCCGCTCGGTGTCAATACTGATTGATGCTGCTCAATAATACTCGGTACTACATAATAATTTTCAATATTGTTTCTTCTCATTGCTGTTCGGAGTAGCTCAATAGCTCGGTTGTTTCAATCAGCTCAGTGCTGCTCGGTACTAATTAGTGCTACTCAATACTGTAAAGTTTTGGCTCAATGTATAATATTTCTCAGTGCTGCTGCTCAAACCTACTCTTTTTAGCTCATTGTAATTACTTACGGTTAATTAATTTCCGATCAAGCATATTATGGCTTTATGTGTCCCATTACTTATATCCACTCTTTGATTTAGCAACCTTCAAACAATTGATTACTATACTTATATACTTTTTAGCATAATTTTCTTGCTTCGCCAGTGTATTTAATAACAGCAAAAATTTAAAAAGAAAAATAAAACAGAATTTGTATTATTAAAAAAATACACACACATAACACATACAAATTCGTTTCCAATGTCGTCTAATTTTAGATGTTTATAATTAAATTACATTAATGACAGCCGAACGACTAAAAATTAAAAAATTACTTTTACTTTATTTAAAATTAAATTTATACTATAATACAATAATGATGCAATATTGAATGCTCTTAATTTAAAAAATCTGATAATTTTAATATTCTAAAATGCTGATACTAAATTAATAATGGGGTTTGCACGTGAATAGGACCCCGCACCATCAGCAGTTATAAATAAATTAACGCATCACACTCAACGGCCCCTATTAAGATCGCGTGACCTTGTGTCGGGGGTCCGGAAACACACACAGCACTAACAAACACCCCACGACAAACATCCGTATAGCCAATACAGACGTTTGCCATGAGCGGGGATCGAACCCGCGACCGTTAGCGCTTGAGTCAGTTGCAGTGACAACTGCGCCAACGTGTCTGTCAAGTTGCCAAATAAGTACTGTATGTAACAACCATATTAGCTAAAATAAATAAACATATGTTCTATAATATTTTCAGCTGAAAAAATGCCAAGAAGAATATAAGAAAAAGGACACAGTACTGGGCAAGTCTCACAGCGACACCATTTCCTCGATACTCCAACAACAGTGAGTTTATAAACGATTTTATTTTAATAATCCATTGTGAATGTTCGTTTATTTGTTACGTTTTCACGCCTCACAACCTTGAGCGATTTTCATGAAATTTTTGCATTCACGTTGTCGGTATGTAAGAGACAGTAATTTTGATCTAGAATAAGTTATTATTCCAGAGGGATAGAAAAATAAGTTTACATAAGTTACGTTTTCACTCCTAAACCGCTAAACCTAAACTTTAAAATCGACCCCATCGAGTAATCTGTGAAAATACATTTAAAAAGTCTCTGATGAATTGAGAACCTCCTCCTTTTTCGGAAGTTGGTCGAAAAATAAAAATAAAATGAGTATTCTTAACATAAACTAATAACTAATTATATCAATCCACAGAACCATGCAGATATCAAAAATTATAGAAGAAACGAAGCTATTGAAAGATCAACTCGGTGTAGTTTAACTTAATACTTTAATATTAGTAGGCGGGAATTACACTTGTAAGTTTAACCCCCGTAAGTTGTGTAAGGTTACTTACGTGTAACTTACCCTGTAACCAAACCTATCTTGGTTATAGTCTAAGTACTGAACTTACTTACAGGTTACTGTAGTTAAAATACAGTATGTTTAGGTAATTGTAAGTAACTTACGCAAATCTTGAGTAAGTTCGTAAGTAATAATTACAAGTGTAAATTTTGCCTTAGAATTATTCGGACTTTTAATAATAAAAATGTTATTACTAATTTGAAGACTTGAAGAATTGTTGTAACTTGATTTTGAAATAAATGATTTAAAAAAAAATTGATTTGTTTTTTTATAAAATGCATTTTTTTTTTCATTGATTTAATTTTTCGGAATACGTACTTTCTTTTTTATTCGATGTTCTTATGGTGGTATAGGATAATAAGCATTTCTGTACTTAATTTCAAGCAATTTTTTTTTGTTAATAATTAAAAAGGAAAAAGTATTGTTAATATCTCTCATTAATAAATTAGTAAGTATTACCATAGTTTGTGCCTGATTGATGTTTGACATATAAAAAAAGACTTTGTAACTTTATTTTCAAATTAATTGCAAATTTATAAAATAAATATACTGTTTTATTTCAACCTTTCATCAACAGTAGACATTACTGATTTCTTTATCTATTGCCAAATACGAAATTAAAAAAAAAATAATTATTTAATAAATTATTGAATATTTCGACTTAGTATTCTGGGAATGCATTACAGAGATTATATACTGTACTTAATCACCTATATTGTTTAAAAAAGTTAATTTTCATAAGTCGAAGTAGAATTAAGACTTACTAATTACAATGAGCGTTATTAGTAAATTATGTACAATTCACAGTTGTTTTAGTAAACAAAATACATCAAAATTAAAAACTAAAAATTCGTTTTGTAACTTCAGGCGTGCAAGATGTTAAAATATTATATTTTCTAAAATTTTCTTCTAATTTTCCATAACCAAGACAACTGAACTTAAGCTAGGTTAACTTAAGTTGGCTTAAGGGACATTAATTTTAATACGTAAGTAAGTATACAATATTAATACACCACTGTAACAAAAAATATATATATTTTAAAAGATTACTTACAAAGTTCTTGATTTCATTTAAATAAATAACATTAGTGTAATAGGTAAATGTATTTTCTGTTTTAATAAATTGTAAATTGAAGAAATAAAAACATTCTTTGATTTTCAAACCTTTTATTGAGATTCTTTTAATCTTTTATTATTTTTTTCATTAATTTTATTTTTTTTTACATGTCAATAAACACGATAAACTAAATATTTACCCATATGTATGAGTATTATTGATACAATTCATATACCTACATTTATTCATATTTAATCCTAAACACCATTGTAGGAAAGGATATTAAAATTTGAATGCAATATTTAAACTGGATGCTGATAAGCAATAATGTGTCAACCCACAATAAGTCAAATTCGGAGATATATTGATATTTTCTGATAATTCGTTATATGTTAATAATATTTAAAAAAAATTCAAGTCATTAAAACAAAATAAGTACGGAAAAAAGTGTCTTAATTTAATGATTAGACTAATGAATTTACATTTTTTGTGATATTCAATAATATCTATATAATATATATGTGAACAACTTATTATTAGATAAAAATATTATCCAATCTGAATTTAATTCATTATACCTTGTAACAAAAAAGAAAAGAAAAATTGTTGAATACGTCTTCAAACCAATTTATTAAGAATAGATATGATACGTTTAGACGCGATTTTCTTAAAATGGAGCCCGTGTGGCTTGACACAGTATTGCTTATCAGCTTCCAACTGCACTTGTCACAATCGGATGCTCTTGTCAATTTCCATTAAAAAAACCTCATTCAAAACAACTTCGTATACTTTTACATAAGAATTTACTATAAAAACTTACCAAAAATTATAATTACATTACGAACAACCTACTTTAAACTTTTCATATATCAAATAGACTTAGTCTATGATTTTAAGTCATTCATACATTAGTTAGGCTTATATAATTAAATCTATTATGATATCTGATTATTATTATAGTGTCCGGTCACACTTGAACGAAATTTGAGAATCATAACCAAAAATTGTGACACAGCGTTTATGACATTTTAAACTTTTTCCATTTATACTATTCATATTTAATATAACGGGTATCGCGATAACTAATGGTAGTAATACCTTTTTCAAGCACGACGTTTCGACGAAGTTGCATCCGTCGTGGTCACGAGTTGACTGAGGTCAGATAAGAACCGTTATATTATATATTAATTTATGACATATTTTCGACACTTGCAATGAAAACTTCGTAATTTACTTTTTGGCGATTTTAAGGTCTAAACATGTCTTTTTAAAAGAAAAAAAACTTCTTGGTAATGAAACGAAAGACATCGTCTGCACAAACTAATAATTAATAACGTACCATAGAGAAAAAAAAGTATAAAATTACTTTTTTTCTGGTACATTATTAAACAAAATTTCAGGGTACAGTAACAAATATTTTCAAGCAACTATTTAAATTTAAGATGATAGTAATGACAAAATTATTAAAACAATTATAGTCTTAATCAAGACTAAACTAAAAAACGCATTAATAGATCGCCATCTTGGGACGCAAGGTTATAGGTTACAAGTCCCGCTGTGTTACAATTTTTGAAATGACATTAAAGATCAAATTAAACATCGATCAGTGGACCCCAGAACATCTTGGACACTCGCGTCTCGTCTTCCGTGAAGAAGAAGTCTTTGCCGAGCTTCACGAATTCCTTCATCGATAGTTTACCGTCCTGCAACACAAAAACATAATTTAAATTCATACTTTTATTTTACATATTGAACCAAAAATATTGATTGAATTTAATCAGAGGTATGGAAAATCTTTTTACAAATCATTTTAAAAATTTAAATGGGAATTGTAGTAAATATTAATAGATCGTAATAAATGCGAGAATTTAACGATTTCATATTAAATAATTACTATAAAATCGTAACAGCATATTATATTAGTTACAAAATAAATTTATATATATAAATATGTTATA
Source organism: Hypolimnas misippus (assembly GCA_037950945.1). Taxonomy (NCBI): domain Eukaryota; kingdom Metazoa; phylum Arthropoda; class Insecta; order Lepidoptera; family Nymphalidae; genus Hypolimnas; species Hypolimnas misippus. Next base: position 12,678,983 of record JBBEEQ010000031.1, read on the forward strand.
TACAAATCATTAATCCATAAAATGATTTCAAGACTTCTTAATAGCATTTATTGGTCCATATCTCTTTGCATAAAACCTACCCCATTAGTGTCAATGACGGCGAACGCCACGGCTGCGTGTTCATTATCCAGTCCGAGACACTGGAAGAACAGCTTGAACTCGTTCACAGAGATGAACCCTGACTTGTCTTTATCCACTGCCTGTAAAGAAAAATAGAATAGGTACTGTTAAGTTAATTTAAGTAAGTAATTTATCAACTAATTGTTAATTAATATGTTCTTTATATAGATGTTTTACATTTTAATTTTACTGTATACTACATTAATTTAACTAGACAATTATCCTTAACAGTTAATTACAAAAGAAAATCAAAATTTTCGTAAAAAAATAATTTAAAGTAATGTTATGTCTATTTCTTTAATTTTCAATTTTATAATCATTTTAATAATAACAAAATATGTATTACCTTAAACAAATATGGGAGCCATCGATGCGCCTTCTTCTTCAGAGACTTATCGTTAAGCACGTGATGCATATCTTCTAGATACTGCTCCACCGTGACGAAGTTGTAAGGGTCTATCGCACCCCATTGCTCTTCCCAAGTTAACTGGATAATAATAATACCAACATCACATATTTTAAACAATTAAACACCCAATGAAGTACCCTGTGAAACTCCCAATTATTTAGACATAAATTCATACTTTTACTATTTAGTTAACCTTAATTGTTTGAAATGTACAATAATATGGGGCGGGATAATAATATAACAACGCTGATCTCAGCTAAACAGTATAGAAATTTTAAAATATCAAAATAATCGAATGCATAACTAAATTCTATTTTATTCTAATTATAATTTGATAATAACCAACCTTAATAATAGCAGTAAATTCTTTCCCTTGCTGCTCGTCTAAATGTCCTAGGGACTTGAAACGCTCGGAAAAGAGCAGGAAATCGTTGTATGAGATCAGTCCATCCTTGTCAACGTCGAGGATGTTGTGTACTGTACGCATTTTTCGCCGCCAGAACTCGGACTAAAATGTTAAAAAGATATTTAATTTTTTTATGTCTATATACTTAACTGATTTGATTGGTTTTTGTTGTCTTTTTGTTTTTAAACAATATTTTGAGAGCGCATCGTCATTCTATGTTTATGAGGTGACTCTCTCTCTCTCTCCCTTTGGGCCAACATATCAGTTTGCCATTCAAATTCTCAATGCAATGTTATCGACTGATTTTTAGATTTAATAAAGTTTTTAATTCTTCTATTAATATTTTATGGTATTTTTTTTCTTATGTTTTAAATTTGTGATTAATTGTGAAGTTTAGCAATCAAATAACTGTACCAATATAATTATGTAATATAATCATAAAAACGTACTCGTTAATGTATATATTTTTAACTTCATATACTCACACGATCGTAACCCTTGCATTCAGTATCGGAATCGGAGTCGCTTTCGCTGTCAGATTCCTTTTTCCTCCTATTCTCTTCTGGTCTGCCGTGCTGTTTACTGTAATTCCTCCTCAGGGCTCCGGCGTACTCCGCTAGCTCAAGCTCTCTCGGCTCTTGTAAAGTTTGCAAGTAACATACTTTACCATTGCACGTCACTTTTGTGTGAATCAACTGTAACAATTGAATAGTCTTTATTATTAACTTTGTACATATTTTAGTACCAAATTTGTTTCAGATATTACTTTGTCTTAAACTTTAACGAAACTTATTAGTAATACAATTTATGTGTAAAATGTTATTAACAATTATTATCATTTAACTTACAAGATTTTAACTGACCTATTCCCTTCATTTTTTACAACTTTACCAGTCTATAAAAAAAGTTTCTATAAACTAAGTATTAATATCAATAACTACCTGGCTTAAAGAACGGTCATATGATGAAATCGAAAACCTCCTAATTGTCAATAAATAAATATCACACATGTTCACCCACACATACACACGCCAAAACAAACACACATACACACACACGTTTTTGCCTAATTTTAAGCTTAACTATAATTTTTCTTTTCGTTTTATTATTTTTATATTTGTATGGAACATCGTATTGTATTGTTCCGCGGAGGGCCTAATAACTGCGACACAGTTTAATAACTAATGCAGGTATTATGGTCACATTTGTCCTATTATTGTAATTTTTACTTGTTCCTAATTTTTTTTTTTAATAGAACCCTGTATCAGATCTTGCTACGTCCATTATTTAATTTATACATATTGCATTTAAAGAAAAAAGCTACGTCTATTCAATAAGACTAAAAGTACTTAAAACATGTATAATACAATCAATAAAAACGATTACTTGTAGAATACAATAACAACTTAAGGGCTAGTGGCCTTCGTTTTCTACCTTGAATGCCAACAACAGACGTTCACTCGTATTATGTTAAACCGTAGTCAATTGGCGAAGGACGTTATACATTCCTTATACTAAATTATACTTTAAAAGTAGATTACTTTTCTTACATATTTGTATTAATAGACTACAAGCCATCAGGATGTTAATTACACTATGCTTGTTATCTTTTCACAAGTGCATATAATTAATAATTATAAATAACGCATCACATTTAACGTCCCCGATTAAGATCTCGTGGCCTTGTGTCGGTGAAAACACACACAACATTAACACAAAACACTCACACCACGACATATGTAAATCTGTACGCCGTAAGCGGGGATCGAACCTGCGTTAGCGCATCAGTAAATTACAGTGATCACTGCGCCAACGTGTCTGTCAAGTAATAAAGTTTTAATAATAATTGGACAAAGTTTTATCGTAATCGAGTTAACGGTATGACAACATATAACAAGCAAAGATAATTTTTGATATATTAGATACATAAATTTGTAAACATATTTTAGAAAATGTATATTTAGTGTATAAAACGAATGTTCCCTAAAATTGCGCTGCTAAACAACATAAGCACTCAGAGAAAGATAAAATAAAATATGTGTCATGAACGGGACCCGACCATTAACTGTAAAAAAACACCATGTATTGTGATCACTTTCCAATCATTCGTTAGAGTAATATTACTATGAATTGTTTTGTTTTTACGTTCCTTTCCTTCCTACCTACATTAAAAGTGCAATACAAACAGAATAGATGTATTTTATTTTTTTCTAAATGACTAACTTTGGCGTGCTGAGAGAATAGCACGGCCACAAAAACTCTTCGCGTTACGAGTCATACAGAATATGCATTTTAGAACTAAACATAAGTATAACCTATATTAAAAGTTATAAAAGGGTTTTAAAACTACTAGCCGAGTATAGTTATGTAACTTTATTTTCTAATTTACATATTTATAAAATATAAGCCATCAATAAATTATCTTTCGCTACCCGCTTTCTCAATGTTTTATGGTGGGTTTTTCTATGAGGCTTGTTTACATACAAACTTATAGGTCAAAAGTTACGTAATAAATAATTGAGTTTAATAATATACAGTAAGCAACGTGTATACACAGTAATATTTTATACTAAACTCTAAATATTAGTGATTAAACATTTACTGTTATACTACAAAAGATTAAATAAAAACATGTCCAACAAACGTCTAGTGAAACAGTAGAAAATTAAACGTTACTTAAAATCTTGTATAAATTGCTATACTGCGAGTAAAACCATAAAAAAAAACTTATTAATAATATGTTAAATTTACTAAGTCGCTACTTATACATAATATAATATAATATAATGTCTAAAGCGTTTTTAACTTAAAATTGTCCATATACGATATGTAGTACGGGTTTTTATAATCACGCTAGTTAAATCTTTTGCAGTAAGGGAATTACTGTCTTACTACAAACGATGAAATAGAACCATGTTCAATACGTGTTTAGTAAAACAGCGTTTAAAAATTACTACTTACACGTTAATGTGACAGCTAAAATACGTTTTAGATATTATTAAATTCACTTAAGTGTGCGTTTATACATAATTTAACTATCGCTAAAGCGTGTTTAACTCGAAAGTGTCCTTATGCGAGAATTAGTTTTGTAAGTTTCTAATTCTATCAGGAGTAAAGCAAATAACAAAAAACTCATGTGAATCTTTATAAAAGTCTGAGAGCAAGACTTAAAAGTCTTGGATTTGTGATACGGAATTTTACGCGTTTAACGGTACCTCTTCGATTATATTTCATCGATATATTTTTATAAAAAGATAATATTATCTTTTTTTATATATGGAAGCAACAGAGACAAAGCCGCGAGTAAATGGTAGTTATTTATATCTGACCCGAAACAATCTTTCTCTGAGGACCGGCTGTTACAATTTATCCAATTTGAAACAACGTTATTCAATTGCTCAATTTAATGTCGACGATAACTTATATCGTGGAATAAATTGGTGCTTTTGAATTAAATTTTTGCGTACATATCAAATATATATTACTTTAAATACATAAATTATTTATTCATTGAAAATTTAATAATAAAATTTACCTACCATGTGAATTTTCGAACGAGATATTTTTAACCGACTTCCGAAAAAGGTGAAGATTACCAATTCTTAGAGAACTTTTTTACGTTTGTTCACTCTCAATAACGGCTAGACCGATTTGGTTAATTCTTTTTTTGTTTAAAAGTAAATACTTCCAGATGAGTCCCATTCAGTTTTCATCAAAATCCGTTCTGTAGTTTGGCTTTAAAATTTAAATAACAATAGACGAAATCGTATCTTGTACTTTCGAGGTCGGTTCCCCTTTCTTAAAGTCTTGTAATAAGTATTAACAGTAGTAAACATTGTAATTTGTACGTTAATATCATAGTAACATAGTCTATAGGCACCCATTTATTCAATTGAAACTATTGAAGATATAAATCATACCATATTTAACATATTTACTTAACATTTCTAGTACGTTCTATTGTATTCGTAATTTTATACGGAATATTTTAATTACTGTTACAGAAACCAATGATTGAACTAATTTTTACTTTACAGTATTATGTTTTTGTACATGTACATAAGACAACAAAATAAAGTAATCAAATAAACGTTTACAGTTCAAAGTTTATGGATAATTATTTCATAAAGCATAACAATCTGAAGTAGTTTTATAATAGCATTTCATTTTTTATTACGTATCAACTTTAAGTACTTCAACTTACAAAACGATAAAGAATTACCAACATGTGGTCGACTGTACCCGCTAAGTTCCCTGCGCGTGCGCTTGCACAACGGTCAACGACCTCATTATCATAGACAGCATTGCAACTATGTCAACTTAAATATTTACTAACATCGAACTCGGTCTAAGTTATGAGAACCAATATGATATAACTTACTTATTGGTTATGTAAGTTTATTATAAGGGCTAGTCTAGTCACAAGACTAGTCACTTGTCTTAACTTCGTGTAAGTTAAATAAAAATCATTTGCATATTTTTTATTTGTAACCTATACCTTCCTAAATAATGAAGATGCATTAGGCGAATGATTCCGTTTATCCACTCCAAACTATCCACCCAAAGGAAGATACTTTAGGGTGGATAAACGAAATCATCCTATTATGCAAGAAGACATTTTTGATTCGGGCTACTAGTGAAGAAAAACATTAATTAAGCATCGATATTTTTATACGTACTTATTAAATAATTATTTAGTCAATGATTTTATATGAGGTTATTTTATTAAAATTAATTTCATCCTTTAGTTTTATTATTATCTATTAACGTTGTGTCTGTCTATTAACACCCTTCTCTTTGGGGGCTTAAATTGTACTTTATGCATCTGTATCGAAATAGTTTTATTATTATCTATTAACGTTGTTGTCTCATAACTTGATTTAATTTATTGTAATACAATTTTAGATACATTATATTCGTAAACACATATTACCATAGTCTAGGTACAATTTTACAGAAATTGAAAAAAATAATTATAATCATATCACATGTTTACCAATATAATGTAGCTCCAATTATTTATATATATATAATTCAAAATATTGTAGGTAAACTTAACATTTTTACTACAACATAATAATAGCCTCGTTGCTTTTCAAGAATATCGATGCAACTAAAAATGATGAATTTTAGGGAATGGGGTTTTTAAATTTCTTTATTAATGTGTTGGTGTGTTGGTGTATAGCTGCAAAATTTAAACGTTCCCTTGATGTTATAACTTTATTGATTAAAAGAAAAATTCATGATCGCAACTCTTTTTATGATAAAACATCAAAGATTTATGGTCTTTTGACATACTTAGTTCTATTTGTTAGAATTTTGAATTATAAGATACGACATTCTTGCAAACCAGCGATAGTCTTTATCTAATTAGTAAAACATCGTTGCAAAGAAAAATTCTATCAACACTAATGTTAACATAAATTATATGATCTTTAAACTCGATCAATATATGCAAATCAAAATGATCTTGATTTTTTATGTGTTTTAAATTACGAATGACGGTCAATAATAAATATCACTTTGTCCTCAAAATAAACAATTTGCAAATTAGTTCAAGGCTAAAATATTCGCATAAATGTTAAGAGCATTTCAAATTTAAATTGGTTTATGATAAATTAAAGATATCGTATTAACGTTGTCTCATAGTAATGATCATTGACGTAAAATATTACGTATTACGAAATAAAAAAAGATCTTTCCATTATGATCATTGGAATCGTGTATTTTATAATAAGTTGAAACCTTTTATTTCATATTATTATTTCTTATATTATTAAGTTGAAAACAAAACAACAGATAAGTTTGATATATTTTAAATAAATAACTAAAAGAAACTCATTATATAAATTATTTAATAAAATAAAATAATGTATTGGTACTGCAATATTATGTAACTAAATATAATCAAAACAAAAGTTGTAAACCTATAGTCCATTTTTCTTTACTAGTCTTATTTAACAGACAACAATGGCGTACTTATGGCCATACATAAGAGTTATCGATGAGGAATTGTCGAATGATTGAACGGAATCATTTTATAATGAAAAAATATCTTGAAAAATAATGTTCGAAAATTCGTGATTATCGTATCGAGTATTGTTACCAAATAGGACAAGTTAAGAAAAATAGACTATAGATTTTTTTTTTAATGCTCTTTATTGTACACACAAAATACAATGAAAACAAAATAATATAAAAATAACAATATATAACAAAGAATGTACAAAGGCGGACTTATTCCAAGTAGGAATCTCTTCCAGTCAACCTCGTAAGATTCATTCATAAAAATATTAAAAAAATTTATAAACTAAAATATTTACGTCCTCGGAGATATATATAATTACTTTAAATGTGTGAAAGGGTTTTAAAGATATGGCCTAAATTTTAAAACATTAATTAGAAATTAAAAACGTTTTATACACCGCCAGAAAACGTGCCTAATGATAAATTGTTTGTGTACACTACATAACAATATTAAATAACAAAAGAGATAAGACGTTACAAACGGATATTATACAGTATAATATCTTAATGACTTAAGCCATTTCCTAAACCATCTAGTGGCGCCAAGGACCAACACACGCCAAACAAATCCTTTAAGCCTTCGTAATAGAATATAAAATCGCTTGCAAGATATGTTTGACATATTTTCACACATAAAATAGGCAATTCAATGCACCTGTATAATCTACAATACACCTGCGAATGAGAATAATGAGTATTGACTGAATCCTTGTTCTATTCGCTTCCATTATAGAATGCTTTTTAGGACATGATGTCTTTATCTTTAATTAGAATATCGTTTACCTTAAATAGAACTAAGATTATCTTAATGGCGTTTAATAGTCTCTTGTTTCAGAGCTGAAATGGCCTAGTAGTTAGAACATATCGATGTCAAACTATGATCGTGGATTCAAATTCTAGCTAGCACCGCTGAATTTTTAATTGCTAAATTCATATTTTTATTCATCTCGAGCTCGACGGCGAAGGTAAACATCGTGAGGAAACCTGATACATCGGGAAAAATTCTGACATATGAAATAAATATGTCAACCGAATAGATAACCAAAATTTCAAAAATAAAGTAAATTCAAGTACACAGAAAATCAGGTGTAAAAAAAGGAAAAATAAGTTATGTAATTTTTTATGAAAGTCTAAGAACAAAATTTATAATTGTAACTTAAATTTCTCGTCTTAGACCATAATTATAATAGCCTAATAAAAATACGTCTATGGAATATTTATACATGTACGTCCTATTCTACCAATAAACTACAATTTTTTTTTTCAATATATAAAACATTCAAGTGTTATATAAATGCGTGAAAGTTCAATGAACCTAAGTGGACAAAGAACAGAGATCCTACAGTTAAGACTGTATTGACAAGGTCAGGAATAACTTATGCTTCTCAATGCTTATGTTTTTATGAGTGATGCGACTCGATTCGTAATCGAGTCACTCTATATTTTATTACTCGTACTCGCTTTAAAATGTTGAAAAAGTAAATGTTGAAATAGTCCAAAAGCAATTCGTAGTCCCGTTATCTGTCAATGTATGGACGGTGAGCGGCGCTAACCGTAGAGATCGATGTGTTCTAAACACTAGGTGATCTCGCCCCTAGAACTAGTCCCCTTAGTATACAACTTATACTTAGTACATTGAACGAAAGACAATGACGAGGGTTTATATAATAATACCCAATAATGGAGACTAGCATTTAGAAATTAGAAGATCGTACTATCTTACTGCGTTATTCCCGGATAAAACTAGTTTAGTTTAGTACATTTTGGACTTTCCACCGCCCCCCCCCCCCCCCTCATTTGCACCCTTCTCTTGGATACACCCCTTTCATATGAAAGCTATAGCTACGCCCGTGTGTCAATGTACGGTTTCTGTGGAATCAAGCATTATGACTATTCTAGTGCTGCGAATATTCATAGGCGGCGGTAAAAAAATTATATACCTAAAGTCAGGTGCTATTTTTATAAAAAATATATATGCGTTAATAAAAACTAGAAAATAGCTGATAAAATATTCATAGCTAAGAACAATCCTCGATTAAATCAGCTTTCAAACAAAAAAGGCGTTCACGCATTTGTTCATTCGTCAGAGAGCTACGATCCACACGTCAAAATTATAACACCCTTCTATTTGGGGGGCTTAAATTGTACTGTATGCATCTGTATCGAAATGCAGAAGACTACACCGTTTACTAATCAACCTTACGTTTCAAACTTATTTTAATAAAATAAACATTGAAATTGTGATATAACGATTTAACTAGATTACTGTAATATCTTAACCAGTTTATTAAGATTACCAAAAACCTATTGTTTGCGCGTGCGCAATACATGCGGGTGTACGCTCCACGCATGCGTCGAATGTAACGTAAGGGCCATTGAACTTATTACTTAACGTTATATCACGTTTTTCCAATGCTGAAACTAGGTGATAATTGGAAGCTTATAATCAATAATGTGCCAACCCACAAAAAGTCAAATTTAGATATACTTATCGATGTATTCTGATAATGCATCACGTATACATCAAGGCGATATATAAAAAATGTGTTCACATATTTATCATTCGGTAAAATAGTTTTAATTAATATAAAATTATTCCAATAGGGCTAAAATCTATCATTTGTATAATATTCCATGCTGTCTATAATCTAATCTCAGGCACAATCAGTCCCAACAACATACGTTTATATGACAGTGTTCAATCAATATAAAGTCCCCATCGTGATCGTAATTAGACGTTGATAAGCAATACTATGTCAAGCCACATGGACTTCATTTTGAGAAAATGGCGTCTTAAGATGTCAAACCTATTTTTAATAAAACTGTTTGAAGAAGTATATAGCCATCTTTTCTTATCTATGTATTTTGATAAAATGTATAATGGATTTAAAGTATATAGTAAAGAGTTTTATCTTATAAGTTTTTCAAATATATGTGATTAGTGCATAATCCAAAACAATATTATAAACCCTAGGTTAAGAAACTTTTTTCCTTATTATTTAGTTCAGATAACTTGAATTTTTTTATTAATGTTAAATTCGTGATACATATATCGCTGTATAACAACCAGATGAACGTATCTACAAAATATCGAAAATCTTTTTTTTTAAACTAAAACCGTTGAAAATGTTTTCTATGAAATGGTAAAACAACGTAATTTATAATTTCACTAATTCCAAAAAAACGTTATATTATTATTAGAACCACTTTTCATATTATTATTTATATATTTATGTTTATATAGAACCAAAAAAAACTATATTATGAGTACTGCTAAAATAGGAAAAAGTAAATTTTTTAAAACGTAGATACGTTCATCTGACTCTTATACCGCGATATTCAAGTGAAAGACGTATAACAGATTAATACCCTGTGTCTACTACACTGATGACGGTGACGACGCCATCGGGATTTTGTCGGTCGAGCGATGGAAGTCACAACGAAGTCCATTATGGATAGGCTTAAGATGTCACAAACGCGATACTCATAGAGGCTATCCTTGCAATGATACGGAGTGGGCTGGATGCGCAAATAGGGGCATTACTAGAATATAATAGACTAAGAATTAATATATAAGAACTGAGAAAGATAATAAGGCCTGGATTCACATCCTTCGAAATCGTAAGTTATAATAGTATATAAATAAGTATATAATTATATATTGAAGATGTAAAAAGTGAATTGGAAATAAAAAAGGGTGGAGTTAAAGGAATTTGTTCAATAAAAATAAAAACAAATTAATGTATTAGAATAGTGCCTATTAGTCATCTTTAATACGAATCATTCTTTTTCAAATAATTGATAGATCATGTATTAATAAAAGTTTAAACGATCACGGACGCCATACCTCCAAGCGTCATGGAGATTAAATTAATATAATATCAAAAACCAGTATTATTTTCAAACAATTTGACGCAAATGCCTTATAAAACGTGTTTTTTTATATATCAAACTATGATCAATTGTCAGAATAAAATTTTATGAGGGTAGGATTATTGTGCTACCTGCTTACATAATGACACATGAAAAACCCCTCTTAGGTACGCAGGTAAGAACCATATACAAATAAATAGACAATTCATATTCGATTTTATAATTACGTAATCCTATGGAATCAAGAAAAAAATCGCTTTTAATTTTTTATACTATAATACTTATTAAATTTGGTTTTAATTTTTTTTACAAATCATGTGAAATACAGTGACAAATATTAAACTTGGAATTTCTAAATACATTTAAAAGGCTTAACTTATAAAATCTATAGATAAGAAGTACATATCTACTGTATATATACTTCCATATAACCAGATTCATTATAAAATTGAATAAAACTGGTTTGGAATGAATTAATAATAACCGGCGAATAGACTTGAATCTTAATGTGACCACCGTTAGAGGATACAAAAAAAAATTTTTTTGCTCTTCTGTCCAAAGCATATAACGAGTTTTTACATTAACATAATATTAAAACTTCGCTCTAAATGTTATAACATAGCGTTGTACATAAAATTAACGTAATACTTTGATGTTCAATATAATATTTAAAAAATAGTAATTACCTTTGTTATTACTTCATTTAGTAATAAATAAATAATAGTAATAAATTTAAAAAAGTATAAATTTACACATAATATAACATATAAATTTTGTGACTGTATCAAAAATAAATTTCTGAAATATTAAAAAAAATATTATATATGTATCTAGTTATATACTTGGTTTATAATGTAATCCATTACGTTTAAGTTTAGCCACAATATTTATCTATACGCCCGAACAGATATCTAAAATACCTAAAACATCTGGTCGAATTTAAATCCATGATCATTGATTCATAACCAAGTGTTCCACTAAGCCATATCGACTTTTAATTCTTAAGATTTTTTCAGTCAAGGTCATTCAACGTTATAAAATGAAATAATATACGAAAATCCAGTTTTAAAGTCCTGAATGAAACCAGAAACACGTTCTACAAGGAACTACAACACGAAAATGTCAAGGACATTACGGTATAAACTTTCGCCATCCCTTCTTGATAACACGTTTATGTAAAAAAAACGAAAGTCCCTTCCCGATTATTATTTTTTTTTATCTCTTATTATTATATTATAGGTTGGCGCAGTGGTCACTGCTCTGAAGCGCTAACGGTCGCGGATTCGATCCTCACTTACGGTACACGTCTGTCTGGTCATAAGGATGTATATCGTGATGGTGTTGTGTTTGTGTTGTTTGTTTCCGGACCTCCAGCACAGGATCATAAGATCCTAATAAGGCCGTGGAGTGTGGAGCGTTTATTTATTATTATTTTAAAACCGGCAACGCATTCGTGACTCTATAGGATGGATATATACGTCCATCCTGCTCAAAAAAACAGTTTTTTTTATTTTTTTTTAAGTTAATATCGACCAAAGTTGCACGTAATAATTTCGACAATTACGCTAAATTTTAACTTTGACAGCCTTTCTTACAAAGATATGATTTTGGATCTTGGTTAAATATGATAGGAAATATCAATAAACATTATTTTATATACATAACAGTTGACGAATATGTACATAAGAATAAATCCAATAGAGAGGGAGCGGAAAGTCGAACGACTTTCCGCGATTTGAACATCTTTTTTTCTTGTAACAGGTACTTCGTAGAAGGTTTTACGGCAAAAAAAAAAAATTAACGGCTATACACACTTTTCTAATCTAGCCTTAGCTCTCTTAATATAGCACTCAGTCGTTTCACAGTTCCCCCGAATGACAGATTATGCGATGTAAACATCCTATAACGGCTGCATAGGTAATTATAGAATTCGACCGTAGTTTATGAAATTTTCAATCGATTTCAAGGTTGACCACAGATAATCTATTCTCAAATTGACCACAGACTTTAACAATAAATAAAAGTTATATGTATATGCGTGTGCGTTTCAAATAGATACGTGTGTATAATATTTCTTCATTGATTTGATGCATTTTTATGCATAATTTAAAAAAAGTATTTTCAAGTATTGTCATTCTCTAGATAAACTAAAAATGTGAGAAATTTCGTACTCCTCCGTCCGTCCGTCAGAGTAATATTCGTCAAAAGAGATACAAAGATTTTGCTTGACGTATTAATATATAGATATTATATATTCAAATTTGAATTGAATATTTATACTTAAGACGGGATAAATTTTGTCGGGTCAACTATTGTTATAAATGGATGCTGATAAGAAATAATGTGTCAACCCACAAAAAGTCAAATTCGAAGATATTGATGTATTTTGATAGTGTGATAACAATATTAAATATAATTTTAAGTTATATAAACCGAATATGTACGGAAAAAGTTTCTTAATTTAATGCCTCAAATTTCAAGTGCGTTCCATATTGTGCAATTTATACAATAATCTCAAATATTTGAAAAACTTATTATTAGATAACACCTTAAGTATATCAATCTGCTTTTAATTCATTACACCTTTTATCAAAGTAGAAAAGAAAAGATGGATATATACGTCTTAAAACAAATTGATTAAGAATAGGTTTGACATCTTTAGACGGCATTTTCTTAAAATAAAGTTCGTGTGGCTTGACACAGTATTGTATATCAGCGTCCATATTTAAAGCCTATTTATAAGCATTGCAAGTATGATGCTTTTATAGAGTAAAGAACTATACACGTGTATACTATACAAACATCACGTAGGCCAAAGCGATGTTTATTTACAATTTATTGTTTTGATCGAAGCAAGGTCAGATTTCATATGAATTACTTCCGATATAAACACCCATTAACTTTATTATTGTTAAGTTACGTACTGTGGACAAATGCAAAAAATCGTCTCATCGTAAGTATTCTACATACAAACAAGTGAGACTACTAAAAGCTTGGCGTCAAAGTTTTTTATTAAAAGCTTTTGCTACCAATGCCAGCTTGAGGCTTTGTCCACGTTAATGTGTCTGTGTCTCTGTCTGTCATCATAGCTCTCAAACAAACCGATCTCATTTGATTTTTTCTGTTTGACAACTGATGTGATCGAGATCGGTTATAATTTATGAATCTTTCAATTTTATCCTATTTACACTAATTTCATTCATTAGTGGCTTGGATGTTAATTTATCAACAATTTCGCATTTGCGTTTTTTATAGTAAATACAATAGAAATTCAAATATTTCACAAGTACTTAGCGTTTTGTGTGTACTTTTATGATTAGTCCCGTATCTAGTAATTAGACTTTACCGTCTCAATTTTCAAACACCCATAATTTTTTTTCATAAAGACCTTTTTAATGTGATTTAGTAAAGAGTAAATTGTCTTTCAGTAATCTTTCGTACTTTCTACTTAATTTTCTAAACTTGTTTATAATCCCACAAAATGCTTACCCTTTATCTAGCAACACACAGATCGTTTGCTTGGTCGAATCCAAATAAAAGAAAAACGATTAAAAAGAGGTTAAAATATCCAATTATACTAACTAAGCACCTTGAAGTGACCAGTGATCCCGTAACGGCATTATAAATTAACACACAATTGAGGGCATTTACTGAAATGATTTATAAAATTCACCCCAATTGTAATAATATCAAGGTACATATTTCTGAATGAGTATGAATATCGGAGGGGAATGATAAGAATTTATCTGGGGTCAAACTTTTTATAATAAAATTGTAACAGACAATTGGGATGTTATTTTTTCATATGTTTACAATGTTCTTATCGTGAATACAATAACTCGCAAAGTGATTTGAGTTTTTTAATACTAATAGCTGGCAAGCGGGCAGGCTGGATGTTAAATGATCATATTTGCAACACTAGAAAAGCTACAAATGTGTTGACAGATTATAAAGGAGTAAGGGATGAAAAGGAAAAAGGAAATAAGGAAAGGAATGGGGAGAAGGTGAGGTTTCCGGCTTTCTCAATCACCGTACGAAACCCACTATAATTACTAAGTACTTTACGCCTATCATTAAATAATACGAAATTAACTAATGTATGAAATAAATCGTTTGTTCCTTTGAATGCGCTGATCTAATAATCTTCTAGATTTTTTAAAGCACGTTATATATATCCTAAAAATATTACATCCTGGTCTATAACAGTTTTTTTTGTTCGGTTTGATATTTAATTTCAGATAAGCACCAGTATGCATATTTACAATTTTTTTGGGCTAGAATTTATGACTATTTTCGAGTAGCCATTACTTTGCTGAGAGTCGCGTTCATAAAAAATCTTCGAACTAGACCTGTTCCAAGTCTAACAAAAAAACCTGAATTTGCTTAACAATTTAAACAATAAACTTTATCCATAACGTACAACATTTACTTTTTTAATTTCGGTATTTTAATGACAACAAAAATTATGTATTGCAAACTAAATGCTTATTAGTTAAAATAATAAATAATTTAATTATCTCGAGTTACTAAGTGGTGTAAAATGATAACAGTTAGCCAATTTATCTATAATTGAAATAACGACTGGCTTTTGCTCGCGACTTTGCTCGCATTAATGTAGATTTTGTTTCAAAATAATTCGTATATAAGTATGCGTAAAATATAGCATATGGCCGTCTAAAATAACTCTTATTACTATGAGATAAATTATTGTTTTTAATATTCATTTCTTCTTTAATAAAAAAGGTTAAATATCCTCTCAGGAATGTGAATTTACAACAATATCGTCGGATCTTGTTCGTAGACCATAGACATTTTTATTATTTTTATTCTCCAATGCATGGGAGCGTGCAGTAGAATGCGGGGGTTTAAATTTTTTTTATAGACTGTACTCGTTATATGGTGCATGGAGCATCGGTCCGATTCTATTCCGTTTTTATACCTGTTTTTTAAAGAATGTTTTATAATTTTTAATGGCGTTATCTTATAGCTATTAAAGTAATTTTTTTCTAATAAACTTACCTTCATCTGATTCTGGACACTGGTATTTGAAAGAACAGCCGCTGATCTCTCCAAGTTCAATACAGCGGAACGAAATCCAAGTCTCATCAGAGACAACGCCATTTTGTCACTATTCCAATCACTCCTTATCTTACATCTAATATTAATATTATTTTTTATATATAATTAAAAAATATAAAATAAAAAAAAAAGTAATTTCACAATAACGTCGTTGTCCAATGTAAACGCGACGAAGTTTGATTTGAAATTCGAATGCGTTCGGTTTTATTGGACGCTGAGGAAGAGTGGGGCGAGCTTGTTTCCTACCGGTACGAAAGTGGTTAATGTTAAAGATAGATATGGAAAAAATGCATCACTATAGCCCTTAAAGTAGTGATTTAAGGGAGTATTTCGGGTGCATATTATATGCGAATCAGAACATGCGGTCTTTGTAAGCGTACGTGTCTACGGGCTTCTGTTTTGTTTACCGGCTGTTTACGGCCGTATTTCAAGCGATTTTAGTCATTAGGTTGGTAGTAATTAAAAAAAATGTTCCGTGTGTCGTATTTTTTGTCATTTTAGAAGCGATAGTAAATTCGAGGACGGTTTTCGATAGTTATATTTACTTTGGTTATGAATTTAGAAGGGAGTTAATATCCGACTACGCTAGTACCTACACGTAGGCACATACATTATAGTAATTGTAATCTGGGTTAACGGTTTCCAATATTATGTCTAGATAAAGTAATTAAAACTTATTATTGTCTTTAATGATAATAGATAATTTAAATATAGATTTTCCTTATTTACGTTAAACAAAAATTATTATTTATGTCTTATAGTACTCAATATTGGGCACGTAGTCTTAATTAATTATGTTATTAGCGGCCTCGCTCAACTTCATCTGCGAATTAATGTTATTATTTAAATATGTTATAAATTCATGGATTTTAGCTCCCGGAATGGCAATCACTTGACGACGACGTTGTCTAGGAACCAGCAATATTGAATATGACAGAGTATCTTTAAGTCAGCAATATCTATTTTTTTTAATGTATATGTCATTTTATGTATAATCTATATATACAGTTAAGCTTTATCAAAATCTGTTTATTAGTTTTTGCGAGAAAAGGCAACAAATATCCATCCATCTATCCTTTCTTCCACCCTCACTATCTAGTTATTTTAGCAGTAATAGGACTAGCTCTACCCCGGCGTTTTACCCACGGCCCTGTAAAATAAAACCACATCCAAAAAAGGTTCTCAATTCGTCGGGCACTTTTTTTTTAAATATAGGTTAATTAATTACTCGAGAACTGCTGAAATACTAAGGAAAAGAATAGCTATAGTAGCTACTTCACGGCGATCTTTTGTGAGAGTGAGGTACTGCCCAATCGAACCAGCCCGTATACAAGCTGTAGTCACTAGTCTACATCTTTACGACGTATATAGCTCGTAGCATTATGAGCCTACAATAAACAAACTGTTTAACCCCAAAGAATTTATCAAATCGGACAAGTGGATCCTGAGATAAACGTCTTAAAAAACAACTAATAGCTCCAGTTTCATATATTAGTATTTAGTACTAAATAAAAATTAATAATGATAATAAAACAAAATAAGTAATGATAAATGATACCTTTAAATATATTGATTACGTACCACATTATTACGTTGCGTATTTGAGTAAGAGAACCAAAAACATTTTCTGACTCCCGCCTCTACACGCCTGATATCCTTTAAAAGCTGGAAACACATTTGTGGCTTCTTTGGCGTTGCAATTGTCCATAGGCGGCGGTGATCACTTAACGTCAGGTTTCCTGCCTGCTCATCACACTATTCTTCTGTATGGTAAATTGATTGCCCTGACAAACGCCGCTGCTAAATATTTAAGAATTACTCTTGTTTTAAGCCTCGGAAACAATAATTTGTTTCTGGATGACATGAGTACAAAATACATACAAAGGGTATGCAATTTTATGATGATCGGTTCAGTAGTTTAGGCTTGAAAGCGTTACACACAAACACACATTCGTTTTGATAATTAAAAAAAAAGCTGGTAGTGTTTACACAGCTTAAAATAAGCCACCAAAGGAACGATCGAGTGCAGGTGTGTAGCCAAAATAGTCTCGTAAAAATTTGAAATCGGGGAATACCGAGATGCAAGATTTTTTTTAATATGCCAACTACTTAATCCATTGTTAAATACTTGGTTATTCTGAAAGAAAACCAAGAAAGGGGCGTATATCTGGTAAGTTATTGCTGGACCTAAGACACTAGTTGGAGCGAGATAAGAGACAGTTCTGAAAGCCAGGTAGACGAAGCGAAGAGACGCAAGTAAAAAAAAATGGCGCCATTTTATGACATTGGTCACTACCATTTTTACTTACTGTCTATGTATTTAATCAACCAAAAAGTATCTAAGGCGATTGTAAGCCATGACAAATAACAGAATTCATGTTTTCGGGGTAAAAAGTTGGTACTTTTATAAGTTCAGATGATGTCAGTCATATTTCAACTATTTAAAATAATTAAGCAAAATACGCAATTTCGTTTACTTGGATGTCTTAAGTATTTCAGTTATTCCGCTGCGTTTCGTACTTTTCGAATTCGAAAAAAGAAAAGGTTCTACATTAGGCTGTACATATTTTTATTGTTAACTAGCTAAACCGACGAACTTCGCATCGTCTCACAGTCGATTCTTCATTTTTATATATTTTTGGATGGCAAAATTCTTGATAGCCAAGAATATAGAATTCATTAAAAAAAATAGCAGTGATAGTAACAGAGCGATGCCAAACAATACAAAAGCTACGCTGATAATGAGTAATTAGAAACTAAAACCATACAACATCAGAAAAAACAACATATACCGCAGCTACTCTGTGGTAGCGTTAAAGATTATTTTTAACCGTCGACCTAAAAATAGGGGTTATAAGTTTTACGTGTGCATGTCTGTCTGGGGCACCGTAACTCTTTAACGAATGGATCAATTTTGATGCGGTTTTTACCCTTTAGAACCTGTTGTAATCGAGATGGTTTTGGTAAAGAAACCGTAAAAGTAAAAAAAAATTGTCGAAGAGACCTCGTTCGGTATTCTTCCCATGTTTTGATATATCAGTAAACATTATTTTAAAAAGAATTTGTGATTATTTAAATAATAAAACGAAGTAAAATTTATACTCTTTATTATATTACATCTTTGTAAATTATATCGAGATTTATAGTTGTAATGATATTTCCAAGCTATTCTGTTGAGAAAATAATCTAAAAATGTAAAAGATAATTCTTTTCTTTAATGTATTAATTGAATCATTTTTATGTAAAATACATATATAAATACAAATTATAAATCAAAATGACACTACTCAAAATACTTCACTATACTTCAAAGTACAAATAGTAACCGTTAATATTTTATTGAACTTAACTTTAAAACATTAGTATAATAAAATTTTGTTTACATTATGTATAACTACTAATAAAATCAATCATTTTAATTCCTTCTATGATATTAAAAGAAATCAAAATGGTTGTATTATCAATGACACAAAGTATATATTTATATAAAGAATCACTTATACTGGATACTTGATTATCTGGACTCATATAGATTCGTGATAATATTGTACACAAACTGCGAGAAACATCTTTGTAGACATATACCCAACACTATCTTCAGTTTCCATCTTATATCTTTTTGTTTATTTCAATTCATTTTAATTTGTTTTTGTAATTTTGAAAAAACTTCTAATCTAACATTATGTTATATATTTACATAACAAATGTAATTGTATGATACCAAAACATAACCCTTCATGAGCAACGTAGGCAGGTGAATATTTGGACGCTGATAAGCAATACCGTGTTAAGCCACATGGACTTCATTTTGAGAAAATGGTGTTGATGTCAAACATATTCTTAATAAATCTGTTTGAAGAAGTATACATGTATCTTTTCTTTTCTATTTTGATAAAAAGTATAATTAATTAAAAGCAGAATTGGTATAGTAAAGAGTTTTGCCTAATAATAAGTCTTTCAAATACATGAGATTATTGTATTATCTACAACATGGAACAAACTTCAACACTCTAAACCCCAGATGAAGAAACCTTTTTTCCATACTTAATTAACACAAATGATTACATAATACATTATCAGTATCAATATCTCTAAATTTGACTTTATGTGGGTTCACACATTATGGCTTATCAGCATCCATTAATCATCCGAATTATCAACAACAATTAATCCAGTTAATCGAATCTCCACTGCACTACCTTACATATATAATGAAATATTTATACCGACAATACAACTTAAATATATTAAAACAATTTTCTTATTCACTATGCCTTCTTGTATTCAATTCTTTCTACTTTAACTTCATCGCCAAGCAGTTTGTAGACATACGTTACGACTGTTGAGCTTTGAATATCCATTAATACGAATGACGGTGTTGCATTCCTGTAAAACAACATAAATTTTCACTTAGATTTATGAGATATTAAATACAGTAGCCTGAATTTACGCAATAAGTAAGTAAGACAGCCGTGTAAGAAAGTTTGCCAAGGTAAGTACAATAAAATTTTGCATAAATACAAATAAATTCTCTTGAGATGAACCAGATGCATAATGACAGAGATATAATTTTAAAATACTTATACTTATTATTAAAGTATTTGTCTTAGTAAAAATTATGTTTGTTGAAATATAATACTATAAATAAAATTATTATATATTGAAGAAGAAACTCTACATTCAAACAATGTATGTCTCAACATTCACACATTAGTAAATCTCGCTCTGAGATTTTTTTTACAACTTTTCTTAATAAAGTACTTTTATAAAAATCATTTTAGTTGTTACTTTTACTTACCTAAATAAAGGACTATAAGCACCAGTTGCAGAACCAGGGTTGATATAAAATTTATTCTCATGTTCGTAAGCCTCAAATCTATGAGTATGACCTGATATAAGAATGTCTACGTCCAGCTGCCTTTGTACTAACGCTAATGACTCCTCATCACCCCATGGAACTACTTGGTGACCATGGATGAGTCCAATACGGAATTGTCCCACAGTTATCACCTTCTGTTCAGGATATGTTGAGTTCTACAAAGAATTTTACAAAATTTTACAGTAACATACAGTAATATAATATAAAGATTAATAAAGTTTTTTAATTAACTCATCCACTTTGCCAGACACCAGGCATGTCCATTTACAATACATTCAACACATAGTGCAGTGAATGTGTTAATATTATAATTGACTTCAAGAGAACAGTATAGTTATGGTGTTTGTGGTTCCCAATTCATAAAGGTTTTGTGTAACATACATTTATAAATAAACTAACCTCGTCAAAGTCTCCCCTAACGACATGGACGTCACTAGCCAAAGTCTTCAGATAGTCGTACGATTCTTTAGTACATAGATTCCCAGTGCACAATATGTGTTGAATCCTTCCTGGCAGCAGTAGCTTTTTGAACTTGGGCGGCAAGCTGCTACAACGATGTGGAATGTGAAGATCGCCGAGAACTAAGACCAGCTGAAAGTGTATAATTCACTAATTAGAAAAATTTTGAATAATTTTTTACAATGCCAGATAAAGTCATGTGTTCATCATCATAATCATGTTTGGAAATTATTTATTGTATTTAGATGTATTTTATTTTAGATAAAGAGTTATTTCTTTGATTTTTATAAGAAACAGAACTTTAACATCTACTTTTTAAAACATCGAGGGCATTTTTATGAAATATTTACCATTATATCAATGATTTCTGGTATCTCTCGCTGTAAATATAAAAACTTATGTCCCTAGTTACGTGTTAGTATTGGTAGGGGAGATATTTTCGTAGTTTTGAGGTTTTTTTCACATTAATTATCAGTTTACTCCCACTTTAAAACGAAGTAAAGCAAATTACCGATCAGTCAATTAACATTGACATAAACAGACAGTTGACATTTATAGTAAATAATTCCTTGATTTAACCGTAAAAACTTTTAATCAGAATTACTTTTATAAAATAATATAACTATATTTATTGTGTAAAACTTAAATGATTTAAATATATAAGCGAGAATAGGTCTGAAAATTTGAGCATTAATTGAAAAGAGAAATTCGAATTATGATTTAGTCTGTATTTTGATATAGAATTATAACGCTATACACAATTTCTCCCTACATTTATAAATAATACCTCAACTTGGTAACCCTGTTAACATTGACAATGAGTTTTACACTTCTTTGATTTATGTTTCGCTAAAACAAAAAACAAAATGTCTTAAAATATGAATAAAACTTGATAAAATATAATATGTTACTCTAGTTAAGTAGTCTTTTAATTATTTTGGTTATATACATATTTTTGTACATTTATGTAATTATTAACATACATTATTTTTGTGACAAAATCAAATTAAAAAAAATACTTGTATCAGATCAGTGACAATATTAATGTATTGATACTATTGAAAATCAATTATCACCCAATATCAGAAGCTTAGAATAAAGATTAAAAAAAAATTCTTAGTGTAGTGATAATGAAGTACTTTCTTAAATAAATTATTTAATTTTATTTCTAATAAAATTATGCTTTTCCGGTATTATAAATAATGTAAATTTGGCAATTAAAACTCGCAACACTAAATAGCACGTCACTTTCCTCTGTTGTCTCTGCTTGCATCTGAATTGAAGAATTTCATGGTGTTGTGGGTGACACATATACGTAGAAAAATTTTAGTGTAAGACACCACATTGGCACCAACTGTTGGGAAATGGAATCAATGGAATATGAGCTCGCTAGAAATCTCACTCTGTTGTTTTTCGTGGAGCGCCTGCTCGATAAAGGCGAGCCGAGAACGTTGCACGATCTTTCCTGTCAGTTTGGTGCCAAGGGTTTCACCAAGGAGATGCGTCAGATCGCTGGCGGGTCGCAGTCGGGCCTGAAGAAGTTCCTGGCTCAATACCCCGCGTTGTTCAACATAGACGGGGACTATGTTGATATCAACACGTTTCAAAGGCACCCTAGCGGCGCTGGCGCGTCATCCAACAACGATTACATCGAGGAGGCGAAGGAATATTTCGCCAGCAAGATGATCCAGTACGGTGAGGGGACCGAAGTGCCGATAAAGAGTCTCCTGGGGCACCGCAGCCAGGCCTCCCCGCAGGTGCGCCACATTTCCGGGCAGCGCATAAAGGAGTTTAAGGATTTCCTCTTAAAGCACCCGGACACCTTCCAGATCATCGAAGATAACGTCGTTCTAGTCAGTGATATTAATCATAGGCGAGATAATGCACATGGCAACTCTGAGCAATTTCACAATTTGCCCGTGGCTAATATAAACACGGACACTGCTCAACAGTTATTAGATTATGTTGCACAGTGTATTGAGGCCAAGGGCCCGGTGATGGTGGACCAACTTTTCCACCTTATTGTGTCACGCTTCCCACAAGAATATTGGTATCAGATGTTCAAAACGCCGGCCGATTTAAGTGCTTTCCTGAAAATATTTTCAGACAGCTTCCACGTACAATCTAACCTCGTCACATTAATTAGCAAACCAAAAATACCTGTAATGTATCTAAATGCAAAAACAAAAGTAAAGACTGATCCACCAAAGCAAGTGGTTGAAGAGAAACCAGTCTCCCCCGTCCCTCCAATATCAGAAAGTCCTACACCTTCAGATGGCACAAAAAGCCCTGCAAATAGGATACTCAGCCCCATTGAATCTCCCCGTGGTCCACAGGCAAATATTGCAAATCAAACACTCAAGCAGAGAATAAACTCAATCGTCATTAAGAATTTAGCAGAAAATATGGTCAGAGACAGAGTAAATAACCATTTAAATGCTCGAGCTACTGAGGAAACTAATGGGATGATGAGCATAAGAAATAATATGATGGGGGAAGCCTGGAGACAGAAAGTGTTGCAGAGCGCAACAGTCATAGCAAATGTAAGAGAGTGTGCCACGCTAGTTGACAGCATTATAAATGTCAAGCGTACTTCAAAAAGTATAGTATCCTTTGACTGCGAAGGTATCAATTTGGGCTTAAAAGGTGTCCTGACTCTGTGCCAGATTGCAACCATGAATGGAGAAGTTTATATTCTTGATATTATGGCCTGTCCTGGAATGGTAGTCGAAGGAAAAATTAAAGAGCTTTTAGAGAGTGAAACTGTTGTTAAAATTATTCATGACTGCCGCAATGACTCAGTCAATTTACACAATCAGTTCGAGATAACTTTAAAAAATGTTTTTGATACACAGGCGGCTCATGCAGTGTTACAATTACAACAGCAAGGTGTTCCTGTATACAAAGTTAAAAATTTAAGTCTCAATGCACTATGTGAATTGTATAATGCTCCGATGAATCCAATGAAGGAGCAACTGAAGAATGTGTATCGAAGAGATCAGCGATACTGGGCCAGGAGGCCGCTAACAAAAGATATGATTATTTATGCTGCTTCTGACGTCCTATCTTTAGTTAACCCTGCTATTTATGCTTATATGTCAAGTAATATTAAGCCTGAAAATCAACAGCTTTTTGAAGAACTTTCAAATGAACAGGTCTTTATGCACATTCAACCAACAGAGGTTAAATTGAGAAAACGTCAAAGGAAAATAAACACAGAAGTTGGTGAACTAAAACAGAAATTAGCAGAGACAACCAAAAATATTGTCTTAAGCAATAGAGAAATAAGATTACTCAGATATTTAGAACTTACTGAGGAAGAGAAGGAAAAACTTAAAGGCTGTCACAAAATATCTAAAAAATTAGAAAAGCTTGAAGCAATGGGTCAAGACAAGGACAGCGATTCTGATGATGATGAAAAAGAAAACGAGATGGCTAGCTTAGAGTCAAACCCTTCTGATTCCATATCCTCACCACACTCAACACAGCCCCCAAGCCTTACTGAATCTATGCAAATGATGGATGAAATTCTATCAGACACAAATATGGATAAAGTTGAAAAGATAAACCGTTTGGAAGCCATTCTCTCGGCAGTGGCGCCGTTAAGTGGAGAGCTGGAGGACAAATTTTCACAAACAATGGAACAGACACTGCCCCTACTTAAAAACAAAGATTGGTCAAACTTAAGCCAAATCTTGAATATCGGGGACACAGATAGGAAAAACTGTTGTTGCAAATGCCATAATTCTGTCGATGATATCAAGTGCAATGATCTCAACGAAACAAAGAAAGCTGAGGTCGGCTCGCAAACTCTGAGCACGGGGGACATCGTGATCACGAGGATTCACTTCAGAGAGGAGGACAAATTGAACGAGAGGATTCTCGACGCTTCTCCGCTTAGCAAGAGGGTAGGTATCAACAATATGTCTTGATGACGCTCAGACAACGAAAATGAATCTTCCATTTTTCTGAGTGCCACAGTTTAATTTCGTAACTACTCCCGTATGTGATCAATTAAATTTTTTACTTAGTTTTTAAGTTTTAAAAGTGTTTAGAAGCGTAGAATCTTAAAACTGGGTTCATGGTCTAGTTTACTGAGTGTCCGATAGCGGTGTTTGTTCAAGATTGAATTAATTATGTAGTGAGGACATGCATTAGCGAGTGTATAAACGCCTACGCCGTATGCTCATTTGAGCGGAGACTTGCGTGTACATTCGAACAAATGCAACGGTTTTGCGCATAATATATACGGCTACTTAATTCCTTCATCTGGAATTGTCAGTATCTGCTGTTCGATCACTTATTTTATAGTTATTTATTTGGCTATTGCCGAAGCGATCCGAACTTATATGTGATAGATTTATGGCCTTGATTTTTTCTCGATCTGTTTTGCATTGTAAATAAGATAACTATGATAATATTGTTTAGCATGCGGTAATCTTTGCTCTAAAATCGGAATGATCGAGTACGTTTCAATAAGATAGAGCGAGGTGTATCTTTTTTATATTTATCACTCTGTATTGTA
Organism: Hypolimnas misippus; assembly: GCA_037950945.1. Lineage (NCBI taxonomy): Eukaryota > Metazoa > Arthropoda > Insecta > Lepidoptera > Nymphalidae > Hypolimnas > Hypolimnas misippus. The sequence goes on from JBBEEQ010000031.1 coordinate 12,704,760, forward strand.
GCTCTTGCTACTAAAAACTATATCGAAAATGGCAATAATAGTTATACAATAAAAGTTTTATTGTTCAAATATTTAACTGAATATTGTTTAGATTTACACTAGTGTTTAATCATTATTACATAGGGTTAGTGTTGAAAGAGATTTAATATTACGAGGCGGTGCTTGGAAAATAACTTATTGTAGGTATAACGAGTTAAATGAATTAACTGTTTAATATTGTGTACAATAGCGGAAGGTCTATTGATTTTTTTTTAAATAATTTTGTGCCTTCGAGTCATATCCGACGGATGCCTTTAAGAAATACTAATAATGTGGACGTGTAGCTTTTATACGTATTTAGGAAAATATGTACACATACTTTAGATGAGATTTATTTATAAAAATTCTCGTTAGATCGATGTCGTTTAGGATTTTTACAAAAATGAAATAAATGTCGAAAGACATCTACAAATGTATTGTCAATGTAAGTTAGATTCATTGAACAGTAGGTGTTTCTAAACATGTTGAATTATTTCGAATAGTTTATTCCTGTGTTATATACATAATAAATACGTTAAAACTTAAGTGATATGTTATATTACGCTTGATTTACTAGTTGCCTATATTTATTAGCATGTTTAGCTTTTTATGTATTACTCATCAGTATTGCCTAAATCCAAATTTTATTTCCAAATATTTTGTATGTAAATACAGAATAGCAGTTTTTAAATTTATAAAGCTTAATCTAAATTTTTCTGGCGTCCATTTTAGCTAATTTAACGATTTTTTATTGTAATGTTTTGTGCCCTTAACAATGCACAATTTTGAAAGTTTTTGCATACATTTTGTATTTTGCAAAAAAAAAAATATTTTTTCAGTGCCACTAATAATTTTTAAACTTGTAAGGAGCATTTTTAGTCAATGTAAGCTGATTGACCGTCTGTTATAATTATTTAACTTAAACTGAGAAGTAACACTTTTCAATTGTAAAAACCAAGTTTGTCGGTTACTAAAATGTAGCAAATTAGCTGTTTATTAATTTGCACATTGTTTATGTTTATTATAAATAAAACTTTTAAAATATGTTGTTGTTTTTAATTCATCTCGCCTTAATCTAGATAGTAAACCGGTATTCAACTTTTTCTTAGATTAAAATAATATAAAACACTTTGGTTCAATTGTTTTTTACTTAAATTATTTGTTTTTTTTTTTCTTAAAAAAAGTTAATATAAGAATTTTTATTTAAATGAACATTGAACCTAACTTTATAATTGTATCTAAAACTCGCCATTCTAATATTTTATGAATTCATCAATCTTTCCGTATTCGAATATAAATAAGGTTCGTCACCGTTTATATATTATGTAAGTTACTATGGCTTTCTCTTATAGTCAGACAGGCTTCAATCCGATTATAATATTAAAGGGCTTAATTTAATACTGTAATTGTGATACCCGTAAAATCGTAAAAGTAATGCGATTAGTCTATAAAATACTTTATCAATATACAAATATTTCTAGGACGAATATGTTTGAGCTTTTGTATTATTATAAATTATGTTAACTTTTTGTATTAAATATCTAATTTTTTATCCATATTTATACTTGTATAATAAAGAGAGAGCGAAGTAAATTTCGAAAACAGTGAACCTATTTTTAAAATTATAATACCATTTCAAAAGTATGTTGTTCTCTGGTCACAGGTTATTCAAAATTAAATCTACATGAATGCGAAACCGAAAATATAAGCTAGTCATTCAAAAAGTTGACTATCAAAAACATAATATAATCATTATATCAAACAGAAAAACAAATCTAAATTAAAATCTACTACTCTAGCGAAACTACGTTTAATAATTAAACTTCAATAGCAAAAAATGTTTCCTTGAATAAAATGTTGTGAAGCCGATTCTTTTACTCATATTTCTTTAACTCGATATGGGCATAAGTCGCAATAAAAATGCTAAAAATGTGTATACCTATGTTGTATATTTTAACGACTAGGTATTTGCATTTGTAAAGAAGAAAACGAAATCTACTTACCACGATGAATATATTTAAATTAATTTAATCTAGTTACATATTTAATTAAAGTTCTTTTTTAATTTTTTTTATAAGTGCCAATTGTTTATAATATTATATATTTCTTATTTTATTATTTCTATTATAATTACAATTTAAAACCTTTTGTCTACTTATTATGAAAAATCAATTAGTAATTTATTAATACTAATTCTACTTCCGTAACAAACACGCCACCTAGTGTACTTAGCCACAAACAAAAAAAGTATACCGACGAAATTATCATTCGTTTTAATTATATTATCCTAGTATTAAAAAAACCTAGTCTATAATATCAAAAGACTGTGAATGTGAAAGTAAATAAGCATTTTCACAAAGCAAATTTTATTAGTATTCAGCTTGCATAATGCGGGTGGAATTTCAATGTTCATATCTTTCTTTGTCATTCATTAGCGCACCATCAAACATCTATTGAAATTATGCATTTATTTTTAGCGCGGTTTTGCTTGAATCACTTTTGTTTCACAAGTCAGAATAATAATAAACAAAAGAAAATTCACCCAATAAAGCACATTTTAAGTTGCGTATATAAATTATTTTTAGGGTTCTGTACCCTAAGGTTGCCAATGGGACCTATTACTCAGACTCCGCTGCCCGTCCGCGAATCCGAAGCATCCGTCTGTCATCAGACCATATCTCATTAAACATAATAGATACACATCAAATTTTCACAGAGTATGTATTTCTATTTTATAATTACAACAAACAATATAAACGTATCAAAAGCGAGCAAAATTACAAAATTTTCATTATAAAAAACGGCATCAGTTCAGTTCAATCATTCAGTCGGTAATTTCTTATTTAACTCTTATGTGTGGCTAGAAATATGCCATTTTTGTCTGCTAAATAAGACAAGTAAAAAAATAGACTATCTAGTGATTATCTCGCACTTAACCGGTTTTATGTTATTTATTTGTTTTGCTTTGAATTTACATTATGATCACATCTGACGTTTAAATATATTATTGCTGGGAGATATATTCTAACAGACCTTGCTACATGCTAAATTACATAGTTCTAGGTCAACAAGAAATATTTTACCACGATACATCTTAGAAGCTTAAATTATTTAGAAAGGACATGTTTAATATTGATTTGAAGTTGATACTTTTATCAATTCCTGAGTAAATCAATCTTGATAGACGGATAAATATTTTTAAGAGTACCAACTTATTGTTACTAATTTAATAGGTAAACATTTTTTTGCATTAGTTTAGCGACCTTTTTTTTGGTTATGAAATACTTATGTCACAAACAAGAATTATTCTAGCTTAAGACGAAATCGTAAGTGACTGCGAAGCAAATTTTTCTAAGCGTTTGGTGTTTGCAAAAAAAATGGGATCTTTAAAAAAAAAACCAGAAAGGAATAAAAATGAATCTGTGGACATTGTTATTTTCAAAGTACCTCAATATATTCTGTTATTACTGAATAATTATTGTTTTATCAAGAGGCCGTATAACATTTTTCTTTAGCATTTATAATAAATTTAAAAAACATCAGTAACGAATTTCATTTTGACAGCTGAATGACATTTTATTCTACTGTCCGGTGGTTATGTTGAGTACTCTGTTGCGTTGTAATTAGAACTATATTGAAATAATATATTTTCGTGACATCCACAAGAATACAGTTATACGTCAAAATTTTAAATTTATGAAAACAACTGTGCGTTTAGATGATAATTTCTAAATAAAAGTGTTAAAAATGGAGGACTATGATGTTTTTACAAACGAAATTGAATATACTAAACCAGTTTATAAAAATATACTGAATAAATATGTGAAAGACATACCGAGTACTCCGAGCGGACCGAATTATGAAAGTAAGTTAAATTAGTTCAATTTTGTTTTTGATATTTTGTATTAAATGTAAATGTGATATTCGTATTAACTCTTCAGATGTTTAATTTTATAAAAGTGGCATATAAACTTTAATATTAAAGTTTAAGTTGTGGATAATTTAATAAATTGTACTTACATTTATGAAAATGATATTTGATAATTTGTATTGTAAGCAGCGGAGATATATAAATTTATAATGTTTTATAACTTAAAAGTTGTCTCAACTACTCAGTTACAAAATGTTTTATTTGGTAAAAAATATTTTTAGTGTTTTTGAAAACAAATGATGTATAATTATTAAATGTTAATTGATTAAAAATGAAATAATCTCAATCAATTCATTTTCATACAAATTTAACAAACTTATGTGATATCTGTAATAAAATGTATGAATTGTAGGCGGAAGAAAATTGATGGGAGTAGAATGTCTCGCTGAGGGTCAGGAAAAGGAGTGTGCATTTTATTTCAGTGAATCTGCTTCTTCTACATTAAGAACACTCGCAGTGTACAGAGATGAACAATTAAGTAATGCGGGTAAGGTATACCAAAATATGTGTTTCTTTTTACAAATTATTAAGAGTATAATTAATGTTTATTTGTATTTTTTTTTTGTTGTTCTAGATAATAAATTAAACAAAATAACGGCTTATATCAAACCCATTAAAAATATAATTGACTCTAACCCTATGTAAGTACTTATTTGATAAAGATATTTTTTTAAATCAACAGTAAATCTTAATTCTTATTATTAGAATAATTTTATTTTATGATTCTATAAATTTTGTTTTTTGTGAATCTGTGTGTATCTGATTATTTGAAGTATAAATGAAAATATGATATTTACATGTAAAACAATTGATATATTTATAATTTTTATTGCAATTAAAAACAAAATCATTATGAAACAGAATAGATTAATAAAAATACTTAACTTCTCACTTATCGTTATTTTGTGTATTTATTATATATTAATATTTTATATTTCATAATTTTAAGATCAAAAGAGGAGGAGGAACTTTTAAATTTTTTATCAGACGATACCGACGAAGTAAGAGAAATATTGGAGAAATATGAACTTGATGATAATATGCCGTTTTACAAAAAGTATATAAGATTTGGTCCAGAGAATAATGTGGACAACTTTCTGAAGATATTGAACGAGCTGCCGAAAGGTATGAATGCTATAGTAATTTATGTCAGTTAAAACATTTTGAGATTGTATTAAAATATGTCTATTATTATTTTGGACGAAGTTCATAGTGACCACTTCTATATAAGCTGGATTTTTGAAGTATTTTTAGAATATTTTTTTTTATAGTGAGCTAAGTAGGTGGGTATAGATTGGGGGAGGTACCATGTTTGATTGTAATGATTACATCGTAAAATTACATTTAATTTAGTATAAATGGACACTGATAAGAAATACTATGTCAAGCCACACGGACATCATTTTGAGAAAATGACATCTAAACATGCCAAATCTATCTATATATATAAAATCACTTGTTCTGACTGATTCATCAAAGCCCAAAACTGAGGCTACAAACTAGAAATTTTGGCAGTAGGTGGTTTTTAGGTGCCAGGCATCCACTAAGAAAGGGTTTTTCGATCTTCCACCTCTAAGAAGGTGAAAAGGGGGTAAAAACGTTTGTATGCAAAACTTTATTCCGTGGTTGTATTAAGTTAAAACTTAATACACTTAACACTTAATACTTCTGGGTGATAGTCATAAAATATAAAATAGACAACGGGGTACTATTAATCCACGCATGCAAGGGGGTAGTAAAGTTTCTATAGAGAAAATGTATTTTTTTGACTGATAATCCTTAAATTCAGTCATTGAAAGATTACTTAGAGAGTATAATTAAATATATGTATCCCAGAATTTCAAAATCATCCCATAAAATGACGCTAGGGGGTAATAAATCCTGGAAAGGTCTCAATTTCGCTGGTAGATTTATTTAGCTGAAATTCCAAAATATAAGCAGGCGTAGCAGCGAGCAACTGCTAGTTCTTAATAAATTTGAATAAGTGTATATCCATCTTTTCTTTTCTATGTTGATAAAAGATATAATTAACTAAAATCTGATTGATATATTTAATGTATTATCCAATAAAAAGTTTTTCAAATATTTGAGATTATTGTATAAATTGCAAAAATTAAAACAAACATGAAAATCGAAACATTAAAGTAAGAACCTTTTTCTGTACTTATTTTATTTATATAAGTTGAATTTTTTTGAATAATGTTAAATAGGTGACACAGTATCAAAATACATCAATATCATATCTCTGGATTTGTCTTTTTGTGGGTTGTCACATTATTGCTTATCAGCATCCAAATATCACAGACTCTGACATATCTGTAAATCTTCTAAAGATGTCATCATTTGTTATTAAACATACATATTTATTTTTAAAAAACGTTATAGGCGACTATGTAAATTTATTTATGGTTTTGAGAAGTCAATTTGTATGTTTTGATTATAATTATTGTAGTATATAAAATTACTTCTCAAGTTTTTTATGTTTCCTATTACAGAATGGACAATAATACAATTGACAGCACCGTATAATCCTAATGAAAATTTAAAACCTTTTATAGAATATAGAACAGAGATAAATTCTATCTTCCTTACTTTACTAACTAATGACTATTTGGATCAAGACGCTGGGCCCATCACAATTGAGATACCCGCTAATGTTACTAAAGGTACGTGAAATTAATATAGTAAATGAGGTACAGCAGGCGTAATATAAGTATATACTATTGGAAGAAAAAAAAAATTGCTATGGATTTTCAACCACCTTCAAAAAACGAGGAGGTTCTCGATTCATAGCGTATATTTTTTTATGTTTGTTACCTCATAACTTCGTTAATTCTTAATAGATGTGGAAAATTATTTTAATGTTTGTAAGAATATGCTTCCAGATTGGTCCATCGAAATCGGTTCAGTAGTTTGGTTTTATAATCGAAATAACTGGTATGAGTATGTCATTTAGGTAGAAGAAATTGCATATTTGCTTTTGAAGAATTACTATTTTTATTACATATTATGTTATGTATAATTTCCACAATTACAATATACTTTTTACGTATTTTCACTTAATCATTCTACTTGAATAATGCTTAAATATTATTTTAGCTAGTTAAAAGGAAACAGTAATTGCAAATTTTTTTATTATTATTTATTATTTGCTTAATTATCTATGGTTTTTTAGGTTTTTTTCTAGAAATTTGATAAATAAATAAAATATTTTGTATTACCAGGTGAAGAAAAGCCACTGTTTCAAGAATTGTACTCTATTTTGGACGAAAACTACAAGACCATAGATAATGCACAGTTCCTGAACAACAAACGCTTGGTTCAAAATTACTGGAATAGACGAGAGGATATTGATTTGAGGATGAAGGTAAAACATATTCTATTGAAAAGAAGAACACGGGAAAGTGTCCGACTGAAACTTTTGCTATAAGCTGTGGTGATGCAAAGAAATCATTCACTATCTAATAATTTGTTTGCTTAAATTCACTGTGTTAGGTTGAACCGAACTTCATTCCTAATGGTTGTCTCATGACATCTATTCAATTGCAATACACTTTTCTGTTTGAACAAACAAAAATAAAATTAAGACATTTTAATGTTTTCTATTTGAATGACATCTTTTTTTATTATTCTCTTTTTGGCTCTTGGGGTATTGCCACTTTTTTTTTGTCAGGATCTGTTTGTTTATGTAACAACAGTATTATAAAATCCTAGTTTTCTTCTCTCTTTTCTTTCTCTCCAATCGTGCGATTGGATAAAATTACATAAGTTCATATCCAATAAGTCGTGAACTGATTATAATTAGTACAATTTATATCATTTCAGAGTGTCATCAATGTTATGTATAAAGAATGGTTAGGAGGCTGGTCCAGTATGCTCACGGGGAAGTTAGTAGACTCACATATCAGGAATAGGGTGATTAAACTAGTGGATAAGGCGATGGCGGACTGGGGGTGAGTTTTGTTATTTTTTTATATATTTTTTTAATTTAATACATAGTTTGTAAAAAATGTGTAATTTTTAAAAAATTATATTTGTATTTATAAATATATAGAATTGCATATTTGGAGGACTTTTTGGTTTCATTTAACACATTCACTGCCGCCGACACGCTAGGTGTGTTTATTTACAATACATTGAACACGTAGTGACAGTGAATGTGAACTGAGCCAAAAGATATTTTTATTTGTTTTTTTTTTTAATACTATTCTATTTAAGGAATTCATGTAGACAATTTATTTTTAAAAATAACTTATTAAGTTATATTTCTTTAAAGCTATTCTACATCTACTGTTTTGTTACAGATTCTTCAAACTGACAAAGAAACAAAAAATTCTCTTATACAACCTCCTCGAAAATAGTTCAGTTTTGTCATCCCAACAGATTAAATCGTGTATAAGAAGAATTTTAACTGAACACGGCAACCCCAGTGACGTGAAACAATTTTTAAACACAAGTGACTGTGATACTTGCACCAATGAATTTAGATTTTTGAACGAATTATGTTTGAAATGTTTGTCGAAGTGTTTTGAGAAGATTCATAACTTTTCACTCGTTGATGGGATAAAGGCGTTTTCTCAAGTTGCTGCTAGAATACGGGATGGTAATGAATGGGAGGATTTAAAGAAGGCTAAACGCTATCCCGTCATACTTATCGTGGATGAAGTAAGTGTATTATCAATACTGGCTTTTTCTGCGACTTCAACCGCGTTTTGGTTTTTCAAAGTGTGCATTTTTTGGTATTTCATCTCCTAAAGCTCTAATATTCTAGGATGGCGATATCCTTATTTAGCGGTCGCTTTATAACGTGGCAGGATGTTAATTGTTATCTGTAAAAAGTGTATGAACTTGTTGTAGAGAGTTTTTTTGACATTGTAAACGCAAGTATACTTCACGTAAGAGTCTCTCTCTGAACACGAGGCGAGTCCGAACTCGCGCTCGGTACAGTCGAGTGAACAAGAATTAAAACTTTATAGAAAGAGAGACAAGAATATTCTAAGCCGTTAAAAGACATTTATTATTATTTTTTTACTTGATTTATTTAGTAAACAAATACATCCCGGAACGAAAATTTCGAATAATTACACTCGTTTAGTATGAATATTTTCAACAATTTGAAAAATATATACGATATACATACATTGCTAAAATTGTTAATAATTAATAATTTAAACATATTAATTTGATATATCTATACTAATATTATAAAGCTGAAGAGTTTGTTTGTTTGATTGTTTGCTTGAACGCGTTAATCTCACGAACTACTGGTCCGATTTGAAAAATTCTTTCAGTGTTAGATAGCCCATTTATCGAGGAAGGTTATATATAATCACGCTAAGACCAAAAGGAGCGGAGCACCAATGAAGAATGTTTCAAATTCGGGGGATATTTTCCTATTGAGAGAGCTTATGTTGCGTGCGCTGCGTAAACGGTTAAAGTTTCGCAAAAATCATGTATGACAGAATTGTTCCCCTTTAAATGTTCTAAAAAAAAGTCCGCGACAGCATATGTCTATCTTTTAAGGTTAGCTCACTCTAATCTTTTTTATGCTAACCAAATTTGTTCTAAAATAATGCATTATTAGCCGCGAAGTCGACGAAGTCGCGAGCGGATGCTAATATCATTATATAAGAAGGATTTAATAATTAAAACTAATTAAATGTCTAAACGACTGTCCTGGTGGCCATGCGCATGGTTCAGACCGACACACTTTCGTGAATACACCTATAGATCTTTATGTTACTTATTTTGGGCCCGTTTATGAACAACTGATCACTCTACCATCTTAAATTTTATTTCTTCTTTAGTGTTGGTACTAATTTAGTTTATTAAATTAAATAAATTATGTTGTTTATTGTAAGAATATAACAGATTAATAGCTATTTACATATTTGGACAAGCAATACCGTGTCAAGCCACACGAACTTCCTTTCGAGAAAATGGCGTCTAAACATGTCAAACCTTTACTTAATGAATCTGTTTGAGAAAGTATATCCATCATTTCTAAATATAGAATTATAAGGAGATTGGTATAGTAAAGAGTTTTATCTAATAAGATTTTTTTCAAATATATGAGATTATTGTACTTATTTAATTCAGATGTCTTGAATTTTTTTTTTCAATAATGTTAATAAATATGGAATACTTTATCAGAATACCAATATCTCTTAATTTGACTTTGTGGGTTGACACATTATTGCTTATTGAAATAAAACTATTTTAAACGGATTTAAATAGCGTATATCAACTATTTTTATCATCCCGACGTTTCGAGCACTTTGCAGCGTTCGTGGTCACTAGTAGACTAAGGTGACATTTGTCTATTTGAGGTTTTAGAAAATATTATTTACAACTACCGTGGCGGTAAACGTCGGTATGATAAAAATAGTTAATATACGCGATTTAAATCCGTTTAAAATAGTTTTATTTCAATGAATAATAATCGCGAAAATCTAAGACAACGATACATTATTGGTTGTCATTGTCCATTTATAATGTTTGATTTAAATTGTTTTTAGCTTTTTTGACAAAAATAATTGAAAAATTCCAGATGCTTGATACATTCCCCTGGGAGACGCTGCCCATTATAAACCAGCACCCTGTATCGCGTATAGAGAACATCCACTTCCTGTACATGCTGTATAAGGTGCACGAAGAACGCATTGTCGATGGTTATTTCAACGCGAAGGCTGATGTGGGCAGATATATTATAAATCCTGGTAAGAAGAATTTTTGAATTATAGAAAACTGTAGGAAAGAAGGTATATAATATAAAGTAACTATATAAGTCAAAAAAAAATCAAATCAAAATATGCTTTATTCAAGTAGGCTTTTACAAGCACTTTTGAATCGTCAATACAAAAACAAAAGAAAACTAAACACTAATTAATTAATTAATTTACCACCGGTTCGGAATGTAGATTCTACCGAGAAGAACCGGCAAGAAACTCGATAGTTACTCTTTTTTAAAGTTTTACGATTTCTTATTTCTTCATACTCACCCATTTGAATTAATCATCCTGTATATTAGCTACTGTGTACAAATCTTAGTGTTATAGTAAATAACTAAAATCTGTGCTGTAAGGCGAGAGATATAATAAGTTTTATGCAATCTCGTTATATATCATATTTGAATGCATATATCATGGAAAAACATTTTGAAGCAGGATTATATATTTTAAACTTTCGCGATTTATACTATTCATGTTTGGACGTTGATAAGCAATAATGTGTCAAACCACATGGACTTCATTTTGAGAAAATGGCGTTTAAAGATGTCAAACCTATTCTTAACAAATTTGTTTGAAGAGGTATATATCCACTTTTTTTGTATTTTGATAATAACTATTATGAATTAAAAGCAGATTGATATATTTTATGTGTTAATTAATAATAAGTCTTTCAAACATTTGAGATTATTGTATAAAATACAAAATATAAGACACACTTAAAATTCGAAACATTACATTAAGAATCCTTTTTCTGTACTTATTTAGTTTAGATGACCTGAATTTTATTTTTAATCGTGTTAAATAGGTGACGCAGTATCAAAATACATCAATATCTCCAAATTTGACTTTTTGTGGGTTGACACATTATTGCTTATCAGTGTCCATTTAATATAACGGGTCTTATCGCGATAACTATTGCTGGTAATACCTTTTTATTCACATGACATGACAGGAGTCAGCTCGTGACCACGACGAATGCAACTTCGTCGAAACGTCGGGCAATAAAATTATTTCATTTAGTTATCGCGTTATATTAAATATTGACACAGGCTTTTTTTTTATATATTTTAGCTAAACTTAGTTATAGTCTTGCATTAATAATGTTGGTGCAGGGGTCACTACAGCTGATTTAAGTGCTAACAGTCGCGGGTTCGATCCTCGCTCACGACAAACGCCTGTATTGGCCATGTGGATGTTTGTCGTGGTCTGGGTGTTTGTATTGTTTCTGGACCTCCGACACTATACAATATTATGAAATTCTAATGGAGGTCGTTGAGTGTGATGCGTTTATTTATATATAGTCAATATTTCTTGACTTGTCCTATTTGGTAAGTATACCCGGAACGATAATCACGAATTTTCGAACATTATTTTCCATTATATTGTTTTATTATAAAAAATAATTCAGCTTAATCGTTCGATCGATAGTTGCTCATCTTAATTCTTATGTGTGGTTAGAAATAAACCATGTGTCTACTAAATAAGACAAGTAAAGAAAAATCGACTATATTTGGACGCTGATCAGCAATACTGTGTCAAGCCACACGGACTTCATTTTGAGAAAATGGCGTCTAAAGATGTCAAACCTATTCTTAATAAAATTTGTTTGAAGACGTTTATATTCATTTTCTTTTCTATTTTCTTAAAATGTATATATTAGACGTATGTATGTATCAAAATACATCAATATATTCAAATTTGACTTTTTGTGGGTTGACACAGTATTGCTTATCAGCATGCATTTATAAGTGAAGCAAAAACTTTGTACCCCTTTGTATGGAAATTGCGCGGACGGTGGAGTATGAAATTTCGTACACTTATAGTTTACATAGAGAAGGAGAGAGGAATGCTAATATTGGTATAATTATGTAAAAAACATACATGAAATCAATAAAAAACTGTACACACACTACCATGTATTTTACACATACATATATACTTTTTGTTAATTGTTCTGTGGTCAATATTGAAATCGGTTGAAAATTTAATGAACTGCAGTCGAATTCCGCTAGGCTACTACTAATAATAATATCTAGTCATTACATACATAATTGAAAATGAAGGTGATATGTAATTTTGCCTACACATTTAAAGATAAGGAGAGCCTTTTTATAAACAAAAAGTATGCAATATGTGGACGCTGATAAGCAATACTGTGTCAAGCCACACGGACTTCGTTTTGAGAGAATGGCGTCTAAAGATGTCAAACATATTCTTGATAAATTTGTTTGAAGACGTTTATATTCATTTTCTTTTCTATTTTGTTAAAATGTATAATGTATCAAAAGCAGATAGATTTATTTAATGTGTTATCTAATAATAAGTTTTTAAATATTTTAGATTATTTTATGAATTGCAAAATATGGAACGCACCTGAATTTCGAAACATTGCGTTAAGGAACCTTTTTCCATACTTATTTAGTTTATACAACTTGAATTTTTTAAAATAATGTATATAGGTGACGTAGTATCAAAATACATCAATATATTCAAATTTGACTTTTTGTGGGTTGACACATTATTGTTTATCAGCATCCATATACTCCTCCGTCCGCGTAAATTTTCGTAAAAAGGACTGCAAAGTTTTTCCTTGACATATTAATATAAAGATTACTTATATCATGTTACGTTTGAATTTCAGAGAAGAATCTAGAACGAATGGAGTTACGCATGAGCTCGTTCGTGCAGTACTGGTGCCCGTCGTGGCGCGGCCACATCGGCGAGCCGCCGCCGCCCGCGGACTTCCTCGCTTATCTGGCGCAGTCAGATGTTTTTCTGTTAGTATGACTTATACTACTAATCGATAGTAACATTATTATTTTTAAACGGATCCTAAAATTGTTCAAATCCACCCTGTATATTTGGACATTAACAGTGATATACTAACATTTATTACTCACAATCTGCTCTTAATTTCTGCTTTAAGATTTTCAAGAAAAATTAGAAAATATCGTGTAGTGTTTTTCTGCAAATCTTTGATTGCAGTATTTCTTACCTTTGGTTGAAACAATAACATAGTTCCTTACAAAAAAAAATTCAGATTTCTCCATACTCATCCATTTGAATTAATCACCCTGTATATTAGCTACTGTGTACAAATCTTAGTGTTATGTTTAAATGGGTGATATATGCTTTTGTGTGTATATTCCCAGCTGGGTTAAGATAGTAGAGTTGATGACCATATAAATATGATTTCAGATATTGCGGCCACGGTGACGGCTGTCACTTCGCGCGGGGAGCGGGCGCGGGGGTGGAGGGCGTGTCCTCCCACGCCGCGACGCTATTGGCCGGGTGTGGCTCTGTGCGGCTCACCCGCCCGCCCGGCAGGGCTCCGCCTGCTGGCGCGCACCACCACCTGCACGTCGCCGCCTGGTGAGTGGCCAGCGTCGTCTGACCCTCGAGTACTACTGTATTGTTCGTAGATGTGGCTCCGTACGCCTGGCGCGTATTGCTACCTGCACGCTGCCATCTAGTGAATGACCAGCGTTGTCTGACCCTCGAGTACTACAATACTGTTCGGAGATGTGGATCTGTACGTCTGCCGCGTATTGCCAGCTGTACATCACCGCCTGATGAATGACCAGCGCCGGCTGAGCCCCGCGTGCTGCTAATGACTTCTTAAATTTAACAATGTTTTTTTTTTTAAATTCTGTTTTATAAATACGTATACGTAAGTCTACTAGAGATTACAAGATACAACGTTAAAATTAAAAAAAAAGATTTAGTTCTTTTATTTTTAAATATCATTTCTGCTAACGCTGATAAAATATTCAATACACAACCAGTTGGACCCTGTACATTATAGGGACATACGAACTTTAGAGTCAAACAGCTGTTTCGTTTGTTCACGCGTCGCGCGCTACCGCTGCTCCAGCCCGCTGGTGGTGGGCATGCTGTGGGAGGTGACGGACCTGGAGGTGGACAAGGCGGTGAGCGCCTTGCTGGCGCTGAGCGTGCCGTCCGCCGCGCCGCTGCCGTGGAGGGCGGTGGGCAAGGCGCAGTGGAGCCGCGGCGTGCTGGGTGAGCGTGCGGACTTACATTGACGACAGGTCGGACCAGCGACGTATTAGTTGCGGGTTCGATCTCCGCTCGCGACAAATATCTAAGTTAGCTATACAGATGTTTGTCGTGGTCTGTGTGTTTGTGTGGTGTGAGTGACCCTGGACACAGGCTTATGTTGTTTCTGAGATTTAATGATGAGCGAGTGAGTGACTTTTCGATTTTATATAAATACATTTATTATGCCATGTTCATACTTTTAATAATTATTATATTAATTTCAGATTTAAACGTAGAACAAAAAGAGCCAGTGACACCTGAAAGGGATTTACTCCGAGCTATGTGTCGAGCTCGAGGCGCCACAAACTTTGTAATGATTGCCAGCAGCCTGGTAGCCAGAGGGCTGCCAGTCAAGATGCCAGACGTGTAGGTATAATTCCTTGACTTACAGATTACACATACTCTCTTACTACAAAAGATTTAAACATACGCTAAACGCGTGGTTATAAAAATCCATACTATAAATCCTAAGGACAGTTATGAATTTAACATGTTTTGGAAGTAGCTTGATATACGCTAACAAGATGTTTAAAACCTATTTTAGCTGTCAATGTGTGACATTATATAAATATTTTTTAAGCAATTTAGACGAGATTTTAAGCAATGTTTAATTTTTAAACACTGTTTAGCTAGACACGTGTTGAACATGGTTTTATTTCGTCTTTTGTAGTAAAGCTGATAGAGCCTAACTGTAGCCTACTGACTACAGTTCGTATAATGGCATGACTGGGGCAGTACCCCACTCTTACAGATCGGCGTGAAGTAGCTATATAAAGCCACCCAACCTAAGCTATCATACTTGCCAATGGCTAAGATGTTCACTGCCAGTCTTGTTCAATGTATTATAAATGGACACATGTGTTAGTGGCGCTGAATATGTTAAACGGTAGATTCATACTAAAGTTTAGACTTTCTGCCTAATGCGTGCTTGATAGTATTAGAAAATAAATAAAAACAAAAAAAATAATTTGTTTCAGGTAATATTTACACCATTAATAATTAGTGACCAAATATGTAATTAAAGTCTGAATTATATCGATAATAAATATTGTGAAAGGATTGTAAATAAAACTCACTTTTTAATATTTATTCATTTTTTAATGAAATCTCATTTATGAAATATTTTATTGTACATAATGTATTTTAACAAGCACTTCTATGATTGCTATTGTGTTTGGAGGGTTGAAAGTGTATATATATGTTAAAAATATTAATATGGTGCTAATTTTGGTACATTTTTGGTGCACTGAGTATATACCACTGAGTAAGTGTACACCACTGAGTGAGATTATACCAGTGAGTGAGTTTATACCAATGAGTGAGATTATACCAGTGAGTGAGTTTATACCAATGAGTGAGATTATACCAGTGAGTGAGTTTATACCACTGAGTGAGATTATACCAGTGATACAGATACAGATACAGTATACCAGAGAGCATATGTGTGTGAGTCACGCGGGCGGCGCGCGTCGCCGGCGGCGCGAGGCGGGCGGCGTGCGCTCCTTGCCCTCCGCGCAGCGCTGCACGCTCTGCGGCACGCCAGGTGCAACATTTATACAGATTTCATTTATTTACTGGGCGTGGTAGGTCAAATCCGAAAGTATAAGCAATAGCGACCAATACTTAAAAGATCCTGGGGGCCGATTTTGATGAAAACTAAAACAGCATCATTATATATATATATATATATATATATATATACATATATATATATATATATATATATATATATATATATATATATATATATATATATATATATATATATATATATATATATATATATATTATATGTATATACAGAATATACAGATATCAATATATGTCAGCATGTTTCGGACACTTACCAGCGGTACCGGACTCAATATTTAAAAGTAAAAAAACGTATTTAGTATTTTAAAATTTCTTTTTCATAAATAATGCTTATACTGTACAAAACTAAAAGAGCTAACGTTTCAATTAAAATAAGGTTTTTTTTATGAAAATAAAAATTAATTCCGTTTATTACTTTTAAATATAGATTCTGCTAGTGCTGTTTTAATGTTTAACACATGCCTAGTTGACACCCTGAATTAAAATAGCTGGCAAAGGAGCAGGCGAGTCATGTGATGGTAAATGATCACCTGACCATGGATATGTAAATCACCAGGGAAACACAAATGTGTTGCCAGCTTTAAAATTAATGTGGAATGCAAGGATATAGGAAGTAGTAGTAAATAGTAACAATAAAATTTAATACAAGCTGTTTATGTTCAAGCTATATACAGTTTTTAGCATTTTGTAAAAAATAAGGCTTTTCCTTATTAGTAACTTTGCCGCATACTGTTATTTTCCAGAAGTTGATCCTTATTAGTAACTATCTAATGGTCCAATAATATAAAGTTTAATATATATTTTTTTTATATTTACGGTTTCGATGACTAGGAAAATTCTTCTTAGTAACTCTATCTGATGGTCCAATAATATAAGGTTTAATATATTTTTTTTTTACATTTACGGTTTCGATGACTAGGAAAATTCTTTTTTACATTACTAATGATGCAGTTTTAGTTTTTACCAAAATTGGCTTTTCAGTATTTTTGACTATTTCTCATAGTTTCGGATTTGTCCTACCGCGCCCAATAAAAAAGCACTCTGAATATATATTAACACTTCTGAAGAATCTAACCGGGGTAGTACCTCATTCTCACAGAAGATCACAGAATAAGCTAATATATGCGTTTCTTTACAATTATCCGTTTCATAAAAACTGTTTTAAAACGCAAGAATATCGTCGCAAAAACATATACTCTCTGTGTTAAACAGTTGATTTAACGACTCTAATTTTGTAATATAAATTTTGTGATAAAATAAGACAAGCATAACGATGTCCAGGCTCAAATATTGAATTTGAAGATTACTAGTATGTATTGTACAGTTACCTCGTCAAATTTGATCAGTTCAGTCAATTCAAATATCTTCTTCTCCAAACTCTTGATGTACAGTCGGGCGTTCGTGGTGTTAATAGACAAGGACTTGCCCAAAAGCCGCAGTAATGGCAGGGAATCACAATCTGATGACCTGGATATTATGTTTTATATTTCTGATTGATTCATATTTACCTAGGTATCTAGGTCAAATATAAAATTTAATGTATGGAACATAGAGAAATGACAATTACAACATTTAATATGAAAATCACAGAATTGATTGTTGGAGAAATAAACTGTTTTCATTTCGAAAACAGTTTATTTCTCTAACACTACTAATTACAATTTTGGGTAAGATCAAGGATAAAATTTTTTTTATCGGAAGAATCCAATTTCGTTGATAAATTCATCTGATCCGTCTTGATTAATGGTGAAACAAATTAAGTTTGCCATAAGAAAATTAGTTATATCTTATAAGGTGAGATACCTACATAAAAAAAATAATAATACTTTATTGACTTAAGCATTACAATACAACCAGGTAGCAAGGGTCCCTGGACTAAGTGGAAACCCGTATTACTGGTTTCCCCGCTCATTCACCAATACCACAAAGTCAACAATCAGTGATAACAAAACTGAAAAGAGAATCAGTACAACTTAAAACATAACTTAAGATACATGCGTGAGTGAGTGTGTGTGTGTGTGTATATGAGTGTTTATTGTTGTGTTTTATGTCTGTGTGTGAGTGTGTGTATTTCTGAGTTTATGTTTGTAAATGTGCATTAATATAATAAATTGTAGGATCCTATATTAAGAACAGTTTGAGTAAGTAACAATGTCAGTAGGGCAGTACATAAAATAACTCTGTAACAAATGCTGTTACTGACAAAAATAAAGGCACTGACGTTTCATTATTTTAGGTGTGAAGCAATGACAAACAACCTGTGTAATTATTGATGACTTTCCTAAAGATTTACACAACATATTAACTGTCGATGCCTTCTTTTTGATCCCACAGCTTTCGTATAAACGACGTATCTGTTACCATGTTACAAGGTTGTTTTATGTCAGTTACGAAGCGAAACTTACTGTAATCCTCGCCTCAACACTTACATGGCTAAAACTTGAACTTCCTTCAACAAGCCAGACAATACTTGGTGTGTTTTGTCGTATGTGGCTCTGAGGTTCTCAGTAGCTTCCTGTTTTTCTTCTAAGGTAGCTTTAAGCCCATCGATGCTGTCTTGCTGTTGGTAGAGCTTCGCTTGATGCTTTTCATGTTCATCGTCTGGAATTGTTATATTTAGTTTTTGATTTGTGGTTTAGTGGTGGTAGGTATGGATTACTTCTATCCTGACATAAGGTGAGATATTATCGATCGAATGATTGAACTGAATCATTTTTGAACCAATTTCGACAAAGGAGGAGGTTCTATGTTTGGCTGTATGTTTTTCGTTTCTCATGGTGGGATCCTTAAGAAATCGAGAAAACTACGAATATTATAGGCAGACTTATACCGATTTAGGTATTTTTGATATTTGATATGGTAACACCAAAAGAACTCCTCAAAAGTTAACAGCCCTGTATCGGCAAAAACAATATTACGTATGTAAATAACACGTATAATGTTTTTCTTGGCATCGACTACAAAATTTTGTAGAAAGTATTTATTATTTACTTTTTAGTTCACTTCTTTCGTTTTGGAAATCAGTTCATTTTTTTTATAATATAAAATAATGTTCGAAAATTCGTGAGTTTCGTTCAGAGTATTGTTAACAAATAAGTAAATTAAATAAACTATAATTGAGTAGTTTTATTGTACAGGTTGATGCAGCTAAAAAAAACTGCAATAAAACAAAAATTCAATAATTTTTCTTGACCATCATAAATCAGCCTGTATAATTCAAGTTTCAAGGAATATGATGTTCTTTATCGGGAAAACTAAAGTAACAACTTTTACCGATGTTAGTTTTGAGCATTTTAACGTTATCGCTCAAATGCTTGAGCTCGGTATTGACTTCGTTAATGTAATTGAAAAGTGCGTAGTTCTCTTCTTCACGACGAGTGAACTCCTGAATTAGCTTGTCTACGTCTTCTTCTCCTGTGTACTCCTGAAAAAAAAAACGAACCAGTGATACCGGTTAGGAATAAATCATAAAACTTAATAATACTGTATTTTCTCTATATTATTATATATCGGCGGTACGCTCCCTTCCTCTGTTTAGAATAGATCGCTAGTCTTCACTCTCACGAATATATTCATAATTTGATGCTGATATGCAATACTATGTCAAGCCACACTGACTTCATTTTGAGAAAATGGCGTCTAAAGATTTCGCACCTGTTCTTAACACATCTGTTTAAGGAAGCATATATCCATCTTTTCTTTTCTATTTTGATAAAAAGTATAATTAGTTAATAGCAGATAGGCTAGTAAAGATTTTTATCTAATAATAAGTTTTTCAAATATATGAAATTATTGCATAATCCAAAATATGGCACTTACTTCAATATTCTAAGCATTTAATTAAGAAACTTTTTTCCGTACTTATTTAGTTTAATTTATTTGAAAAATTTTTGTATAATGTTAAATACGAAATGCATTATCAGAATACATCAATATCTCCAAATTCGATTCCTTTTTGGTGGGTTGACACGTTAATGCTTATCAGCATCCAATTACAAGTAAACTAATGACTAGGATCCAAGAGATCACATAGCAGTACTCTTACAAAATAACGACTCAAAAGGCCTATAAAATCCATCTGAATATATTAAGTTATGTAGTGGAAGTCGTGACCATAATAGGCTATAGATATATATGTACCTACGTACATATATGTAGTTATGACGGTATAAGCGAGTTCGTTAGTCTGTTAATGACATGCCGTTTGAACTAATTAACGTTATCAGAGTATTTGAAATCTATGCCTTTGGATATATGCGTAACGACCTACCATAACGTACATTGGTATTATATGAGAAAGGCATGTCATTTAAAAGACATCAAAGATTTTTAAACTCACAATTTTGTTGCAATATAATTATGAAATTTTCCTAAATTTATTTATCCTGATTTATTTGTACCTACATGACAGTAAGTGTACAGAAGCTTTTACTGAGGTACAGCCCAGCTGTAAGCTATCGACTATACGACTGCCCAGTTTCAAAACATAGTGGAACAAATTTTACAAAATCGATTTTTTTTTCTTCCAGTACAGTGATATAAAAGTATGTTTTATTTATTTTTTGAAACAATTTTTTTTATCTCTTACTATTTTTTTAAATTGAGCACCCTTACATATCATATGCAGCCTGCCTCCATCGAGGCTGTACTACACTCTCATAAGAAGAGTGTGAGAAAACCGTAGGCCTAATTCTCTCCCAAATTTCTTTCCTTACTTATTATTTCCTTTTTATTGTTTTTATTAGCTAAAGTTTTTTTAACTGATTTAATCTAGACCTTATAAGCTAACTGCTAATTACCTTAATATAGTTTTATGTGTTGACATAGTCTTAGCTTCAGTCTCTTAATTTGGGCTTTATCATCAGTTGCTGTAAGTTAGACCATAAACAAGTGCGAGTAGGACTCGCGCACCGAGGGTTCCGTACAAACTTATAGAAATCTATATAAGACTAACCCATCTACGCCGTTTGTGGTCTTCATCATCAGTTCCAACATAAGTTACTATCAAAAATACCTAAATCGGTATACGCTTGCCTCTAATATTTGAGGAGTTCCCTCAATTTCTCCAGGATCCCATCATCTGATCCTGACCTGAAGACAATGGGACCAACTTGGAAGTATACCCTTTTCAAACAAAAAAAAATTTTGAAAATCGGTACCCAAATGGCGGCGTAATCGGCGAACAAATATAAAAAAAATTAAATACAAGGTCGAATTGAAAACACTCCTTTTTAGAATTCGCTTAAATATAATCAAATAAAATAAAATAAACGTACAGACTGACAGACACACGAACAGAAATTTACAGTTTTCGGATTTTTTCCTTTATGTATACTAAAGGACCTTACTCCTGGCCAAATTTTATAATGCTTGGTCAATGGGAAGTACCCTATAGGTTTTGATTCCCTTGCGAACACGTTAAAAACGCTATTATACTTAAAATATGTGATATAAATGACCGTATCTTTTGATTGCATTAACTTAGAAGTTTGATTTTTTCACAGCTCTTAGTAATTACAACTCTGAGTACTTGACGTTGATAAAAATTTGTTACCTTCACGCGTTTCTGAGACAAAGGTTGAAAGACAAACTTACAAACAGACAAACATACATACAAAAATTTACAGTTTTCAGATTTTTTCCTTTATTTGTACCATAAGATCTTACTTCTTGCCAAATTTCATCGTGCTAGGTCAATGGGAAGTACCCTATAGGTTTTGATTCACTTGCGAAAACGCTAAAATGGTCAAAATATACGACATATTTTCCATTATCTTTTGATTGCGTTGACTTAGAACTATAATATTTTCACGGCCGCATGTCATCGTAGACTTGAGTATATGATATTAATTTCAACATGATACGTCTATGCATCTCTGAGAAAAAAGGGTTGACATCCCGACAGACAGACAGACAGACAGACAGACAGACAGACAGACAGACAGACAGACAGACGGACAACAAAGTGATCCTATAAGGGTTCCGTTTTTCCTTTTAAGGTACGGAACCCTAAAAAGACCAAAACCATGGATAGACCAACTACTAGATACCTTAATAGCGTCCAGTATGTTGACATAGTTGTTATATGCTCGTATTTCTTGTTCCTGCTGTTCAAGCTTCTTGGCTTCGGCTTTAGCATCAGCAGCTGTCAGACGAACCGTACCCTTTGTACGAAGGAATTCTTCTAACTTCATACTGTGGTCTAACTGACGCTGGAGTTCGCGTACCTCCTAAATGTATTATTTATAATCCTTTAGGTATATATAATTGGACGGTGATAAGCAATAATGTGTCAACCCACAGAAAGTTAAATTCGGAGATATTTTGATACTACTATTTAACATTATTAAAAAAAATTCAAGTCATATAAACTAAGTACGGAAAAAAGTTTCCCAATTAATTTTTTCGAATTTCATATATTGCAATTTGTACAATGATCTCAAATATTTGAAGAACTTTTTATTAGATTATATATTAAATATATCAATATGTTTTAATTCATAACGCGTTTTATCAAAAAAGATAAGAAAAGATAGATATATACATCTTCGAACATATTTATTAAGAATAGGTTTGACATCTTTAGACGCCATTTTCTCAAAATGAAGTCCGTGTGGCTTGACACAGTATTGCTTATCAGTGTCCATATATTTCTTTTATCTCTTCTATGGTACTGAACTCCTTCTAAACGGTTGTTTTATTTTGATATTATTGCATGTGTTTAAGTGAATTCCTAGATACTGGGTCGTAACTATAGGGTGGCACGGCTGGCAAAAAGACACGGACCCCTGAACCGAAAGGGCCCCGGCCTAAAAGAATGTTATTAATTTTATTAATTCACTAGCTGTGCCCGCGACTTCGTTCGCGTGGATTACAGAATGCTTGGCATGTCTCCTGCAAAGCAAGGTTATAATAGTCTGCGTTGCTGCTCAAGAAAAGAGCTTCTTAATTTGAATTTGGGAACTTTCTGGTTGTATTTATAAGCAGACTCTAATTCAGATACGGTATTCCTCCACGGTTTTCACTATAAATGTTGAAGAAAAGAGTTTTGTGCTAGTCTTTAAAATTTCGACTGTACAACAGTATATTCCCGCCGAGGTTCTCCTTGTATTATATATCGGGTGACTTTTTTAACTGGGCTTCATAGGCCATATCCGGAACTTTAAGGAATCGCGATAAATACTTAAAGGAGTCTCGTGTCCGATTCCTAAAAAGATGAATCAATTTATTGAAAATCTACATTTCACTGGACTCGGCTGTTGTACTCACCCGCTATTAGCGTTACAACATCCCGTTATATTTTTAAAATTTCACTTTTAGGTATGATTGTTTTTTTGAAGAATTACAAATGATTTAATTTAATGTATGAATTTGATAGAATTTTGTAAAAAATTTGTCCTTTGTCCTTGTAAAAAAATTACCCAGTAAATATATTATTTTCCAAATTATTATATTTATATAATATACATATATCTTCCCTATTTGAATAAGATGTTGTTCACTATTTCATTGGTTTCAATTTTGTTCCTTATTACATTAGCTTTCTGTTCAGTGAAAGTTTCGACAAAATAGGTCCAGCTGTTTTAGATATTAGCCGTAACAAACTGAGTGACAGAGAGACGGACAAAAATTTTAAAGTTATTAATTTTGTTGTCAGTACCATACTTTCATATGCATTTATTTAAAATTACAAACGGAAACATCAATTATATTTGGACGCGTATAAGCAATACTGTGTCAAGCCACACGGACTTCGTTTTGAGAAAATGGCGTCTAAAGATGTCAAACCTATTCTTAATAAATTAGTTTGAAGACGTATATATTCATCTTTTTTTTCTATTTTGATAAAATGTATATTGAATCAAAAGCAGATAGATTTATTTAATATGTTATATAATAATAAATTTTTAAATATTTGAGATTATTTTATAAATTGCAAAATATGGAACGCACCTGAAATACGAAACATTGAGTTAAGAAACTTTTCCATACTTATTTAGTTTAGATGGCTTGAAAATTGTTTGGATAATGTTAAATAGATGACGTAGTATCAAAATACACCAATATCTTAAATTTGACTTTTTGGGGGTTGACACATTATTGCTTATCAGCATCCATTTATATGTATAGATGTATAACCTTCCCTTTTTAAATCAGAAATTGTTCACTATTTTATTGGGTTCTACAATATTTTGTTATCGCGATTACATAATAACAAAATATTAAGAGAATTATCTCTTCTTTACTTATTCATTGAAATAAAATATATTTTTTTAAATAAAAGTAGCCTAAGTCATAATATTAGCTAGGTATAGGGGCTGTTCATTAATCAAGTAATGTTTTTAAGAACTTTTTAGACTTGGTGATATTTCGTAATTTTTTTTCTTCCATCCCCTCTCCCTCCTCTGGGCCTCACGTGATTAATGGACATCCCCTAACTGCAAGTGAAAGTCCCATCAAATTTGATTCAGCTGTTTCAGAGATTAGTTGTAAGAATCAGACTGGCAGACAAAAAATTAAAAAAAAGGATTTTTTGATGTAAGTACTGTATATACTTTCATGCATTTAGTGAAAAATACAAAATAATGTTCGATGTGAACTCATAAATTTACATAACTTTTTTATTTATGAACCGATTGAAATGAAACAATCACTAAGTGTTAAGTGAAGCTTACTGCAATATAATAATGAAAACCACATGTAAATCGGATAAGCCGTTTCTGAGATTAGCGGATACAAACTCACAGATAAACAGACAAATATCTAACAAATTATTGTTTTGGGTTCTATTGGCTAGGTAAAGACCCCCAATAATATATATTTTTTTATATATCTGTCATGTGCAGACAGCGACCCGTTAGATTTTTTTTGTAAGTATCGATTAAAAATATCTAAAAAAGAAGTTAGCCTAAGTCACTCCTTATAACATTTGCTAACTGCAAGTAAAAGTACCATCAAAATTGGTTCAGCCGTTTTAAAGATTAGTCGGAACAAACAGATAGACAGACAGACTGACAGACAAAAATTTTAAAATGTATTTTTTGATATAAGTACTGTATATACTTTTATGCATTTAGTGAAAAGTACAAAATAATGTTCGACGTGAACCCTTAAATTGACATAACTTTTTTATTTATGAACCGATTGACATGAAACAAAGCCTAAATGTTAAGTGAAGCTTACCACGATATATTAGTGAAAACCGCATCTAAATCGGATAAGCCGTTTCTGAGATTAGCGTGCACAAACGCACAGATAAACAGACAAACAGACAAACAGATAAGAATTCTAAAAATCATAGTTTTGGGTTCTATTGCGTTGGTAAAGGCCCCCAGTAAGATTTTTTTTCATATATCTTCCATGTACAGACAGCGACCCGCTAGAATTTTATTATTAGTATAGATTATAAATATTTATAAACCTATGCTCTTGAAAATAAAACTTATCAGATATTCATCATAAAATGCATAGAATATTATTAATAGTTTTGGGTAACTACTTAAGTGGTTCATTGAAATTAAGTTATAACGTGACGATTTTTACTTGGAGGCCCCATCCAAAGAATTTGCCACAGGCCTCAGATGGTACAGTTATGCCTCTGCCTTGATAGTTAAGAAACACCATTGGATTGGGTAGTTGTCGGCTCCATAATAAAAGTCGGGTAATAAATGATACGTTACTGGTATTTTGTCTTTTTCTTTTTTAGGATTCCGTGTCATAACTATATTCGTTATCACCACATCTAAATATATTTTTATACGAAATTTTAAATTAATTTTAAATCAATTATGAATTTTGGGTACACCTAAAAAATTACTGAAATTTTTAATTGCTTTCGAAATCGTGGAAGTTTGTAAGAGGCCTTGTTGGAAATACTTACGACCTCAGTTATTGAGAATTAATTAGGTTCTAATTTATTGTTGTAACGTCTTTGTCGAAAAGGAGGATTTTTCGGTAAAAGCTTTTTAAGCGGCCTTTGACCCTATATAATTAATCACGCGACATTCGTATCGATCAGTGATATTTTTATACAATATTTATGGTAACTAAAGCTGAACTCCCTCAAAAGTATTTAACCTGGTTTATTTCTTGTCTTGTTTATCTATATGTCTTGAAGAGGTGTAAATTTCGTATAATTTAGGGTGGGTTTCTTTAAGATTTTTTTTTAATTCTCTGATTAAAAAAAAAAAATGGAAATTCGGGAATTTCCGTATAATTATCTTGAAGCTGACATCTCCTTTGTATCTGTGATTTGAATTATGAACCAAATCACCTCTAAAACTGGTACCTATTCCTGTACCTACTCTTGTCTATTAAAAATCGTAATTATTCGGTAAAAGATTATATCGATGATACTGATGCGTGGGCTTAATAAAGCTAGTTTAATATTTCATACTATAGTATACTAGGATGTTTCATTTACACATTTGTCACTTATAAATGTATATATTAAAAAAAATTTCAAACAGTACCTCAAGTTTCTTGTCAGTTGTTCTCGTTAAAATCTACATTCCCGACCGGTGGTAGCTTTTTATTAACTTTAAAGTAATTCTGCCCAATATTCCTTAACTTGAACTAGACCTATAAATAAGAAACTCAATAAGATCATACCAAGCAATGTTTCCTATAATCCATAGCAGCTTTCTCCTTCAACGCGTCCAGCTTGGAGCACCACTCTTCGCGCTGCTCGTACGTGGTGATGGCTTGCTCCACCAGCTCGAGGATCTGACCCTTACCTTCCATGAGCCTTTTGATTTGATTCCTCCACATTGTGTTGAAAAACTGACTGAAATTTCCAAATTGGTGATAAGCGCGTGAATCCAATTTAAGATTCGAATTTCGGTACGAACATCAATATTCTATTCGCAACAAAATCTATTATCATGATTAAGTAATAACATAGAATCTAATAGTTTTATTCAATTATTATATTTGGTTATAGTTTTAAATATTACTAGAAGCTGTTAAAATCATGGGGACCGTTGATTGTAAGATCCTTGAGTGTGAAGAGTTTACGTTTATCTTATGTATTACCAAAATAAATAAAAAAGTTCGTTTAGGTGAGAATTACATTTGTAGGTTCATTCTCGTAAGTAACATAAAAGAATACTAACCTAACAGTTACCTAGGTAGCCTAACGAAAGCTACGGGTCTGTCTAAAATAAGGCACTGACAGTAAAGTCTTCAAGGTATAAAGTAATAACAATGAACCTATGCATGTCTTTATAAAAGCCTGAGAGTAAAACTTATACGTGTAATTTTTGCCTAGATCCAAAAAATTGTAAGCTACTTCCAAATTCAACAATATTTGCCATAATAAATTTACTTTTACATCAACAAAAGAAGTTACAGAAATATCTATAACATAAAAAAAAGTCATGTACTTCAAGTCGAGGGTCACAAAGTTCGTCGTCCTCACCGGTCACGCAGAAGGCGGTCGATCTCCAGCCGCATGGCGTAGTTGTCGCTGTTGACCGCGTTGAACTTCTTCATAGCGGTGTTCAGGCGATTCTCGAGCTGACTTATTATCGTTTGATTGGTCAGTGATATCAGGTTATCCTAAAATTGCAATTATATAACGAAATAATTTGTATTACATTAAAATACATCAAATGTTCTGGTTAAAGTTATGAGGCTCCAGCTGTTTTTCAGCTAGCACGGGTTACTAAGAGAATAACTCAGAAATGATTTTAAACATACATAATTTGTACATTGTACATGAAATGTAGTGTTAATATTATTACTATAACTTTTTGCCACTTTGAAATGTGGCGTTAATACTAAATCCGTTTCTTGAGTCAAATGGAGATGAAATTAAACATATTTATAAGCCTAAGCTTCTCACATTCTATAATTGCTGTTCCATCCATAATTTCTCATTCCTTTTTAAGCTATTAACGCATTTGTGGCCCCTCTAGTACTGCAATTCGTTTCCGGGCTATTTTATTAAAAAAAAAAATGATTTATTCATTATTCGATACCTTCTCAAACCCAACTCCCTTTGACTTCAATCCCTTGATCTCCTTCTGAACTTGTTTCAACAGGAAATCCAGTTCGGTAATCGTAGTTCGATGCTCTTTTACTTCCGAGGAACTCTTCTCATATTCTTTCAGAAGAATTATCAGCTTTTCCCTCGTTTTCGCGTTGTCCAGTACATTCGATGTACTTTTTGTTAGCTGGAAAATATTTGTTAACCTTATGTAATTATAATACATTTTATTTCGGATAATTCATCTTACATATTATTCAAATTAAATTCTTAGCATTCCTGAAGTCTCTTGCGGATCTAAGATTCTCAAGTCTCTCCCTCCAAATGCGTTTGTTCTCAGGATCTGCAGCTGCATTAAGCTGACTATTTCAAAATATGTTTTTTTGCGTTGGTGCTACTTTTTTGGATATTACGTATTTTTATCATGACGTAACGTATTTTATTTTATTTATTTGTAACATTTATTAATATCATTATAACATAATTTCTTTATCGGTTTTGATATTTATTTTTTTATTTGTAAAGATATGAATATGCTGGTTTTAGATTGGTCCCAGAAAATCATCCAAATCAGTTCAGTAATTGGTTTTAAAATCGAAATAATTGGTAAAAGTGGGTCGCGTAATAAACGAAGGTGCGGATTTTGCTTTTAAAGCCGATTATTTTCGAACGAAATAATATATACATTTCAATAAGAGGGACAGTATCTAAATCTCGTATTGCTGAACAAAGACCTCTTACGGAAAAGGTTATCTTAATCCGTTACGCGTTCAAACATTGTTTAGCATTTCGTCACTGAACAATTAAACGTTAAAATTTACATAAAGAAGCTTACCGGCCCGCCAATCTCGTGATAAATCAAATTTATCAAGAGACGCAATTTTTTATTTACAGTAATAATCCGTTTACATACTTGCCGAATAATAACGAATATCGTCCGCGATAAATAGAAAAATCTTCTAAAAATTGTTGAAAATTGAAAAAAAGAAAACATTTTCTGACTCAAGATTCTGAGAATGAATTCGGAAAATTTTGGCAAATAAGCGGTGCGATGTCAGAGAGCTAATTTAATTTATATATTTTGTTATTAATGAGTATTTACTTTATAATATTAGATATTATTTAGTCGATACTATACGAAGTGTCAACCGGGTGTTAGACACTTTACCAGCGTTATTAAAATCGATATTTAAAAGTAAAAAAAACGGAATTAATTTTTTTTTAATTCTTATTCATAAAATATGCCTATACGTATATATTGTACGAGTCTACATGATCCAACGTTAAAATAAAAAAAGTTTTCGGTACATTAAAAAAAATAGTTCAATTTTCTTATTTATAAATATCGATTCTGCGAACGCTGGTAAAACGTCCAACACATGCCTAGTTGACACACTGTATAGTTCCAAATTTCTTCGGAATTATTCGTCCAAACAATGTAAACGTGGTTTAAACGATAAGAAATTAACGTGTTGACGTGAAAATAACTTAAACATCGGTATGCTGATTTAATTAGCGATGCGTTAGACCGATTCTTGTATATAAAGAGCTCGGCCGTTGAAAGCGTGTAGAATTACCGTCGTCTACCGGTCTCTGTCCGGTAATCAGACGATTCGATGTGGGATGATACTTAGATATTCTTTCCTTCCTAGTTTGTATTGCTGTGTTAGAATTTTACAAGCGGTTTATTTCTAAAAGATTCATTTGTAAATTTAATTTAAAGTCAAAATATACTATATTAAATTAGAAATTAAATAGAGTTTAAAGCACTTGCCGATCGTTATGTTATGGATATTTTTTTTTTAGATTTTTATTTTGAAGCTACCACCGGTTCGGAATGTAGTCTTACCGAGAAGAACCGACGAAAAACTCGGTACTACGCTTAGAAAAATCATTGATACATAATGGATTTTTATTACAAGTTATTTTTGGTATCCTGTTAGAAAATCAACGCACATTATCATTATAGATTATGTTACAAGTTTATTTTTTCTCCTAGTGTATATAGTGTTCTTAGGAAAGCAACCAATATTTTGAAAAATATACAAAATATTTCTTCTTCAATACATCCCGAAGACAGTCTCTAGCTCCGAGATTATGAGAATGGTTCTCTTTTGCAAAACGAAATGTCTGTGGCATTGCCCCAAAGCAATATGCCATAAGACATGATTTTATAATAGTAACTAAACTATGGTGCTAATCGAGCAGTGTCATCGGTATAAGCTTTGGAGCTAAGTCTGCAAAAGATGACAAAGAAGACTTCCACTAAAGTTTTGAACTCGTTGAAGTGAAAATTCCTATGCTTGTTGAGCTAATTTTGGTAGGAAATTTTAAAGATTCGGGTCACCGTCACACTAATATAAAGAAAGCCTTAAATTTAATAGATTAAGCATGGTAATATTTATTATTTCGCAAATTTTTCATGCGTTTTCGATTACTATTTGATCATTAATATTAACTTTGTTGCTTGCAGAATATGAAAACTTGATAACAAATATTAAAAAAAGAAATTTCAAATGTAATATTAAGATAAATGTTGTAGCAATTAAGTTTGTGTTCGCATCGCGTCGCATCGCGCCGCATGCCTTTAAATCCCCCTGTGATCGCTTCGCAATTGCATTCTATTTGCATCTCCTCCATAGGACATCGCCTTAAGAATTTTATTAAATAAAAGCATACAGTATAAGATACCCTTAGTTCCGTCATGATATTGTCGAGCTCAGTGGTAAGAGTCCGTATGATGTTCCTCTGCACCCTGAGTGTTGGTTGCACGCTGCTCGTCACATTCGCCCGGTCTATCTCCATCACTCGAAACTGAAAATATATTATTACAAGCTGCACCTCGCGGTTTTCACTCGTTTATCGTTACTGGTTCTCTTCTATGAGTCGCAGTGTGTAATATCGCCTATTACCTTCCTCAATAAAACGGCCATCCTACGGTAAAAGAATTTTTTAAATAGGATCAGTAGTTTCAGAACCTACACACGACTTAATTAATTATATTTTACCTTTATGTATTATTAGTTATCTTTCATGATCACATCCGGGTAATGCAAGAAAAACTAGAAAACTAAAACCCAAATGAGTACGGACAAAGCTATATAAATGCTAGTAATGTTTATAGTTTTTAAATGTGCAATTAGTTTTCAATGATACCAAACACGGTATATGGACGCTAGAGGGCGCCACGTTAGATTTACTGACACGTCATAGAGTCCATAATCAGCAAGCAATCTAGACGCTTCTAACGATACCTCATTTGCTAGTTATGATAAATAGTTTAGGGACTATGAAGGAACAGATGAACATACATACATATATAGGCTGTCAAAATGATAATCCTCCTTCGGCTTTGCCGTAGTCGGGTAAAAGTACTCACCTGACGCTGCAGTTTCGACAATTCGTCCTCCGCGATCTTCTCCATTTCCATATCATCGTTTGGAGACGACATTTTGATTCTATGAAAAGAAAAAGAAGTAAGTGTTAATGATAAACTTATAACGCCGAAGTTTCGACTCCGCAAAGTCAATGTTACCTCTTGGGGCAAGGTATTCGTTTTTATAATAAAATTCCGCAGAAAGTGTTACAGTTTACAAATAAGAAATTTAAAGTACATATTAAAAAATCCTTAGTAGCTAAAGCATATTATTTAGTTCAAGATTATACAGATGATAAAGATGCTTTGATTTAGTATTAGCTGGATTCACACAGGGTATTTAATATATTTGTAACTCATAAATGTATGTACACATCGTAAAACTTTTAAATAGAATAACTATCGGGTTTCTTACCGGTTCTTCTCGGTAGAATCTTCATTCCGAACCGGTGGTAAATTAATTAATTAATTAGTGTTTTGTTTTATTTTGTTTCTGTATTGACGATTCAAAAGTGCTTGTAAAAAAAGCCTACTTGAATAAAGCATATTTTGATTTGATTTGATTCATATATACATTTTTTTTATTTATATAATGCAATATTGTATTGAGAGTCTCCTCGTTTTCGAAAATCGTTTAAAAATAATTATATATATATATATATATATAAATATATATATACATATATATTTATTTATAAATATATATATATATATATATATATATATATATATATATATATATATATATATATATATATATATATATATATATATATATATATTATTATACACATGTGTAGAATATATTAAAAGACCATTTACAATTTAATAGTTATTTTAATAGTAATTATATAAGTAATTGCCTAATCAAAAAGTCACATTGCCAAGCTTCCAAGGAAAGGTCGGGATCGAATTCGTAAAGGCTTACCCTAAAATTAAGAATAATGTACTACATTTCTCAGAATCACATTTCTAGTTTTGAATTTATTTGCGACAAACGAGCAGACAGGTCCATAGGATGTTAAGTGGCCACTGTCGCCTTTGAACATCTGCAACATGGGGAGTTAAGGGCGCGTTGCTGACCTTTAGGAAATATGCAATACACACGACGTTTGAAAACCCCTATATTACAGTTCGGCCGAGCTTTTTAAACGACTTCAAAAAATGAGGATTTTCTGTGTTCGGCTGTATGTTTTTTTTTATTATATTTGTTTACCGATTGTAGACTAATTTTGATTAATTTTTGTGTGACTGTCGGTATCAGTAAATAACACGTAAAAAGTTTTATTTGGCACCGACTTCGATTATTTTACTTGCTAACTTGAAAATGTTGTAGAAAACATTTATTTTTTGCTTTTTGGATTATTTCTTTCGTTTTTGAAATCAGTTTTTTTTCTTCTGTTAGTTTAGTTTAGTTTTTTCGAAAGTCGTGAAAATTTCCGGCGTCGCTTTGTAAAAATATACGAAGCGCACTGTGATGAAATTATAACGCGTCGCGGCGTCGCTACCTTGTACGATCACATCAATTTTCATTTACGCGACTCCGGAACATTTTATGACGTCACGTCAGAACGATCCGTATCAGAACATTGTTTTGTGTTTCGGCCGTTATACACGTTTTATATGGAAATTTATTTTTCACTTTTCCGTACAATTTTTCTAACTCATTTTCATTCAAACATTGTCATGTCAATTACCAATATTCCCTATTCTGAAGTGATCCGTCTACATACATTCGGCATTTGATTTTTATTTGTTTAGATTCAAGTAAAACAGTATTTTTTATTTCAAATTTATATTTACAATAATAAAACAACTAGCAGAACTTCATCGGTCTCTATAAGAAATTATTATTTAAAGAAACCAGTTTCATGTGCCAGTTCGTCTCACTAAAAAAAACTGGCCCGCGAATAATATAAACAGTAAACACGTTTCAAAGGCTATATAGTACATAGTGACGTCATCGCTTAAATCATAAAAAAAATCACTTACCAAAGAAAACTGTTCTTTCTGCCTTAAGCACTGTTATGTCGGATACAAGACACAAGCAACAATTTTAAATTTTATTTTCTTTCTTCAGAGGTACCTACTATTTGTGTCCAGTTGACACAAATGGATTGCCGATCTAAGTGTCCATTGGAGGCAATTAGAAACAATCGTGTCTTCGTTTGTTTAGCGCCTTAGTTTATCTTATTTAGCGAGGATTAGACTACAGTTAATAATAACATTTACGCGCGGAAATATCCATTGCAGATATTTTAAATGCCTTTTCCATTGTTAGATCAATACAGTAACTTAGTAACTTGTTGCTATATAAAGCATTTGTTTTAAGTTGTTTGGTCAAATATTGTTTTTTTTTTTTTTTACTTTATTATAGGTCTATTGGCTTATTAAGTATAATCATCTTGAAAATTAGTTTAATTTAAGTAACTAAATTGTGAAAGTTTAGGCTTATTGTGTATTTTAAATTTAAATAATAATGCGTGCAATATAAACAACGCAATAACGCATTACTTATAACTTATTTAATTATAATTCGCAATAATGAGTAATTAATAAAATTACAAAGACAATAACGATGTCCAACAAAAACTAGGAAATCGATAAAAACGTTACAAAATCGGTAACCAATTACAATAATTCGTTGGCACACTATCGATTAAATTCAAGGTCTCTTTTTTGCCATAGATTAATCTAAATGTATATTTTTATAGGATCATGAGATCACTTCCTATAAAGCGCAAATAAAAATAAAATATTTCACCATTTTGGACCGACTGGCCACTCTCTTTATTACCTTGATGCTATATCTGTCTCTCTCTAACGCGTAGGATTAAGGCTTACCTGTTATTGCTATTTCATTTAACACACGTGTTCGTCTGGTCATAGATAAAAATATAATTTAGATGTGCCAGGTGAGATATCTGTTTTCATATACTTTTTAAGTAATATCTAGTAAGATAACTTACAAGCAGAAGTTTAATTTTTACGTTGCGAAGGTCAAGTCTAAGTGTATAATAATAAAATAAAGAGAGAGTGAATTTTGTACGTAGTAAGTAAACTGTGTAACCACGTAACCTATTTTTAAAAGTATTGGTACCATTTGAAAGATTAATTTTTTTAGATGGTCGTAGGCTACATTTTAATTATATACAATATATATATATACGTAAAATTAAGAAACAAAATCTATATTAATGAAGTTGCAGTCAAAAGCTTGTATTTGATGAACCACAGGTAACAATCAAATAATAATTTTAGCAATAAAAAAAGAGTTATCAACCAAGCATAATTATATATACTGCACTCGCATCCGCGAGTGAGTTAACTATAATTTTTAGCATGTATACAGAGTATGTTTTTTAAGAAGGACATAATTCTTTTGATATTTTATTTAAAGAAAACAATTTTCATAGTGATTGTTTTAAAAAGTTGTAACCGTTAGAAGTAACCTTTATTAAATGTGAATGGTCAATTTTAAATTCTATGTACACTATAGAATTACTTATTTAAAACAATGATGTTTAATATAATATTCAAGGAGTCGCGCCGTATCTAATCTTTAATAGAAAACCTTATAGTTTTAATTCAATTCTAAAAGTAATCCTTAAACTGTGCTTATAATGTTAAAATAATAGGCTCATTAGTTAATCTCTCGAAATCTTTTATGACACGATTTACTTAGAAGTAGTAAATATTATCATATTCTACCTGTTTCACCTTTCATCGCAGCTTAATCTATGAAACCTCAGGCTCGTTCCACCTCTCGTGGTTTGCGTCAGTTTGTTGTGTCCGAGCCGTCGTCGAGGCAACATCTCTACCGGTCCGCGAGTGAACATAACGATATCGCGTTTCGTGTAGTGCAGTGCCAGTGACACGGAAATGTTACGCTTGTGATCTCATAAAATTATTATAATGGCATTAAAAAAGGATTTCGACATACCAGTGAACGTATTCAAACAGATCAAGTTACCGAAATCCGCTAAGATACAGCAGGCCTTCGAGAAGTTTTTCAAGAAGAATAACTACACGAAAATAGTGCAAAGTTAATTAGTAACACGTAGCTCTATAAGTTAAATGGCCGGTGAATTTAGTGAAAATATAAGTAGAAGTAGCAATATAAATTCTAATTACACCGAAACAGAACCGCCCGATCGCATATCGCCTAACTTTATAACGGAACAAGTCGAATTTGTTGGTAAAGGTAGCATCAAATCGTCAAACAACAGACACAGAAGGAGCAGAAGTAGAAGTGGGAGCAGGATTACTCCAAGCGTCCTGAGCTTGTCGGATGATCATTTTTACGAGGATTTAGAAGATTACATTAAAGAAATGTCTGCGTCTACAATGGATGCGAGTGGTGAACAGGATGTGTGGACCCAACTCCAGCAGAAGGAGTCCGACCTGCTGCTGGCGGCAGAGCTGGGAAAGGCCTTGCTGGAGAAGAATGAGGAGTTGAAGAAGGAGCAGGAGCGCGTAACAGAGGAGTACTCCAAGAAATTAGAGGTAAGTGTTTGATATAATTTTTATAATTCTTACCTGGATCAAAGATTCAGAATAACAAAAGAACAACACAAATAAAAGCAAATAACGGTTTAGCTTAATTTGAATAAAATATAAATACGTTTACATAAATATACAAAATTTTATACAAACAATGCAAAAAAAGGTAGTACCACACTCACAGAAAACTGGAATAAATAAATAAATAAACAAATAAACGCATCACACTCAACGGCCCCCATTAAGGTCGCGTGACCTTGTGTCGGGGGTCCAAAAACACTCACGACACTAACACAAACACCCAGACCACGACAAACATCCGTATGGCCAATACAGACATTTCCCGTGACGGGGGATCGAACCCGCGACCGTTAGCGCTTAAGTCAGTTGCAGTGACCACTGCGCCAACGTGTCTGTCAAAATAGTTAGTATGTTGCATTTCGTTCGGTGGGAGAACTGGAAACCTATATCCTGTCCTAAATTCCTGTCCCCTACTTACCTTATTCCTTTTTAATCCAGAAATGCATTTGGCTCCTCTGGTGCTGCGGTTCACCAACGCGGACCGGCGTTGATCAGTTAACATCAGACTGACTCGACTGTTCGTTAGCCCGCTATTTTCATAAAAAAAAAACATTATAGATATCGTTTATAAAAGTCTAGAAAAGCTAGTCTTAATTTACTGGTTCATCGCGTGCGGTGAACTCGTTAGATTGTGATTTTTAATTGCTTTAGTTTCGAAAATATCAGTCATACGTTGTAAAAGTTCTTACTTTTAAAATATAACACGTTATGTTATCGCTTAGTGTTGCCAGTTTCTTTTATTGGCGCAATTAGTTCGAGAGTTAAATACAGTTAATATTTTGTAAAATACAATATATAAAAGTTTTATCAAAACAACGAACAGTTAAACTCTTTATAATAATTATCGTATTAGAATTCTATAAGAATTTTATGAGGTAATAATAATTCTCTTTTACGTCATAATCACTGAATGTTTGTTATTTTATACATCAGTTTATATTATTATTATTATTATTTTTATTGTATACTTTTTTAATGTACACCGAAAACGTCTAAAACACTGTCACTTAAGGTATACAGGTTACATATAAATATAAAACGGATGCTGTTTCTAACATCTAACTAATATTTTAGATGTATTATTTGTATGTTCCTTGCCCCTTTTCTGCATTTCAATTCCCGCCAATAGCATTTTTTTTTCTAAATATCGATAGCCTTAGCCGATGACATCGTGTCGTTCTGCCATCTTTAAACAATTTTTCAGTGCAGAAAATATGTATTAAAAATATTTAGATTTTTCTTATATTTATTAATGGTATATTAGTATAGATGGCAATGGGCTTTGTCAGTTTTTTTTTTTTATATTATACTATTTTTTAACTTGACGAAAGCTATTTCTTTCTTCACTAATCGGTTTACGGGTAAAGTTCTTTTGAAGAAAACGACAAAAGTCGTTAACGTTGTTAAAATTATGTTGAAATGTGATAAAATGTTTATGATAGTAGAATGTTTCGTGTCTAGGACAATTGAAGACATAAGTGGAATGAGGTGATATCGAAAAACTCTCATTTCGAGAACATTGAGTTCAAAATTTTCCTTAAACAAACGTACAAAACGTATTAAACGCATTCATCCAAAATTTATTTCTTAAATAAGCTCAAACTCGGTTGTTTTAAGATTTAAATGTCTCATGTCTTCCTTCTTCAATTGAATTTAAAACCTTAAACTTATGAATGTATTATTACCAGCTGTGCCTATTTATTAAGAGTATGACAAAAAAGAAAAAATGAATTTTTATGATAAAAATTATACTTATTTGTAAACATGCCAAGACGTAACTTTCGCAGTCGCACTCGCGTTTATGACTACTGCTTCGCTTCTTTGTCGTAGCGTGATGTGACATAATCTATAACCTTCCTCAATAAAAGAGATATCTAATACAAAAACAATTAATTGAAAGTAGATACGCAAAATCTTCAGCGTTATACATTAGTATGGTTTTAATAGAATTAATTATAATTGTATATAAATTTCAAATTTAGAAATTGAGGTTAGTTATATAAAACTATCGCTATCAAATCTTGAAATATCAAAAATGTAAATAAACTGTCAGTTCGTTTCTGTATAATAAACCCCCTAGAGTGAAATCGAACCCTTTAAGATAAAATAACAAAATCCAAATTGTAAGATTTCTATACACAACATAAATACTTCGTCTCATACAGAATGCTTTATCAGATCATAAAATATGTGAATTTAAG
This sequence comes from Hypolimnas misippus, assembly GCA_037950945.1. Classification (NCBI taxonomy): domain Eukaryota; kingdom Metazoa; phylum Arthropoda; class Insecta; order Lepidoptera; family Nymphalidae; genus Hypolimnas; species Hypolimnas misippus. The sequence continues at coordinate 12,743,242 of JBBEEQ010000031.1, forward strand.
AAAGTTGTCTGTAAAAATAAATAGTATGAGATTATAGATATGATAACTGTGAAACTTACTGTTACGTACATAATCATTACGCTATTTTATATATGTTCTTAATGTAAAAGCAGCATTTATATTAATTATATACACAAGTGATATCCACTTTTCTAGAAATTCATAGAACTATAAGAAAAATATTAAATAAAGAAATTAAAATATAAAACACTAGCTGCTCTTTTATGATGAGTGCTCCGCTCCTATGAGTCGTAGTGTGATGTATATAACCTATAACCTTCCGCAATAAACGGACGGATAAACGGAGTCTCAGTGACTTGGTAGGTAACTTTCGTAAAGAAATAAATAGCCTCTCGTGTGCGAATCCGGCTCTAACTTGACTGGTTTTTATTATTTGTTGTTATAACGGCAATAGAAATATACATTCTGTGAAAATTTCAACATTCTACCTGTTATGGATCGTGAGATACAGCCCGTTGACAGACGAACGGACAACGGAGACTTAAAAAAATCCCGTTGACCATCCGGAAACCCTAAAAATAAGACGTCATTATAATAGTACAAAAACGACCAATTATTTCTGTTAAAATACAAGCAGAAAACGCTTTAATTTATATAAATATGTTTTTATTTCATAAGTACTTTTTTAAATGTTTTAACGCATCCTAAAACGTTGACAACCTTCGGGTATGGGACTATAAAATGAACCGTTCTCGAGAGACAGTTAAAAGCTCTGGGTTATTCTTAGACGAGAATTACACCTATAAGCTTTGCTCTCAGACTTTTATAAAGATTTACATAAGTTATTTCTCATTTACACCTGTAAGAATCAGCTCAGTATTCTTTCCGGCATTCACAGCTTTCGTAACCACGATGTGTCTGTTATAACGTTACAGAATTGTTCTATATCGCTTTAGAGAGTAAAACTTACAAATGTAAAACAAAACATTATTACTTTTTAAACTTTATGTATGTTAATCTATATTTAAAGCATGTTTAACTCAAAACTGTGCTTAGACGCGGATTTGTAGTACGGATTTTTTTAAACACGCGTTTAACGTCTGTTTAAATCTTTTGTAGTAAGGAAGTATCTGTCATACTACAAAAGACGCATTAAAACCATGTTGAACGCGTGTCTAGCTAAACAGTGTTTAAAAATTAAACATTGCTTAAAATATTATCTAAATTGCTTAACAGCAAATAAACTCATAAAAAAACTTATGGATAAAATGTTATACGTTACATTTGACAGATGAAATAGGTCATAGACATCTATTAGACTCACTTAAACGTATGTTAATCTATATCTAAAGTATGTTTAACTCAAAACTGTGCTTAGACGCGGATTTATAGTACGGATTTTTTTAAACACGCGTTTAACGTCTGTTTAAATCTTTTGTAGTAAGGCAGTAGATTTCTAACACACGTCAATAATGTTACACGGTCTTTTATATCTTTTAATTATTTATAAATTTTTCATAAATCGACAACAGGTCATGGATCACTTTTCCTATTATTTTGTATGTCGATGTTTTTTATTTTTTTTTATATTGAGGCAAAGGACTATATCTAAACTGACAAATAATGCTTTAAATAAAGAGTAAGTACATATTAATAGTACAAAAATAATATGTTTTTGACGTGTATTTCTTGCCTTAAACAAGTTGTCTTAAGTGGATTTAAACGGTAAGAGTTAACGTTTGTTGCAACCTGTCTAACCAGTCGTTAAAACAACACTTGCGTTAACTGAAACAGAATTGAATTCATGCAAGTCTGTAGTCAAAAATACTCATCTAAATTTAAAAAGACGAAAGACCCAATTTCTAAGAATATCGTCGGGTGAACGGAAAGGACATCGAAATAAAACGACTATTTTAGTCTTATTAACCGACTTACAAAAATGAGAGTGCTTCATTCGTTGGAAACATGTATGTTCACCGATTACTCGAGTACGGCTGAATCGATTTGGTTTATTCTTTTTTTTAAAGGTTATATTTACTTAAGTCGCAAGATCGTTGTATATATGGATGCTGATAAGCAATAATATGTCAACCCAGAAAACGTAGAAGTAATGTCATAGTTTGAATTAGACGTAAGTTTGGCAGATGGCGCCAAATTTCAGTTGACATTTATGATGTAGACATATGGATGCTGATAAGCAATGGTGTGTCAACCCACAAAAATTCAAAATGGAAGATATTAACGTATTCTGATACTGCATCACCTATTTAACATTGTTAAAAAAAAATTAAGTCATATAAACTGAATAAGTACGGGAAAAAGTTTCTTAATTAATTGTTTCGAATTTCAAGTTTCATATTTTTACGATTTACACAATGATCAAATATTTGAAAAACTTTTTATTAGATCATATTCTAAAAATATCGATCTACTTTTAATTAAATAAACATTTTATCAAAAAAAAAAGAAACGATGGAAATAGACTTCTTCAAACATATTTATTAAGAATAGGTTTGACACTTTAGACGCCATTTTCTCAAAATGAAATCCGTGTGGCTTGACACAGTATTGCTCATCAGCGTCCATTTATGGAGACGAAATCGCTAGCAAAAGTTAGTTTAATGTTTTGTCTTATGACATTCATTTTAACAAACATATGACTGTAAAATTTTAATTTAATGGACGCATTATTTCACGGAAGCAAAACGGTTTTGTAATACCCTGTATTATTGATGCAACTCATGTCTAGAAATAAGTTTTGTAATGCTGACTTAAATAAACATAGATTCACCGGCACAGTTGCGTAGATGATGTTATTGATTGATTAATTTGCCTGTATATCAGTCAAGGATGTATTTCAGAAGGGTGCTAGACGGTGACATTTCGAATTGACATTTTTCTACATTGTTTTTATTTTTTTATTCACTCCTATTCGGGGTAGACAAAAGCTTATGACTATACAGCCTTGTCATCGGTATTACTTTTAGATTTAACGAGACGTTAGTTCTATCGATTCGTGTGAAAAAATTCAGCGATGACAAATGTTTTTCTTTCTAACAAGATTTTATTTAACAGCGTCATTGAATTAGAAATCTGTGGAATATGTTAAAATTCGAGAAAGTTCTAGATTCTAGACATCAACTAATTATCTGTGATTAAATTTTTTTGATTTTTTATACTTCTATACAAAATGTAAATAATTTTAGGAATTATGTTACCACTTCACAGGTACATTCACAGGACCATCTATAAGGTCATAAATTATATTATATGTATGTACATGCGTAAACGGTTAAAGTTTCGCAAAAATCATGTACGACAGAATTGTTTCCCTTTAAAATTACTAAAAACAAAGCCACAAAACAAAATAAACAAGAAGAAAGAAATTTCTTTAAATAAATATTCCTTTTCAAATTTATAAATAATCCTTTTTTATGCTAACCAAATTTGTTCTAAAATAATGCATTATTAGCCAAAAGTAATTTTTTCACGCGGACGAAGTCGCGGGCGGAATTTAGCTGGCTACATATATACTAAATGTTTTGTTTTACAATAGATGTGGTAAAAGAGAAGTATTGTATCACAATACACATCGCGATATCAGAGTGATAACAGAGATAAGAACAGCAGATGTGTAATGCTGTTATCAAAGTAATATCACAAATGCGAATATTTGTGTGTTTGTTACTTTTTCATACTGAAATAGTTTAACGTATTTGAATTAAATTTGGAATTAAGACAGCTTATTTTTTTTTTCTTATAGTATCTAATGCACGCCGCATTAAGCCAGCTTATATCCTGGATGAAAATAAGTTTAGAATTGCATTTGTAATTGCTCTCGTCATTGCCATAAACAACTCTGTATCCCAGGTTACCTAGTAACACACGTCATAAGTAGTTACGAAAACTGTGACTGTCAAAACAGGCACAATGAATTCTTTCAGGTGTAAAGACAAATAACTTATGAAAGAAAAGTCTGAAAGCAAAATTTATAAACGTAATTCTTGTGATGTTCAATATTTTTAGTAAAACTTGGAAATAGCTAGTTTTAATGGAATAAGTTAATTACATCTTAAACAGAATTAAATTCTATCTATATATTTAAACAAATATTCTTGTTAATGACCATATTACCTCACTCACTCACTCCGTGTTTTAATATCAAAATATTTACTGTATTATTATTTTAATTTATATAAAATAACATAGATGCTTCTCCGTTTTTAGAAGTCGTTTAAATAAAGAGAAATAGTCCTGTTAATAATATCCTATTAGGTAACTTATGAAATCAAAATCAATCGAAATAAAAATATAATTTACTCAAGTAGACTGTCACGAGCACATTCGAATCTTTGATTCGAAAATTCGAATGCCTGTGAATCAACAATATACAAAAAAATACATTAATAAAGAACATGAAACCGGGTAGGAATAAAATAGTTTAAAATAGTTTCAAATAAATGTGCCGAACAAATAGATATCTTTTCGTGTACACCTGACAGTCTCAAAAAGAAACGATTAGGTCATTTCTAATATCTGTATATCATAATTTAATTTGTCTGTATTTTATTTTTAACTGTTTCATTTTTAAGTTATCGTTACTACCTACTGTTTTTCTCTTTTTCGTTTAGACAATAATCATATTTTTATTGTATAACCTTATTACTCTTCAGCTTCTTTCTCACTTAAGTGTATATGCATGTGGTGTTTGTCTTCACACAGTTACAAATTGTTAATATTACATAGCTTTATTATAATTGTAACACGTCGACCCATTTGATTTGTAACTTAACGAACCTTAAATAAATAAATAAATACCCAATATAAACGGCAAGAAGTTCGGTATACATTTAAATAACAATAACCTAATTGGTTACTATTAACAGGTTTTGACAGTTCCATTCTAATAAATGTAATATTTCGTTGCTCAAAAATTAAACAAAAAACAAACGCGGAATGTTTGCCGCTTGAATTTAGTTGAAAATCCGTTCAAATGATCCAAATTGCGATTTAGCACTTGATCAATTGAAATGGAACCGTGAGAACGCGCTATTGCATATTATTTTTTCATAAAAACCATTAAAAACATCATTTATAAAAGATTAACTGGTCCACAGGATTTCACTCTTGTTTATGGTTACTATTTTGATCCTTTGAATCGTAGCGCGATGTAATATAGCCTTACTTAATAAACGGATCAAGATAAGAATGCTTTAAGAAACAAAAGTTACCTCTTTACACCGCCGTTAGATTTCTCCATACATTCGAATCTTCAGACCCCGTCTGAACCCCGTGTATACGTCAACCCCCTTAACATATTTCGCAAATACCTATAGTTTCATCAATTTCCATGGCTGTCCCACACTTGATAGATAACGCGTCACCTTGATAACACTATCAGTTTATCGTGAAAGGTATACTATCTGTGATGTGTGAAAAACATTGTTTTAAGCACATGAATCATTTCTATAATCTAAAAATGGCGCCGTGTACAATAAACTACATACATTAAAAATTACTCATAATTATAGATTAAAATATTAAGTTGTTATTCACTTGTATTGTAAAACTGTAACGAGGTGTAACATATACATAAAATATCATCACAAATTTATAAGTAAAAAAATCATTAAATTTATTGCATTTATAAAGATTACAAAAATACAGCATAAAAATCAATAGTTATCAAATCATAACGAACATCGTTAATAAGTCCGAAATCAAATATTTTAAAATATTTCGCTTCAGACACAGAAGAAAGCCGGAATTGTCAAATTTCGAAATACTATTTTTAAATCAATAGACTTGGATCTCCACTTCTATGGGCCAAAGCATAATGGTTAATATCCTATAATTTTCGTCAATATACAGGAAACCTAAAAAAATATTTTTTCAAATTGGACAGGTTGTTTAGAAGTCAGCACTTTCCAATAAACAAACACCTTAGCTCTGTATTTAACTTGCTTTTCTCGCGTTCATGTAATGTTTTTGTTTTAAAATTAATTTATGATACGGGCATGAGGAATAATTTACCGTTTAAATTATACCATAATTTTTAAAATAGCTACAGTCGGTTCGGTACTTTGCACATGCAAAATTCACTTTGTCTTTATTATGTCAGTATAGCAATAATGTGTCAACCCACAAAAAGTCGAATTCAGAGACATTGATTGTTGCATCATGTAGTAACAGCCTGTAAATATCCCACTGCCGGGCAAAGACCTCTTTTCCTATTAAGGAGAAGATTTAGAGCTTAATCCACCACGCTGCTCCACTGCGGGTTGGCGGATATACACGTGACAGAATGTCTCCCGGCACATGCAGGTTTCCTCACGATGTTTTCCTTCACCGCCGAGCTCGAGATGAATTTAAACACAAATTTAGCACTTGAAAAATCAGCGGTGCTAGCCGGAACCACGATCATCGGTAAAGATCGACGTGTTCTAACCACTAGGCCATCTCGGCTCTCATGCACCATGTATTTAACATTATTCAAAAAAGTTTCAAGTCGTCTAAACTAAATAAGTATGGAAAAAAGTTTCTTAATGTTTCGAATACTGAAGTGTGTTCTATATTTTGTAATATGCAATAATCTAATATATTCGAAAACTTGTTTTTAGTTATATATTCTTGATTTGATTGATGATTGTATTATGCTATAATTCACTATACATTTTATCAAAATGAAGTCCGTGTGGCTTGACATAGTATTATTAATCAGCACACAATTATAATAATTGGTATAACAATATACATAGCTTAAAATGATTGCAAAAAAATTAACGAAGCTTACAAACACAATTAAAGTCATGGTTTTAATTCAAGATCACCATAACATGTTTCGGTGGCTTTTCTCGTTTGAGCTAACCGGTTTCAGTGCTGTGTCATTCACCGAGTTCATATTATGGTGTCTGATGTTATTGATTGTGGAACAAAAAGTCAGGAATCGGAAAACGTTTTTGAAATATTTAATTGATGTCATCGCAAAATGGAAGGGAAGTACGTTGACCTTGTTTTTTGTTTATGCGACTTCAGTTGCGTTTATTGCTGCTCTGCTCCTCCTAATTTTATTAATCGTTGTCGTTAGATTTTTAAAAGGGTTATGTTATAAATGTTAGTCATATGACGTCATCAGATATTCAACATGGCGGCCGATTGCTGCAAAGCAATCCTAAATCTGAAAAGGTAAATCATTTATATATTCATCAAGCATTGCTTACACTAAAAACCTATGTATAATTGTATACAAGGTGTCAATATGAATATTTTTACCAGCATATTAACGCTCGTAATTGTTATTAAAAAATAACTGAATTAAATTTTTTAACATTATTTTTCATAAATGGTAAGCCTATACAAGGCAGGATAGATACAAAACAAAGATAGATACTTTACTCTTGCAATTCTAATATCTTTCATCGACATATTTGAATATAGACTATGAAGAAATTAATGAGAACAAAGTCGATGCAGCAGCTATATGTACAGCGAGAATACTAGTACATCATACGTATGTACATTGTACGTACGTCATTAACGATCAATGCGCCCCAACCTACAAATCTCGATTTTTATGCCCCAAGGCGTGACCTCGATGCGAATATCGGTCATTATTTTCTATGGCAAGGTTTCTTGTTTATATATAATTGCGAAGGTCAAAAACTTGGTCATTGAAAATACTAAAATATATTTCGGGTACTTACTATAAATGTACAGACTTAAATTGTAAATTAGAATTTTTATACAATGTCAAATAAAGATTTTCAAGGCCTTTTTATTAGGTATACATTTATAATAAACTAATGACTTGGCCTGGTTTCGCACGGGTGCAATGTAGTATTTTACGACATTATTATTTCCAAATCTGTGAAATTCTAGGTTTTATAACTCAAAGGTGACTGACTGACATAGTGATTTATCAACGCACAGCCCAAACCACTGGACGGATCAGGCTGACATTTGGCATGCAGGTAGATGTTATGACGTAGCATCCGCTAAGAAAGGATTTTGATTAATTCTACCCCCAAGGAGATAAAATAGAGGATGAAAGTTTGTATAAACCTTTGTCAATTTAAAACCGATTGGGCTACGACTTTGCATGCCTAAAGCTACTGTGACGTAGGCATCAGACATCGCAGATGAAGTCGCGAGCATCAGCTAGTGTATTACACATATAATCCTTTGTGATTCGAAATTTATAGATAAAAACCGAATTAAAATCCGTTCCGTTGTTTAAAAGATCTAAGTGATAACACAGAAGGCGGCGGCAAGCGACTTACGTTTTATACTATGTAAAAATAGTTTTTGTGTTATTTTTTTGTCGGTTTGCAATGAAAAGTTAATTTATTATATATTTTGAAGGTATTTATACAAACTCCTTTATTATAATTAGCTGAAGGCGTCAAATTTTGAGTTTGTATATAAATAAAATAAATGAAATCATAATTATCCATTCAAATTTTACGTTAATGTAAAGTGCAAAATTAAAAAAAAATATATATGAAATTGTGCATTAATTTTATATGTGGAAGAAACAGTACAACAACCGGTTAAGAAAGTAGACTTTACCGTAACGAACGATCAATAATTGACATCGTTTATACGTAAATATTCAAGAACAAATTAAAAAAAAAGGACTTATTCCTACATACGTCTTTATTCTTCAGAACAAGATTTTTATATTGAAATATGAAATAGGATTTAATAATATCGATGCTGATAAGCAATAATGTGTCAACCCACAAAAAGTAAAATTTAGTGCATCACATGTTTAACATTATTTCGAAATATTTTAAAGTCATCTAAAGTAAATAAGTATAGAAAAAGGTTTCTTAATTTAATGTTTCGAATATTAAAGCGTGTTCTATATTTTGCAATACACTATAATGTCATATTTGAAAACTTAATTATTAGATAAAACTTTTCATTATACTAATGTACTTTTAATTCATTATACCTTTTATCAAAATAGAAAATAAAAAAGTCTATATACTTCTTCAAACAAATCGACTAAGAATAGGTTTGACATGTTTAGACGCCATTTCTTCAAAATGAAGTTCGTGTGGCTTGACACAGTATTGCTTATCAGCGTCTAGTTGTAGAAACGAGGCAGAAAACCTGATGAACTAGCAACGTTTCTTGTTAACTTTTTGCGGTCAATACTTTGCTATCTATGGGATTTAAGTAGCTACATCCCTTTAGCTTGTAATTATAATATATAATATTTGTTTTACCTATTTTAAAACTGGAATAAAACAATGTGATAATTATGTTCTTTGTCAAGCATTTAATAATTGAAGGTAATTAAAATTTTGAATATAGGTTTTCATGATGCCGATAAGCAATAATGTGTCAACCCACAGAAAGTGAAATTCAGAGATATTGATGTATTTTGATACTGCATATATAACATTATTCAAAACAATTGAAGTCGTAGAAACTAAATAAGTACGGAAAAAAGTTTCATAATTAATTGTTCCGAATTTCCATAGTGCGTTCCATAGTTTACAATTTGTACAATAATCTCAAATATTTGAAAAACTTTTTAGTAGATAACACAATCTGCTTTCAATTAATTACAAATTTTATCAAAATAGAAAAGAAAAGATGGATATATACGTCCTCAATTCGAATATTAAAGTGTGTTCTATATTTTGCAATATACTATAATGTCATATTTGAAAACTTAATTATTAGATAAAACTTTTCATTATATCAATGTACTTTTAATTCGATTCGATTCAAACAAATCGACTAAGAATAGGTTTGAAATCTTTAGACGCATTTTTCTTAAAATAAAGTCTGTGTGGCTTGACATAGTATTGCTTATCGGCGTCCAATTGTAGAAAAGAGGCAAAAAACCTGATTACACATTAAATATATCAATCTGCTTTCAATTCATTTCAAATTTTATCAAAATAGAAAAGAAAAGATGGATATAAACGTCCTCAAAGAAATTAGTTAAGAATGGGTTTGACATCTTTAGACGCATTTTTCAAAATAAAGTCCGTATGGCTTGACACAGTATTGCTTATCAGCGTCCATGTCATACCGACGGTCTAGTTATGGTAGCTCGTACGTGCAAAGTGCTGAACTTTAGAGGAGACAAAAAAAAACTTCTTTTAAAAGTACATAGCTTTAATAAATATGTTTACATTTTTTAATTATTTAGACTTAGATATTTTAAGAAATAATATTATAAAATTAAATTATTTGAATACCGCTTTCACTGAGAAAATGCATTTTTACCAAAATAGTTAGTTACGACCTACGAGGTATCACATACGGTACGTACTCACTCAAACTAGAAGTACATTCATGAGTTTTTAAATATATTTTAAAGATAATTAAGTGTGTGTCAAGGGAAATGATCGCGTATTCGAGCCCCGGCTAGCATCGCAGAGTTTACAGTTTACAGAGATTTGCTAATTTTGTGTTTAAATTCATATCGGTCTCTGCGGTGAAGTAAAACATCGTGAGGTAACCTACATGTGCCGGGAATAAATTCTTGTGCATGCATGTATATCCCGCCAACCCTTAGTGAAACAGCGTGGTGGATTAAGCTCTAAACTTTCTCTTTAATAGGGGAGAAGGCATTTGCCCAGCAGTGGGACGCTTACAATCTGTAACAGTAGAGTAAAGTAAAATTTATTGGGATTTAATTTTATACCTGCCATTTTTTTCAGTTAAACGTTAACCTAAAAATTTAAGTAAGCAATAATATTGTTTCTGTCCAAAAATCAATACTTTAAAGGCATCTACTGAAACACCTTTGTTCTACTAAAAAAAAAATACTTGAGGTTTTTTTTCTTATTTACCGGGAAAATCCTCAAGGCGGTTCAGTATGAAATCATTCTCCAGTCATTGCAACGCGGTATAGTTACCTGAGCGTTGATACCGAATATAAAGTACCTATGAATCAGCGCGGACGAGCGGCGAACTTACATAACCGACGTTTTGAGGTTTTTGTGTCTTCGAATTAGCATCATATTTTAATATCTGTTTAGATTAACGACTTAATGTGTTGATGAATAGTTTGTAATATGTTACGGGAAGAGTTTCTTTATGTTGAATTTACATTTTGTTCGTAAATTAAATGTATATTTGATTGTTTTGTTTAATTTCTTCCTAATTCAAATATATTGTGACATAGAAAAGATATATGTCTGTATGAAATATTTGAAATTCAAGTTAGTACGTTTTGTATAGGATACGTATAAAAGAGTTTATGTAATGACTAGTTTTATACGGTTTTTATAATTATAATCTAATTAATAAAAATCCCAAATTCCAGTTAAAAGATTTCTTCATCTAAAATTCTAAACTATTCATAATGTTTCATTATTACGTGGAATTAATATTGCTTACAACTTACTCTCAATGAAAAATATTTTAATATAACATTTAATTAGAAAAAATATAAGTACTTACTTATTAAGAGTTGAAATGTCTATCCTTTGCTACGATTATAATAATCGCATTTCTATCATTAGTTTCGAAGTTTTGTTCCCCAATTTAGTGGTTTCCATCAGATATCGATTTAAATTGACCAATCTATAATAATATTATAAGGCTAAAGAGTTAGTTTGGTTGTACTCGCTAATATCAGGAACTACTGGTTCGAATTGAAAAATTCTTCTTGTGTTAGATAGTTTATTTACTGAGGAAGGCTATATAGGTTATATTCCATTACACTACGAATAATAGGAGCGAAGCAGTAACCATAAACACGAGTGAAACTGCAAGGGACAGCTAGTTCTAAATAGTTAAGAAAAAAATTAAAATCGGTTCATAATCAGCGAAGATTTCGCATAACGTTCATAAAAAAACAAAAACGAATCGTTGAATCTAATCGCAACAATCGAATTGAGAACTTAATTATTCCATTCCATTTGCTCTCAAAAATCTAAATATCTAAGATAGTACAGTTGTTTTTAGGCAGAAGTGAGAGTGCTTCGGATTGAGGCCGCGGCCTTGCGCCCGACTGCCGAATACTTCTTGAACTGGATTACTAACGAAGTTAATAATTGTGGCTTTTGTACTTAGTACTTATAAAGTACTGTATTCTTTAACAGTCTATAAGGTTCCTCTGCTGAGCAAAGGCGTCCTTTCCTGTTAAGAAGTTTAGGACCTTAATAGGCCACGTTCCTTCAATTATTGCAGAGATATACATATGTCAGAATTTGGATTTCTAGTGATGTTTTCCTATATCGAGCACGAGGATTTAAACACAAGTATTTCTGAACTTTTTGAAGCTAGCCGGAGTTTAAACCCGCGATGATCGGTTGAGATCGACGCGTTCTAACCGCTAGACCATCTTGGCTCACTTTGTCGTTATTCTGCAGATAAATTGTGATATTATTATTAACAAAACATTAAATAATATCGATAGAAGGTCGATATCTATAAAGGAAACGAATTTAAATAAAAATGGTAAATTCAATATTAGATGTATTGAAGATAAAATTTGAAATTGATATAGAAAATTTAAGATAAAAGTTGAAAACTTTGCTAAATATTTTCAATTTACAAAAGAGAATCCAAAAGACACTTCTCAATACGCTCTTTAGACACCATTTATTGTAGGCTACAGTGCTCTAGCCATAAGGCCACCATGACCACAAAAAATTAAATGCTAACGATCTATAATACCTTGTAGGTCTCATGTTCTAGACTTTAATATTTGTAAATACGTTTTGGCAAATTCAGCTGCAATTTGCAATTCGTTGCTCAGCGATAATCTCAAATTACTATGCAATTTACGACAGCAATTGGTAAATTGTCTCGCTACAGTAAAATAGTTTAATCGCTCAATTTTAGTTACTGGAAGTCTTATACTTTGTTTCTTTAGCTAAAAACCGCAGGTTGTAAGGATTTGGTAATATAAGCTTTTTTTGGGTCGAGTCTACATTTTTTCTGTTACTTCCTGTATAACTTCTAATAACGCTTTTGTATTATTACCAAAGATTTTTATAGATATATTTCGTTCATACTATTTGACGTTAAAAATCTGTGCCAGTTTTCAATTTTGACAAGCTCATTTGACTTGATGGCCCAAAACCATGCTCAGTCGCTGGTTGAAAGGCAACGTTGTCCAAAGTAGCCGGCATTCTGGGTGACAAAATCCATGAGCTATAACAATCAATAATATTATTTAACCATATTCATATTACGTTCGTTATAGTTGGACGATGATAAGCAATAATGTGTCAAGCCACACGGACTTCATTAAAAAAAATGTCGTCTAAAGATGTCAAACCTATTCTTAACAAATTTGTTTGAAGACGTATATATCCATCTTTTCTTTTCTATTTTGATAAAATATGTAATTAATTAAAAGCAGATCGGTATAATGAAAAGTTATATCAAATAATAAGTTTTTCTAATGCATGAGATTATTTTTTTTTGTAAAATAGTGCACACATTTCAATATTCGAAACATTTAATTAAAGAACTTTTTTCCGTATTCATTTACTTTTGATAATTTGATTTTTTTTAATAATGGTAAATATATGATGCACTATCAGAATACATCAATATCTCCGAATTCGTATGTGGGATGATATATTATTGCTCATCAGCATCCATTTATAAAATCAAAGACAATTACTAACACGAGAACATTTACAACACTTACCATTTAGTTATAAACATAATCTGTTACTAAGTTGTAAAGTCGAATAATTCCAACAAAAAATTGTATGTGCATTGCATTATTATCTGTGCTGCGGATGGAATGTCACGTACATTTATGTTTCTATATAAATCTGTCAGTTGATTTGCATGTTTGGAATGTTTTGTGATTTATGATTGAAATTACATATAGTCATTTTTTTTTTCTTTAAATATGATAAAAGTATCAAGAATAATAATTAGTATTTATTATTCTGTCTTTATTCTTCTTTTCTGAAGGAGTCTCTTTTAATGTCGAAATAGGTTTATGCCAATTATATTTTATAATAATGCATATGTTACGTCAAAAATCTGTACTTATTTCCAACTTTGACAAAATCAATTGAGAGCCTTATCATGCTAGCTAGTTGTCTGGTAACGTTTCCTAAATTATTTAACATTCTGGATGCCAATATATATAGTTATATAATATCAGTTCATGTACATACAAATACTATAATTGTAAACAGTAGGACTGGTTCATAGTTTGGCCAGAAAATTTTATTTGCAATTCAAAGCGGAAATATTGCTAGCATTCTCTTTCACTATTCGCGGACACGATTTGTACAAAAGTAATGAATAGTAAATATTTTATAAACGCTTGTAATTCTATTTATTTGGCTAATCTAAATTCCATATAAAATCGATATCAACCGAATGTCTTATTTTGTGAATTTCCTAAATTCTTCTGAGATTGTCATTCTTGTATCAGTGAAATATTTGAGATAACTCGATCATTGTATTGAAATCAAATGCACTAGATAAGATACAGAAAATTTAGAAAGTTCTCGATTCTCTTAGTCGATAATGTTGCACCTTCAGAGTGAACTTCTGAAAACTCGTTATCAAATTTTGTTGATCAAGTAGGGAATTAAATTTTGTCATATACTAATATTATACTGAGGTATAATTTGCTTGTAAACTTGTATGTATAGAGTAATCTTTGAAACGATTTGTAAAATTATTTTGTAAGTTCGATAGCTCGTTTATTGGGAAATGTAAGAAAGTGGCTGTATTACATCTTATTACATATTCTTTATCTTCTTTACTGTATTCTGTTCAATCCGTCTTCTCCTCCCTACCTTAAAGAACGCTCACGCTCACGCTCTTCGATCTGAAGAGAATTTATTATTAAAAATTCCTCCGCATTCGTCGTCGTTCTACACAAATTCATTTACTGTCCAATCTAGTCGGTTATGGAACACTCTTCCACTAGAAGCAAGACGTGCATCATCTTTTACTTCTTTTAAAAATATAATAGAAGAGCATTACCTTGCTAGCTGGGATTAAATGAATACTTATTGTACGTATTACATATATTCTTATGTATTTATAAGTATATTGTATATATTTACTTTATTTATTTATAATATTTTATTAATATATATATACATATATACTATGTACACCCCTACCGTCCTATTTCTATCCTCTACCAAAGGTTGCCTGGAAGAGATCGCTGCTTTAGCGATAAGGCCGCCTCTTGTACATTGCTACTCTTTTATATTAATTTTCTGTTTGTTTTACTTGGTGTACAATAAAGAGTATTCATTCATTCATTCATTCATACATCACGCTACATAACCATAAACGCGAGTGAAACCGCAAGGGGTGACTGATTGAATATAATAATAGGGAAGTAGATATTTTAGAGATTATGCCACTAACAAAACACATCAGGCTATCAGCTAGTAATAAATAATTCAATATTAATAACTTTGCACCTAAGTAGGACAATAAAATGTCGTAACCTTTCCTCGAGACGGCCTCTTTCGGCCTCGGCTTACAAATTACAGCATAATAACATAAATATAGCTCTATTGAGTTTAGTCCAAGAATGAACTAATTCTAAAATTAACAACATAATATGATCGCGCTAAAAGTTAACAAGATAAGATGTTGATATTTACTAAATGGTCACTAATTCACATTGTTAGATTAGTGAAGGACATAATATATTTTTTGTCATTCATGAATAAAATAAATACATAAAAAAACAATTTGGCTTTTTTAATTTCTTTATTAATCTGTTGGTGCATAGCTGCAATCTTTAAACGATCCCTTGATGTTATAACTTTACTGATTTAAAGAAAATTCATCATCGCAACTCTTTTCATGATAAAACATCAAAGATTTATCGTCTTTTCATATACTTAGTTCTATTTGTTAGAATTTTGAATTACTACGATATTCTTGCAAAGCAGCGACATGACCGGATAGTTGCTTAGCGACGGATTGTTGATATTAAGTAAAAGAGCATGGGGTTAAATTGTTAGAACAGTTGGCAAATAAAGACGTGAACACTGGAGTATGAACTTAGTGTCTTATTGTTCACATAAAGACTCTTTAAAACCGACTTCATTCGGACTTCAAAGGACTTAGGTAAATATAGTGTTATGTGTTCTGATGTACACGTGACTTGGTGCATTACCTGGCAACGTTGTTGTCAAAAGAGAGCACATGACGTTATATTATTACAAGTGTTGGATAGTAAAGACTTGGATCTAATGTCTTAGTATTCACTTCTACCCTTTAAAATTAGTTATAGATCTTCAAATTTCTATTCTCGATTATTCTTATTGTAATTAGTTATTCGATAACCTTAATCGAAATACATTAAGATTAAATAACTGATTATAAATATACTTTAAACTGTACTATAATATGGGTAATAAACCAGCAGTATATGCAACCAGCAATTAATATATTTTTTATGAATATTCATAAGTTACAGATACCTCCGCTCCTAACGGTGTTGCAACTCCTTTAAATACGTTTAATTTGATTATTTACGCGATTAATTCACTTTCCCAATCCCCTAATTGTTGTTGATTTATGGATAATTTTTATTAATAGTTTTTCCAGTCTGGTGATTTTTATTTCTTAAAGAACATTTTATGGTATAGTAAATTTAAATTTTAAATAACGGTTGAGTTTAAAGCAGCCTCGTCTCCCATAGAAATAGAGGACAGGACCGAGACTTCCACAAGTTCACAAAAGTAATTGGTCGATAATGTACAAAAGAGACTACACGTTACACGTACGTTGTAACATAATGTGACCAATCAGAATCCTGGAAAAATTCTCTTTTCAGATTCTGATTGGTCGCGTCACTGAATATTGGTCACACACTAATCCTATGCTTGCAGAAAGAAGAGCATTGTCGGTAAACCGCTTTGTCTCTTTCTGTCGAGTGGTCAGTTTTTGGAAGCTTATTCAGGAAGGACAGTACCTCACTAACTTAGGGAATTTTAAATAAGGAATATCGTATTGGGGTGCATTTAAAAGGTCACAATAAATAGATGGTTGGGGATTTTTCATCTTTATTAATATGGCGACGGTAAAAATACGAACAGACACAATCAATTCAGTATCTTTTCTACTCTGTTTGTCATTTTTTTTTATTCTAATAGCTATTGATGAGCTATAGTGTTATAAAATAAAAAAAAGTAAGAAACAGTTTCCTTTTTTTGTACAGGTGGTTGAAAACCAAACGATTTAAAAATTTTCCTCACAATGATTATTGTCGATCATTGAACGAGCACTAGTACGATAAAATGTTAATCGGGCTATGCAACGAATTTTTAAATGCCAAAATGAAGCCTATTATAACGATAGTAAAGTCTGTATTTGTTTGGATCTTCCTATACAAAAAAAATTGTGCAAGGCCACTGTTAATTATTAAAAAGAATACTCAATCGGTCTAGTTATTTCGTAAACAAGGCATTCTGTTTGTTTATCATTTGTTTTTGGTTTCGGACCCTCGATGGGCAAGAACCGTGAAACAGTATACGTTACGCGTTCAACCGCGCCGGCTTAGAATCTTAGATAATTCTGAGAAAGTATGCTTATTCATTGTTATTATTAAATATATTTTTGTATTTTTTTTAAATATATTTCATTTATTAATGCAACGCGTTTGTGGCTCTTATGCTACAGATAATCAAGACTCTGATCACTGAAAATCAACATTCGGAACTGGTGGTTGTCTTTTTTTGGTAGTTTTATTATATATACTAAAAGACTGATTTGTAAATTGATTCAAAAGCGCTATATTAGCCTTTTTGAATAGAGTATATTATGAATTTTTATTTGACAAATATGGCGTACTTCTAACCGCACATAGAGTTAAAGATGAGAAATTATCGGTTGAATGATTAAACTAAAATATTTTTTGTAATGAAAAATGATGTTCGAAAATTCTTGATTTTCTTTCCGTAAATTTATTAATTAAGACGAGTAAAGAAGAATAGACTGGACTGGACTGGACATCTGGTCGTATATATATACACATATATATATATATATATATATATATATATATATATATATATATATATATATATATATATATATATATATATATATATATATACATATATATTCTCGGTTCGTGATGTTTTATTCAATAGATATCAAGGTTATTTAATTTATGGAGTGGCATTCGAGGATGCAGCCACGAAAATTTGGTATGCATAAGAAACTTCTATACTAAATTACTAATATCTTACATAACCTCTTTTATAAATATGGTAACATTTAAATGGTACATTATTCTATATTGTCATCGGATATACATATTTATGTTTATATGGGTATTGAAAACAAAATCTACATTAATGGAAGCGAACTGCCGAGCAAAACCTATTGAATCATATTTTGAAAGCGATGCAGGATCATCTGAAACGTCTAACACCTTGGACGACGTTGCCTAGCAACCAGCTAGCGACTGAGTATGTCAGGCGAGATAATTATGAGCCAATAAGACAATGACGAAATTGTCAAAGTTGGAAATGGCTACTAGATTTTTGACGTCAAATATTATGAACATATTTTTAGCTAAAAAATATCTGCCTCGGGGCTAATCATAGTATTGACGGGATAATGATAATGTCAAAATGATTTATATTAACCTTGACTAAGCTTCAATGACATTAAGAAAATCAATACCGTGCTGTACCTCACTGCCGTGTGTACTTCATTCGTCCTTGGTATGATAGTTTCTGTATAGATTGCTATTGAACTTTTCTGTTTTGACTTATGTTACATAATAAAAAAAAAAAAAAATAGTTCAAATTTATATAACGATTTTTGTGCATCATTTACCTGATACTTAATAAAAAGGTAAAAAAAATTATTTTAATATCCAATTCTAAATATTATAACTATCTCAACTTTCAATACCTATTGACCTTACGAAAGCTGTATCAAAAATAAGGCACGGCAAATTCGTTCAGAATTTACATGTGTAATTTTCGCCTTATACGTGGTAATGGAACCTATGCGCGACCAGGGGGCTATATAGAAATCAACTTTCAATTATTTTTCATAGTTCAAGGAGGCATATTCGTACAATGCCATCATATGGCGCCCACAGAAGATGATAATAAGGTTGAGTTTTAGTAGGTAGTCTGGTGCACCATGTCGCGACAGGAGTCCCACATATCCGCCTTAATCTCTAGGCAGGATGCTTTAATTGATTTTCCAGCTTAAAAAAAAAACAAAAATGTGTGTGTCAATTGTCATACAAAATCAAAAATCAACTGTCAAAATTATAGCATGATTTTATACCGATAGTTTTTTATAATTAGCTCCCTAGACAGAGTTAAAGATAAGGAATTTAATATTTATTATTACAAACTACAAGAGTTAGAATATGCAGACGTGAACAATAAACCTAATGTCTTCTTATTATTCACTTCTGGTCTCATTAAAAGAACATATATGAAGCGATAATATAATCGACTTTTCGTATAATATTTCGTAAAATAACCATATCATATAAGTATTATATCTTTATATTAAACACACACGCGAACGTAGTTTCAGCGTTGTTAAATTGATTATCCGAGGAAGTAGTTATTATGTACAGAGCTATTGTTAATTACCTTCAAACAAAGCGAAACGGAATTTATTTGTACAAGTGCATAATGAGACTTTAAAAATGTTAACGAAACTTTTTGTTAAGTTTATTCCTCTCGTTCTGATTAGATTTAGATCCGGAAGATGAAGACGAGAAATGAAAAATTTAAATACAGTTTTAATTTTCCATTACCCAGGTCGAGCTAGTTGTTAAATGCTCGACTTTTCATTAGAAAAAAGAACAAAAATAAAAATTTTTGCCGTCTGAACACTGTATAATAGAAAAATATATTAATAATATACGTATATAGTCTATGTTCCTTTACTTGGCTTCTTTAGCAGAAAAATATGGCGTATTTCTAGCCACACATAAGAGTTAGATAAGAATATATCGATTGAATGATTGAATTGAATCGTTTTTTATAATGAAAAAAGAATTGTTCCTAAATAAACTCAACTCTTAGTTTTTATTATTATTATTTTGAATATCTTCGACCGTTTTTTATTTTATTTTTAATTTTTTTTTTCTTGATTATTAAAATTTTTTGTGATATCCCCGTTGTGTATTATTCATACTATTTACTTTGTACTAGTAGTGTTAGTTATATGTATGTATATTTATTTTCAGATATGCTTTTTTATGTAATATGTACTCCTAATGTATATATTTATGTATAGTATGTATATATTTATGTAAGGTATATGTTTATGTATGGTATGTATGTGTTTATGTATGCAAGTAGATATACTTATATTTATTGGACTTTATATGCATCTACTGAACGCTCTTTCTTGCACGTCTTAAGGTTGGCTGGTAGATAAGGCTATATAGCTTTAAGTCCGCCTTTTGCTCAATGTATTTTTTTTTTAATTGTTGTGCAATAAAGTGAAATAAATAAATAAATAAAATTGTTTGAAAATCCGTGATTTTCTTCGGGGATGTTGTTACCAAATAATGATAAGTAAAGAGAAATAGACTATACTGTAATTGTGTTAATGTAATTGTGTATAATACTTATATGATATGGTAATTAGTCTATTATTTTACTACTTAGTCTTTCTGCATGACGGCTAACCCTAACAACATTCCGTAGCTGAAGACGATATTCGACTTAAAAATTTACACAATTTCATTGTTTTGCTAATTGTTAATGTCGCTTTCAGAATCACTTTCAATTTCAATAATTTTGTGTTGCTATATAAATTAATCAATTTAATGAAACTGCATTAATATTATATATAAAATATGTTATAAGCTCATAGATTTTGGCACCGAGAATGCTAGCCACCTTAGACGACGTTACCTAGCAACGGTTTTGCGACTGAGTATGACAGATGTTTGAATCTTTGGGCTAACAAATCAATTCACGAACTTGTCTTAGCTAAATGGTTACAGATTTTTAACGTCAAATATCTATACTAATATTATAAAGCTGAAGAGTTTGTTTGTTTGTTTGAGTGCGCTAATTACAGGATAAATGGTTCGAATTGAAAAATCTTTTTGTGTTAAATAGATTATTTATTGAGGAAGTCTATAGGCTATATTAAATCACGATACGACTCATAGGAGCGAGGCAGTAGCCATAAACGCCAGTGCAACCGCAAGTATTATATATATGTAGGTATGAACATTTCATATCTATAATTATAAAATAACACTTTAAACGGTTTCAAAACAATTACTATTCTACTAAAGTCTTGATCCATATATATTTTAATTCAGTTACATCATCCTCAAATAAGAATCGTATCAAGTGATCTAAGTTTTATTAACTTTTTATACCTATTTGCGATTCGCTTCGTTTCGCTCGACGTCAGGTGCGGACGTAGTCGAATGGCAAGCGATTTTGAACCTTATTGCCATGGATCAAGGAGATGCGCTTGAGGATGTGATGAAACCCTTTGTGATTTATCAAATGGGATCGCATTAATCATTGAGAAACCGTTGCGGTGACAGAACGAACGAATACGATGATTTCGAGATCTGTGGAATGAATCTACCGTTCTTGGGATGAGTTATTTGAGTATTGTTTATTTTTCTTTACCTTTTTTTTTTTCTTGTAACCACACATAAGCGTTAGGAATGAGAAATTATCGGTCGAATGTTTGAACTGAATAATTTTTTATAATGAAAAATTATGTTCGATAATTCAACAAATAATATAAGTAAAAAAAAGACTATGAAAAGAGCAAATTGTTGAACGAATTAGTTTACTTCTCAATAGCTATATTTATTGATAACTAGCTTCTCGGAGGCTTCGTGATATTTTGTTCCAAGTAGCATAAATGTTATTTTCATGTATAACCTATGTTACAGTACAGATTCATCAAGACCTGTTAGTAGTTCTTTTTTTACGCATTTATTATAGGAGATAATGTTCTATATGGTTGTTATATTTGGAAAATAAATAGAAAAAGATACGTTAAATAAAACCATGTAGACTAAAACGTAATATTTATTAGAAATATATTAGCATCTGTATGAAAAAAATATATACCTCTTAAATAAAAACACTTTACGTTTTTTTACATAACGCAAAGACATATGTGCAGAATGCATAGAAAGTCATAGACAACAACTAACTTACTAACACGATTAAGTTACAGATAAAAAACGAAAGCGTAATTGTTAGTGAAGTACCAGGGCAGCATAAAGCACCAACAGATGCGACACGGTCGGCCGCGCGGTCACGCATCTGCTTCCGTCATATGCTCTCCTAAACACAAGTGGCTTTTTGAATTACTTGAAATGGGACTTTTATGGTGGTAAAAATGCATTTTTTAACTCAGTTACCTTTTGCTAGATTACAAATAGATTTTGTTTGACGTGACAATGTAACTATAAATTTAGCCCGTTATCGGATTAACCTTTGGCATTAAATTTATTAATATATTTATTAACACTAATAAAAATAGTGTAAGCATCGAATTGTTCCTCATTACGAATATGCAACGAATATCTACACGATTACAAAGATTAATATTCCATTACCTTGAATCTGTACGTGTAATATTCGAATCGAATCAACAAAGTCGATGTTTTAGCATTATTCATTACGATTTAAAAAGCAATTTAGTATCGACTAACATCTCCACGATTACATACAAGAATATACCCGGTGAACGAAAATGAGCAATAAATTGCAACACACTGCAACTAGTCACTGGTTACTAAACCTTGCACTGGTATTAAATTAATCGCCGGCAAGTGTGAGCGGTGCTAATCGATAATTTCAAGGTTCCATAGATAATTCATGGTACACCGAGACTTAGCTTGTAATACGTCAATAGTGAGAAATCGAATTTGCTATCGAAAGTATCGAATAGAAATTTCGTTTTTTTTTTTTTTAATTTAGTACTGCAAGTAGAAAAAATTTAATCGAATGTTCTATAAAGTGAGGAAATTTTGTTAGTTATATTGAGGTATAGTTTACACACACTGTAGAAGGAAACTTAAAATTACTTTTTTAATAATTCTATGATATTTAACGAAATGGTAATTAAGTAATAAGTAAAAAAATAAACGACATTAAAGGTCAAATAGTAATTTATACAAATTATACGAAATTATTTTTTGTCCTACTAACGGCTTCATATGTAAAATGCCCTTATATTGTCTATACATACATAAAGTGTAGGTCAAATGTAAATAAAATTATAACTATATTATAAATATTCTGAATATTCTGATCAATGATATTTAAAATTTACAAGCTGCCCCACGCAGTTTTAAACGCGTTTATGTTTCCTGCTCATAAGTCTTAGCGTGATGTAATATAGCCTATAATCTCCCTGAATAATGGGCTATTCAACGCACACATACAAACTTCCAAACAAATTATATCTCTTTATAATATTGGCACAGATAAAAATGAGGACTATAAAATATCATTACTATAGATATTTAGTTATTAGCGCATGAATTAACACTTAAAATGTCTTCCATTTTTGGAAGAACGGGTATATGGTTGTTGCCTCGCCACCAGTTAAAAGTACAATTGTCAAAGTTGGTTTAATAAGAACATAATATATGTATCTAAAGTTATAAAACTCAATAGATTATTTAAAATACGTGCGTAAAATAAAAGATTTAAAAAGTCAACTTTTTATCCATATAAAATACACCTTAGGAGAAATTACTTTGTCTACTAACACCTTAATAAATACCAGCTTTGAGAGCTAACGGGATTTAACGGTTGGTAGAATATCGGGAATGCCACAGACATGTTGCTAAGATTATTAAAGGTGATTTACAAGTGACCCTGTTACTTATCAACAAAGCCGGATTAACTTAAAGAAAAAAATAAGAATATTTAGTCATCTAGTCAGTTGTCTTTAGGCCCTGGAATGTTGAGGGGCCTTGTGACTTAAAATGAGTTTTCATAACATTCATGTTTTATCTTTCTTGATTATTAAAAGGTTTTTAAACTATATGTTAATTAGTTTACCGCTACCATACCATACTACTACAAGTTAAAGTATAAATAAATATAAAGTTGTTAAAAAGGGCCCCGAAATAAGGAAAGCTGGCTCGTTTGATCAGAGCAGTACTTCACTTTTATGGAACATCGAAGTGAAGTAGCTAATTTAACTGCATTTTGTACAGAGAGTAAGAGCCGGAAGTCTAAACCCTTCCTTACTTAGTAGTCCTTCATCCCTTAGTTGTTGAGGCCAAACGCGCTTAGGCGCCACTCTTGTCGACCGTTTTTCGCATAGCACCCTCTTCCCCACCGAAGACATTCTAGGACGAGGTGCGTTCTCACTAGCACTTATCCTTAGGACGGATGTCCACTTTGAGCCCCAACGGAGGCTTTCCTAGGCCGAGTCTCAGTACTCGGTTCTATTATTGGTGACGCGTCAACCGCTCTTCGCATAGCGCCGTCATTCACACCGATGACGTTCTAGGGCGAGGTGCAATCACACTAGGAGTCATCCTTAGGAGAGATGTCCACTCTAAGCCGAACGATTTTATACTCCGGCGAAGTGTGTCGCTGATTTTTAGGTGGCTGTGACTACAAACTTTTTTGAGGGCTGGATCAGCCTCGAGCCTTATTACCTTATGTCTTTCGTATTTTGTGTGTTTTTTTTATCTTTTCACCAATGTTAATAGTACTTTATAACATTGATACCTCAATAACTAGACCAGTATAAAGAGTTGTTATAGGTGAACATAACGGTAAACACGACAATATACGATCACTCATTGTTACAATAAATAGAAATTCACGGTACAATAACCGCAGATTGTCTAGCCAACGTTACTATACCGAACATTTATATTTAACGTGGGAAAATTTTGATTTTGTTATCAATTTTTGATTTATGTATCTTTATTAATGTGCTAAGTTAAGAGTTTGTTTTAAATAAATATTTTTGCATTTGTAGTAAAGTAAAGTAACAGCCTGTAAATGACCCTCTGCTGGGCAAAGACTTCCTCTCCTATGAAGGAGAAGGTTTAGAGCTTAATTCACCACGCTTATCCACTGCGGGTTGGCGGATATACATGAACTCAAACTCAAAATATACTATTTCAAATAGGCTCTTTTGAATCGTCAATGTACAAATTCGTGATGTCAGTTCCACGTGAAGCTACCACCGGCTCGGAGTGTGGACTCTACTGAGAAGAACCGGCGAGAAACTCAGTAGTTACTCTTTTAAAAATATTTTTGTACATGCGTCAGAATTTATTTCGGCACCTGTAGGTGTCCTCACGATGTTTTCCATCACAGCCGAGCTCGACATTTTATTTCGAATTTAACACTTGAAAACTCAGCTGTGCTAGCCTGGTTTGAACCCGCCATTATCGGTTCAGATCGACATGTTCTAAACACTAGGCCATTTTAGCACTTTTTGCGTTAGGCAGCCCGCTTATTGAGAAAAATAAGCAACATTGGCTATATGGATGCTGATAAGCAATAATGTGTCAACCCGCAAAAAGTCAATTTCGGAGATATTGGTGTACTTTGATAATGCGTCATCTATTTAACATTATTCAAATAATTTTCAAGTCATCTGAACTAAATAAGTACGAAAAAAGTTACTTAATTTATTGTTTCGAATTTCAAGTGCGTTCCATATTTTGCAATTTATACAATAATCTTATTTATTTGAAAAACTTATTGTTAATTAAAACTTTTTATTATAGAAATCTGTTTTTGATTCACTTTACATTTTATAAAAGTAGTAAAGAAAAGATGGACACGTACGTCTTCAATCTAATTCATTAAAAATATGTTTGACATCTTTAGACGCCATTTTCTCAAATTGAAGTTCGTGTGGCTTGACATAGTATTGCTTATCAGCGTCGATATAGAATCACGCTTAGCTGTTAATAATGCATAATTGTGTGCTTCAATCTAAAACGATACTTACAATTTCGCAGAAGAATCGATGACGGAGTCAAGTGGTCCACACAAGACATCATCTAATACATTGTAGAATTAATGAAAGCTTATTACACAATATAATTGCATCTATAAATAAATCTAGTTTCCCGATAACAATAGAAGTATAAATCTCGATAAAACAATTATTTTTATTAATAATCTTTGTAATAAAATATCTGATTTTTTTTTTTGGCTATAGGTTAACTTCAATTTAGCCATACTAGCATGAAATATTCGCAGTTCCATTTTTACTACTGTCATTTACATAGCGAAATAATTGTTAAAACAATTTAGTAAGTACATTTTAAAAAGTATAAAGTGTTAAATGATAATTTTAATCAAAACATTTTTTTTTAGAGAAATTGTCCCAAATTCCACTAAGCGCAGTTAAATAACGCATAACGCATTATAAACCGTTAACGGCACGTAATTAAATAGCGTTACTACAACTAATGACCTAAAGAACTTCCCAGTTTTTTTTTATTACAAAGACAAAGGAATAACTTTATACGAACGTAATTTCTAAAGTGTTGGGCCACTAAAACGGAATAATCGTGATGGTTTAGCGTGTTATGACACGTCGATTTAACCGGTGTTCTCGGGTTCAAACCCCGGGTGGGACCCCTGAGTTTTCAAGGAATAATGTGTTTAAATTATTGCCGAGCATTGTAGTAAATGAAAATCGTAACGAAATATAAGCCCCACATGGTTTTACTCGTACTTATGGTTATTGTTTAACTCCTAAGTCATAGCGTGATTTAATCTAGCCTATATCTAATACAGAAATATTTTTCAAATCAGATCACTGGTTCGACAGATTACCAACTACAAACAAACTTACGAACTTACAAACAAAGATACCTACGGCTTTTTAATATTGGTGCAGATTAATAAGATAAGAAAAGTCTCCTACCTTTCTCTAGCAATGAGACATTTACAGGTTTCAGAACATTATAGTTATAGACTTATACTAGCAGTTGCTTGCGGCTTCGCCCGCGTATATTTTGGAATTTCAGCTAAATAAATCTACCAGTGAAATTGTTACCGTTCCAGGATTTAATACCCCCTAGCGTCAATATAGGAATTATTGAAATTCTGGAATATATATATTTAGTTATTCTCTCTAAGTAAAGTTGTTGCTGGATTTAAGGATAATCAGCCAAAAAAATACATTTTCTACATACAAACTTTACAACCCTCTTGCACCTCACCTGGAATAATAGTACCCCGTTTCCTATATTACATTTTATTACTATCATACAGAAGGATATGTATTAAGTTTTCAGATAATACGACCACGGATAAGATTATGCATACAAAAGTTTTTACCCCTTTTCACCCTCTTAGGGGTGAATAATCAAAAAACCCTTTCTTAGTGGATGTCTACAACCTAAAAGCCACCTACTGCCAAAGTTTCAAGTTCGTAGCCCCAGCGGTTTAGGCTCTGATTGATGAATCAGTGAGGACAAGCGATTCTATATGTATAGATAAATGTACACTGAAACGGTGATATACATCATTAAACACATAAAAACTTAAATATTCATAACGTTTGTTCATCGAACAAATTCAAACCAGTTGTTTTGGAAAGGAAACGTATAATTTGAAATATCCTCACATTAGTATGCGCCGTTTTCATTCGCGGAAAAAAATGATTGAACTGCGATTATAAAACACGATTCTTGTTTAACACGGTCATGTCTGGAAACTAAAGGCAACGTTTTTGCTTTTAAAATACACAATTCGTAGTGCATTTTTTTATTAATGACTAGCAGTTCTCTGGATCTCGCGTTTAGATTATTTGATATCCTATAAACTGTCAATCCTCTTTTTAAATCCTTAGGGGATGTATTTTCAAAAATCTAACTATATGAAAGACACATTTGTGCAAAATTTCATGGTTCTAGACCCAGTGGCTTCAGGTCTGCGTTGATCGATCAGTCAGTGAATATGTCATTCGGTCAGTTCTGATTTACATATATACATATATATATATATATATATATATATATATATATATATATATATATATATATATATATATATATATATATATATATATATATATATATAGATTGTTACCACAGAACTCCATCATTTCTTAAGCGATTTGGTACATTCTGTATTTAAGAGAGTATTACAAATTACAGATTGATCTCAAATATTTCTCATTAAAATTGGTTTTAAATCAAAGAAATTGGAATAAGCATGTCATTCAAGTGTTTACTTATTAAATAATATCAACCTTAATTTTTTTTGAAGTCGAATATTTTGCTTCAAATTTAAATGAGAATTATAAAAATTTTAAATACTGTATTAAACTACACACTTACATACTATATTAAACTACACACTACAATTAACTTTTACAAAGCAATTTTGATTCAAACAAATCGTTCGTTTAATACCCCCACTGGCGTTAAACCTAGAATAAGCGGGTCGTGAGAAAACCTCTACTTATTACCCCCTTCCTTGTTAATCTAAAGATTATTGCAAAACGGTCTTTATTTCTCTTGATGTCTTTGGAAACGATTATCAATGTAAAATATACTTTATACGGATTGAAATACAGTTTATAATAAGTTAAATAGATCGTGTCGTAATGTAATTACTATATTCTTAGCAATGAGGTAAATCAGCCAATTATATGGTTGATTTATATGTTGAATATTTTTTTTTGCTTTAATTGATTAATGATTGATACAAGAAGAGTGAGTTGCATCGCAAAAAGAGAGTTGCATTATTACGCAGTATTAAAATGGCAAAATTGTAATTAATTTTTTTATTTAGTAACACCTTAAAAGGTTTCACAAAACATTTGTTACTTTTTCAAAAGAATCAAAAATATTATATAAAAATCATTGATCTAAGTAATTTACGTGTAAAAGACAATATAATTCAACGTGTAGATTATTTGTTGGATTTTGGAGTTCAAGTGGGAAATGTATGGCCTTTCATCCATTACAGATAAAAAAAATGTTTTTTTTTTTTTTAATACAAATAGAACAGCAAGAAAAGGCGTGTTCTGATTACCGATAAGAATGTTCTAGATGTACCGGTATCGCTAAAATTCCTTACAGAAATCGATAGATAAAATTAGTCTTTTGAGTGACGTCTTGATCTCATGAGAAATAAAGTAATATTGCTCAAGTACATTTTAAGTCGTAGAATAAAACACCAATATCTTTTTTATCGCGATTAGAACTGTTACGTGAAATATGAATATTACGAAAATGTTAAAGTATAACATATTAATTATTAGGGCAGCAAAAGCCATAACAATTTTTTTTTCTTCAAAGAATAACATACCACAAAACGTAAATCAATTTCGAACATTGACAAAATAAAAAAAGAAACATTTTCCAAAAATTCGTTTTATATTATATAATATATAGAATGATGACATTTATTGATAATATCTCATACAATCTAGAGTGAATTTTAAACGAAAATTACTGCGTTTCGTATAAGTTTATAATTGAAATGTTTTCGAAATTACGTTTTCCACAGAAATTCGTTAACGCAATTATGACAGTTCGCGTTTACATTCTCGTTAAGGTTATAGGTTAAATTACGTCCACTTTAATTAAGTATAAGTATGAGCCAATACGGAATCAAAGCAAAATCTGTCCAAATATTTGTCAACTCTGCTTAAAGGTGACACCATTTTCCACAACGCCCGTATAATGTGCAAATTAATTAGCAAGCATATAAAAGTTTCACTCTCTCTAATGCAACGGTTCTCAATCTTTTTTACATCGGTCAAAACTGTAACCAAAATGGCGATTAGTTTAATTAAACCGGAACAAAAATTGTTGTTACTTATAACCTTCACAAGGCTTAGATAAATCTATGAACACCATTGCCTCATTAATTAAATTCATTCAGTCTTTATGACGCTTCTAGAGTAAAAAGAATTCAAAATAATATACCCAGATACGTGTCAATAATAAAACTTTGCCTTTGCTGTCGCGTAGATGTATTAAAAAGGTCAGTTTTAATGAATATGTCACATTTCTTATTATTTTAATGATGTGTACAAACAAAAACAAAATTTGTGAAAGTAATGACACGATGTACCGGGTTCCTTAGGCCAGAGTTTGAGAACCACTGCTCCAATGTATTATTTTTGTTCATTATATTATTTTTAACCGCATTTGCTGTTACAGCGATTAAAGTATTGATCCATTAAGCTCTTTATGATTATTCACTTTACTTTCGATATTGCAAAATTATTTAAAACGGAGTTAATGATTAAATGAGTAAGCAATATGATGTCATATAAAAAACTCACGTAGACATTTCAATTTTAATAGAAAAAATAAACTAAAGAGCCTTCTAAAAAAACTCAATGTATAAAAAATCTTGACTGGTCATTAAACGTAATAAGTTGCTAATATTTAGAATCATGGAATTAAAAATTAAAACCTTTAAAATGATCAACTCCTTAATAACGAAAATAGACCTATCGATTCTTTTTAATAAACGCATCACACTCAACAGCCCCCATTAAGACCTCGTGGTCTTGTATCGGGGGTCCGGAAACACACACAACACTAACACAACCACCCAGACCACGACAAACATCCGTATGGCCAATACAGACGTTTGCCGTGAGCGGGGATCGAAGCCGCCAGTCCGATTGGACTAATTATTTTTGCATCAACTATCCTGAACTACAGACCAGGCTGTCAAAGCAAAAAAAAATATCAATGTTGATCTAATCGTTTAAAAATTTGATCACAATCGTTCTAGCCGTTTTGGAATCCATAGGAAACATACACATATCGATTTTTATAAATTCATCAAAATGGCTTCAGTAATTCAGCGTAAACAGACATAAGATACACTTACAATCCGCATTTATAACATTGGTATGTTTGAATATTATGATATTTTTTTAATATATCTAAAAAAGGGGGCAAACGAGCAAATTGTACCACCTGTAACACTAGGGGCGTTGCGGGTGCGTTGCCGGCCTTTGACGGAAAGTCTATACACTCGACGCTTGAAATTACTCGTTATTGTAGCAAGTTCGATATTTCATTTACGTTTCTTAGAAAGGAAATAAGCAAGCAATAATGAGCCAAAAGTTAAGATCCAGTTACTAGTAATATTATACAATTATTAGTAGACACGATTGCGTCTTCAGTGCCTTGGCGATAGGTGTCGAATTGCTTTAACAATTAGAATATCATAATAGCAACCGGATCTACAGAAACTCCAAGGTTTCTTACCAATTCGTTGCATTATTTATATTGAACTAGTTGTCCCTTGCGGTTTCACTCGTGTTTATGTTTACTGCTTCGCTCCTATGATGTAATATAGCCTATAGCCTTCCTCAATAAATAAACTATCTAACACAAAAATAATTTTCCAATTCGAACCAGTAGTTCCCGAGATTTCCAACCAAAGTCTTCATCTTTATAATATTGGTATAGCAGCATATATTGTTATAGCAGCAGTTGCTCCCGGCTTCGTCCGCGTAAAGTTTGGAAATTGACGAATTGATTTATCCCTGTATTTATTTATATTTAATCGAAAATCTAAAAAACAAGCTTCAAACATTTACCATCATTTCCATAGAAACATTTATTCTCTATTTCAACCCTTTACAGTCTTTTCGAATTAAAAAATAGTCCTTGTCCTTTCTCTGGCTCTAGAGTATTTCATATAATCTTATCGTGTCTCTATTAGTTGTACTTCAATTGTAAATTTATGAAAATTTTGTGTTGCTTGTAACAAGTGTTGTATACGCCTGTAATGGCATACCACACAGAATAAGAATACTTAAATGTGTATTATAAAAGTGATTGTGTATATACCGATGGTGTATCTTACGAATAAATAAATATAATAGACCAAAATTCATTTAAATCGTCTCTGTAGTTTAGGCCTGATTGTGTAACACAGACAGAGTTACTATCGCATTTACAATAATAATACGCTGATAAGCAATACTGTGTCAAGCCACACGAACTTCATTTTGAGAAAATGGCGTCTAAAGATATGAAACCTATTCTTAATACATTTGTTTGAATAAGTATTTATCCATATTTTCTTTTCTTTTTTGATAAAAAGTATAATGTATTAAAAGCGAATGCTATATTTAATATATTATATAATAAAAAGTTTTTTTTTTAATATATGAGATTATTGTAAAAAATGCAAAATATGGAACGACCTTGAAATTCGAAACAATGAATTAAGAATCTCTTTTCCGTACTTATTTAGTTTATATGACTTTATTTTTAATTGAATAATGTTAAATAGATGATGCACAATGAAAATATATCAATATCTCCGAATTTGACTTTTTGTGGGTTGACACATTATTGCTTATCAGCATCCATATTAGTAAGGATTAAAGTTGCACTATTTTGTTGAATATACCCAATTAAACACGTCGATTCAAATCCCGGCTAGCACTGCTGAGTTTTCAAATGTTTAAAATATTCAAATTCATCTCGTGCTAGGCGGTAAAGGAGTCCCGCATACCAGTCTAACTCTCCAGGCGGGATGCGTAAATGCATTCCCCGGCAAAAAAAGGCGGTAAAGGAAAATATTAAGTTCTGATACATGTATGTATTTTCATTAATTCCCAGTGGATCGGCATTGTGGATTTAGCGATTATTTTTTGTTTATAAGGAGAGGAGACCTTTGCCTCTTTGGCTATTTACATGCTTTTACAATACAGTATATTATGTAGGTATAAAAAGTTTAATTGTTAATTAAATAAGGATGACGATGAATTGATGGAGTCATTAGAAAGGTTTTTTTAACGACATTATAAAAACTTATCACACTACCAATGTGTTAAACATTTAGAAATATTTATTTTTATTGATTAAAGTGTATAAGTTAAAATATTAACAACGTCCAATTTTAATAGTTTCCGCCTGTAAATGTGATTTTTATATTACAAGAGTTTAGAAATGACTCAACATTTGGCTAATAATAAAGTCATTACTCTCCTCTTCCTGTATAAAATTAATAAAATAGTATAAAATTAAATAATAACTCTGAAGCGAGAATTCAACTTTTAAGTTTTGCTTTCAGACTTTCATAAAGATTTACACAGGATATTTGGACGCTGATAAGCAATACTGTATCAAGCCACACGGACTTCAATTTGAGAAAATGGCGCCTAAATAAACCTATTCTATTCTTATCTGTTTAAAGAAGTATATTCATCTTTTCTTTCTGTTTCGAAAAAAGTATAATTTTTTAATGATAATTCTAATAATAAGTTTTTCAAATATATGAGTTTAAGCTTAATCCAAAATATGGAAAACATTTCAATATTCTAAAAATTAAATTAAGAATTTTTTCCGTACTTATTTAGTTTAGATTACTTGATTTTTTTTTAATAGCGTAATGCATTATCAGAATACATCAATAACTCTAAATTCGACTTTTTGTGGGTTAACACATTATTGCTAATCGGCATCCATTTCTCATAGCTTTACACCTGAAGGGATTTACTGTCAGTGTCTTTATTTTTACCAGCCTCTTGTAAGACTATTTAGGTAACTGTTAGTAGGTTACAAGATTGTTTTATATCATTTACGAGGGTAAATCTTACAGATGTAATTCTCGCCTGAGATATAGAAAGTGCACGGCGTACATAAATATACTGTTAATACCGTGGGCATAGCGTAACTTCGCATCTATAATAAAATTCCGCAAACAGTTCTACATTTGCCACTTAATAAGTTTAAAGCCTACATTAAAAATACTTTAATAAATAAAGCATATTATACCATACAAGAATATTTTGACGACAAAGTGGCGTGGATCTAATGTGCGTTGATGTTCTTACAGGTTTTCAAAAAAAAAAATGTTATAAAAATACATAATGTATGAATGATTTTTAAAAGAGTACCTATCGAGTTTCTTGCCGGTTCTTCTCGGTAGAGACTACATTCCGAACCGGCGGTAGCTTAAAAAAATCTATAACCAATGGTTCTGTAACTTGACGATTCAAAAGTGCTGTAAAAAGCCTATTTGAATAAAGTATATTTTGAATTTGAATTTGAATTTGAATTTTAATTTAAGTCTGTTTCAGTTTAAGTTTTGTATGTTCGTAAGTTTGTATTAGGGAGTAATCTCTGAAACTATTAATTCGATTTGAGAAATACTTTATGCGTTAGGTGCCCCGTTTATTATGAAAGCTTATAGGCTATACAACATCGTGCTATGACTCATAGAGTCGAAGCTGTAACCATAAATGTTGGCTGTACTTATAAATAGGTATCGTTTAATTCCTTGACAGACAAATGGTGATAAGAAATAATGTGTCAACCAAAAGAAATAACAAAAAAAAACACTAACATCGCATTTACAATTTTAAATTAAAAAAAAAATTATGACATTATGGTTTTATTAAATTTGAACTAACTATGCGTTTGTGAGTTCATTTCATTGTTACGCATTAGCGTCTTAACTAGTCTATACAGGATATCAGCTTGGCATGTTGGATATTTTACTAGAATTAGCAGAATCGATATTTAAAAATAAAAAACTGAACCTAACTTTTTTTAATAAAAAAAAAACTTTTTTATTTAAAGGTTTTATCTTGTAGGCTTATATACGTATAGACATCATTTATGAAAAAGAATTTAACGTAATTATTAATACGTATAATTTAAATAAAATATCAAATATCCCAGTTGATACATTGTGGGTATACAAATTTTACTTGTATACACATTATCAAAGCCACAGCTAATGACATACGGTATCTTTCATTCAGACTAAAGTATTATTTCCGGGGGATAGAAAAATACGTTATTTTTGTTAGACGGTTGTCCAATACAAAATCTACATTAACGCGAGGGAAACCGCGAGCGAAGCTAGTAATACAAAGCCCAGACGACACCAAGGTTAAAGACCAGCGTATTCGGACAATACGCACAGCCTAAATTAATTTGTATTCCCACTACACAAATAAATTAACATACAATTAGTACCGTCCTCGCCGTCCAATGTTCCTGTCTCGTAAACCAAAAGAACCATATAATAAATTATTGTTACGAAGTCTTACGTTTAAATCACAATTTATGAGTTAGATTTGCAATACGAATTAGTGATGTATCTGTATCCGTAACCGCGGGTAATTCGTGAGAGAACAAAAGCTGACGGATCTTTCCGTATCTGTATGTGTTAATTTTTTACGAATCTTTTATCTTATTAATTAGGATGTTAAACTTCATCTCTTGAAATGATGTATGTATATATGAAATTTTATATAGACCTATGTGTCATACTAAATTATCAACAAAACAAAAGAAATACCCACGTCACGCTAAGGGTCAAGTGCCGTCAAATATGGTTTCAAGTAACAAAATAATTTAGTAGTAAGTATTTAAGATCCGTATCCAATCGTAAAAACTCGATTTGAAAGCAAATATCCGTATTCGGATCCGTATCCGCAGATATACATATTGAACGATCCGGTACATCACTAAAACATAAAACATACCTGAGATAAATTATGCTTATTATTCTAATACAGATATTGACTATTCAGATTAGAATAATAGGATAAAAACGTCCCTTTTAACTACTATTATCATCTGACTTGTATACAATTAACACTCGAATACAACCTTTATTATACAAATAGTTGACAAACGACCAGGGGGGGTCACCTAAAGTTAAGTGATCATCGCACCAGAAGAGCCACAAATGTCTTCCCCACTTTAATAAGGAATGAGGCATAAAATAAAATAGGAAGTAAGTAAAAAAATTGGCGAGCGGGTTGGGCTTTCGGCTCTCACACTCATCGTACGAAACGCAGTCTTCTTCTGTGAGAATGAGGTTATACCCCGGTCGAGCCTGTATACGAGCTCTATATCACTTTAAAATGCCCACACACACAAACACAAATAAATAAATGATATTGTCATACAATTTCAGTTGTGATACGTAGATGATAAAATTGCAATGTTATCTTTCAAGTGGTTCTTCAGAATGAAGGACGTCAAATATGTCTGCGTGATATCTGAGCGTCGAAATTAAATTTGGACATATTTACGACGAAAACTAATAGCAAAAGCAATTAACTGGACTTAATACTCATATATGTAAATTTTGTTTCAAAATATTATGCAAAATATAGTCTGCCTAGAATAACGCACTTTTTAAATGGTACCATAATTTCTACGGGACCAATTTGAAAGAACATAGCTTTTAAATAAAAAAAATAATTTTCAAAATCGTTTAAGAACTACGGAGTTCTGAGGTAACAAACATAAAAAAAAACATACGCTACGAATTGAAAAACTCCACCTTTTTCGAAATCTCTTACTAATACTTATTTTTGTTTTAAATATTATACTCCTTATGAATAGTGCATTGTATTGCTGTTCCGGTTCGAAGGGTCAGTGAACTCAATCGCGGTTAAAGGAGAGAGGTCATGGGTGCATCTATTCCTGCTCTTCTGTGCTAATAATAATTGTTGTATGTATTTTAAACAGTCCAGAAGTAAATAATAAGAATACATTAGCTTCATAGTCTTCGTTTTTATTTTTAACAGTAATAATTTATTGCCATGATCTTAGTTACGTAAACATCAGTCCATTAAAATGTACGTAAATGTAATAAAAAATTTGTTTTTTTCCTATGACTTTAACAATGTGCAAAAAATTAAAATAAAATATGAATAATACAAGACGTACAACACGTATAAGAATTTAAAAATCAGCCAAGTGCGTGTCGGGCCACGCACAATGTAGGGTTCCGTAGTTGTCAGAATTGTCAAGATCGGTCAAGCAATCTTCGAGTACCTATTTTCGTAAAAAAGTTTACGACGAACTGGGAATTTCCTTTTTTAAGTCAGTTTATACAATATACGTATTTACAATTTTAAACCTTTTATTATTATAAAATTATTTTTAATTTCTCTTTAAGAAGGTATGTACGTAATCCGTATCTTTTATGTTATACCATAAATGCCAAAGTGAATTCGTTTGTTTGATTGTTAACTCGCTCTCGTCGATTATTTATTATTCTAACACTTGTAAAATATACTTAGCGCCGATAATTTTCCTTCCTGATTAGCGCCTATGAAATCTATGGAGATTTGGTTGAAAACTTCATAAGCGCGATTCAGAATCATTCGCGACATGTTTTATTGAGACATTGTTTTATATCTTATTTTATATTTTATTTTAATTAAAACTTATTAAATATTTATTTATTTATTCATTTAAATTCATATATTAATTTAAAATTATTAATATTTACATAGTGTGATGCTTTAAAAAGTGAAATATTTATTTTTACTTAGATCATCTATAACTCGATAACCATAAGAACCCACATAGCCGTGATAATTTTCCTTGTAAATTCATTATATGTACCACTATCGTGAATTTTTTCATATTTTTAGACGCAGCAGTTTAGTGGGTAGAGGGGGGGGACACTTGACTCTAAGAAAAATTGACACTTCAAAGCTTAATATTTCGGAAACAGTTCGTCGTTCGGAAAAATGGTTTTACCACACCTATAACATTTTTAAAAGACCTATCTAACGATACCCCACAACATGGTATAAATGAGAAAAAAAATTTTTGGTCTCTCTTAACACATAGGGAAGACACCCTGAAAAAAAAATATTTTTAAGATTTTATTGTACGACTTTCTCGGCGTAATTCATATGTATACTCATACCGAATTACAGCTTTCTGGTATTAAGGGTTTCGGAGCAAAGCCGCGGACAGACAGACAGACAGACAGACAGACGGACATTGCGAAACTATAAGGGTTCCGTTTTTACTACGGAACCCTAAAAATCAGTCCAGCCAATCCAGTGACATATATACGGACAGAAGAAATAGAATATAGAAATAAATAATAGAAATATTAAAGATATTTAAGTAATATTTCTTTTAAACAAATTTCTAACGAATATTTTTCTCTTTTCAGGTAAGCATCTAATATGGAAGATGAAATGACATGGGATTCCACGTCGAGCGCAAATATGTGTTTCCGGTGAGTCATGGCGACACGGTTTCTGTAATAAGTAACAAATATATCTTTTACTTAACTTTATTAAATAAGATTTCACTACACTATTACTATTAATAGGAAATGTTTTGTATTTTTGCAGTCTTAATCAAAAAGTCATCTATTTTTATTTTCTATATGAAAACTTGATTCTCTTTATAATCTATGCGTATTTTTTTTTAGTCATACCACTAGCACAACACCAAAAATTATCATTTATAATTATTATTACTCTTATAAATTTTCATTTATTTTAAAGTGAGAGGAGAGCCTCGCGGTTGTCATTGTTAAATTACATGAAACCTTATACGAGTCTTGGAATTTTGCGTCTTATTTTATTTCCTAGTGAACATTCTCGGCACAAGTGAAGCGAAACAATTATATAAGCAAAGCCACTTGGATAAATACAATGTCTATGCTGTAAATAGTTGCATATATTATTAATGGTACAAGACAGACAAGCTATTCGCAAATGGACACATCTGTGTCGTGTGTCGCCATTTATTTTATTTTCATATAATCACTTTGAAACAGTGGCGGATTTACGCAGTAAGGCGCTGGCGGGGGTTTTATGAGTGCGAAATTGAAAGCCCTTTTGAGTGATATATATTGGATGGGATCGGTAAAGAATACGACAAGAAAACGATAACTCTTTATTGTATAATTAAACAGAAATAGCATGAAAAAGTACATGAAAAGGAAAAATGTACACAAGCGGTCTTATCGCTAAAAGAGCGATTCCTTCCAGACAACCATAACCTTAATAAACAACAAAGTTAAAAGTGGTTTGCAGTTGTACAGAGCAAAGTTAAATTACAGGATAATATCCTTCAGCCCTACTGCAGTATAATAGCCTTCAGGCGGCAAATGTGAAATTCGCCATTGCTATAAAATCAACCACTCTTTGTGCAGACGTAGCCTCTATTTGTGACCAACAACGTGACACAAATGGAAACAATCTTCGATTTAGGCAACTGGAAATAAACTGCCTACTACAACACGTATTTAGTTAAACAGTGCTTAAAATGTTTTAAAATCTTGGCTAAATTGCTTAACGGCGAGTAAAATTATGAAAAAGTTACACAAAAGTTACAGCTTAAATAAGTTTTAGACATCTGTTAAACTCACTTTAGCGAATGTTATGCTATCTCTATAGCGTTTTTAAATCAAATCTAATCTTAGTCGCGGATTTGTAGTACGAATTTTTATAAACACACGTTGAACGTATGTATGTATCTTTTGTAGTAAGGCAGAAAGTATCTACGTTTCCGCTGCGCTTTAGTGTTTTGTAGATATTGGTTATAACATACATTATTTTGTATTCCCGTTTTGTACCAGTAAATAAATTCCATTACTAATATTTTTCAAAACATAATACATAACAGTACCCTAATGACTTGATAAAAATCTAATTCCGAAAGCGTCAAAGAATGACAATAACAATGTACCGTTACACCCTCAACAATCCAAGTCTAATTCGTCTAAAAAATGGCAGGTGTGATCGTGAAATGTCAGGCACACACCTTGTGCTAACAGCTGACGGGTGAACCAGCATCTGTTAATAATACTGTTATAGTAATTGCAACTATTTTTAAGGGTGAAATAAATATAAATAAATTCGTGTGACTTGTGCACTGAGGGTCCACATACACTTAGTCGACGCTTGGTTGGGTTTTAACTGACATCGAAAAAGGTGGAGGTTTTTATTTTTTTTTTTTTTTCGTGGACCGATATTGAATTTTTTTTTTATTTGAGAGGGTATATTTACTTCCAAATTAAAATAAATATTTGATACAACATTTTGAAGTCGGTGGTAGTAAAAAACACGTAGAACTCTTACTTGATATCTATTTTGAACGTTTTAGTTGGCACCGACTTAAAAATGTTGTGGCAAAAATTTTTTTTTTTTTTTTTTTTTTTTTTTTTTTTTTTTTTTTTTTTTTTTTTTTTTTTTTTTTTTTTTGCGGCTAAAAGTCGCTATATACGATGTGCCTAAAACTGACTAGCACGCTGAATTATATTTCGGCACAAATCCTATTATTTTGTGCTATTGTATTTATTATTAATACACGAAAAGTTCACCTTTGCATTCTGGTATCTCATGTCGGTAAATTTTACTTATGTCGCTATTTGCTTACATTTAAAATAATTTATGTTATAGGTTGAAGTCAGTGGTTGCTTCGTTCCTATGTTGTAGCGTGGCATTTTAAAGCCCACTCTCGGTTTCATTCACGTTTTTGGTTTTTGGTCCTATGAGTCGTAACGTGTTGTAATAAAGCCTTCCTAAATAATCGGGCTATCTAACGCAAGAAGAATTTTTTCAAATCAGATAATTATTATCAGAGAACCCACTACATACAAATTTAAAAATAAATTTTAGCTCTTTATAATATTAGTATAGATGACCTAACCCAAAAAATGTTCTACATAATAAAACAGACAGACAAACTTTGTAATATTATCGTATGTTTTTATATAATGTTCTAAATGAGCCCCATTAATCTCAAGTACCAGAGGTTATTAAGATGTGCACGTGTTCAATGACTTCCGGTTTCAAGTTTCCGGCATCTAAAAAGCCGGTAATTTTCGGTTTTTTGTTCTTTATGTCGCATATCATAAATCTATTTTACCGGATTACCGAGGGTTTTTACTGTTGCTTTAGTTTAGAATAAGTGCCGGAATAGTATTGTTCATTTCGTCGTTACCGAATTTCGTTTAATTATATATTTCAAACTTTCGCTATTTATACTATTCATATTTAATATAAACTCGCGCACTCGTCGTCGGAGGGCGCGCGGTACACCAGTCAGCTCGTGACCACGGCGAATGTAACTTCGTCGAAACGTCAGGCAATAAAAAGGTATTAGTAGTTATCGCGGTAAGACCTGTGATATTAAATATAAAGAATTTCGTTTAAGTACTTTTTTCGTATCGTATATTTCGTTATCAACCCGCAGTGAAGCAGCGTGGTGGATTATGCTCTTAAATTTTCTTCAATAGAAGAGAGGGTCTTTATCCAACAGTAGGACATTAAGAGGCTGTAACTTTACTTACTCATTTTGGGGTAATGAACTCATCACACAGCACATCGCTGGTTTGCAAGAATATCGAATTCAAAATTCTAACAACTAGAACTAAGTATGTCAAAAGACCATAATCTTTGATGTTTTATCATAAAAAGAGTGGCGATGATGAATTTTCTTTTAATCAATAAAGTTATAACATCAAGGGAAGACATTAATAAAGAAATTTAAAAAACCCATTCCCTAAAATTCATCACTTTTAGTTGCATCGATATTCTTGAAAAGCAGCGACATAATTGTTATTCCCAATTCATGTACGAATTGGAAATAACAATTGTAAGCTTACGAAATCAAGATAACCTTAAAATGTAGAGTGCAGAAGACCAACCTATTTCATTCTGTTACATTCCCTTTATATCCAATGTCTCTTATATTTTCAAAGAAAGAAAAACTGTTTTGTTGACAAACACAGATTACACACAGACTCTGCTGAATCTCAGCTGTCTCCTTTGTGGCCCCCAATTCGTAGCCACCTTGGTCTCTAGAAATTCTCAAGTCCAATTCGATTTAACCTCGTCTCCATAAAAATATATTCCTGTCAAAGTGACCTACTGCACGTGTCAGTGATCTCAAATACCGCTTTTTATGGATATTTCATATGACTGGACACTCCTCGAAAGCCTTTGTGTGTTAAGGTGATGTCATCTGTGACTCAGTTAACACCTACGCTAACCGGACTTAGTGTTAACGGATGTGAAAAGGATATTTTTTGTTTTATATTTATTACTAATATTATGCTAAAATTGTTTGTAAGTTTGTACATTTGTATGTAGGGAGTAATCTATGAAACTACAGATCCGATTTGAAAAATTCTTTTTGCATTGGATAGTCCGTTTATTGATGTAGGTTATAGGCTATATTACATCACGCTACGATTCACAGGACTAACGATAAACGCGAGCAGAATATCGAGGGGCAGCTAGTTTATAATAAAAAATGTGCTTTCGTTTGGATCGCGCTTTAAATTAACAGTGAATGTGTCGATCGCAGTGGGTGGCGCGATTTTAGAAATGTTCACTTTTGTTCTTTTCCAAGGTTGTGTGTATAATGTTCTTTCAACACTGTTTTCCGTATTTTTTATTTTGCTTATTATTATAATATAATATAAAACTACGAGTATACCCTATAGTACAATTTTAATATATTTATTGTAAATCGTTGTGTAATTGTACTGTATATTGTATATAATTTGCTAAAGACTTTTATTTATTGTCTTAGTAATAGCATAGTTTTACAAATTTAAAACATAGTAATGACTATATAATTATATGTATATTAAAATATACAGTAAAAATAAAACAAAAATATCAAAAATCACTACACTATTTCAAGTAATTAAATACAAAAAAAATACCAAATGAATAATCTTTATTTAGTTTGACGTCACGTCGTTAAAAAAAATTAAAAAAGTCCCCTCCCTGATCTATAATAAGTTGCATTCAAGGCAATTTTTGTGCGGAAGTGATAAAAAAAATGTGATTTAAAACCGGAAACACATCAAGGAGGATAAAACACCGCCATATGCGCTTGTAATGGTAGAAAAAAAAACTTTTTTTCTCGACGTTTTTACAAACAAAATTTATAAATACAGATTTTTTTTCCTTAATGGTAGTTGTATAAGTACATGAGATTAATCTTTTAGTATGTGTTTATAAGTTTTGTGACCGTATACCGAGATTCGATCGAATTTTGCGTTCATCTGAGTTAATAGATATCTGACTGCAATGAAGCCCAAAACGACGCCATTGTCTTGAACTCTATGTTCTTATGTTCGTTGGTAACTATTCCTCTAAAGCGCGATGACGATGACATCCTGTATCTGGTAACACTCGCGTCACGCTAGTATTTGATCTTAAAAAAAAAAAACAAAATGGCGGATTTTATGTTCATAAATCTATTTATAATTGCTTAAGTCCTGAACGACATACGATTTTTATAAATAATTATGTGTACAGAACCCATTCCCGAAGGGTTGCACATCAGTATTTGGCCGCGAGTTCTTTTTAAAATCATAAATTTGGCACACTATCATATCGTGTAGAGAAAAAAACAATCCATTAATTACCCACTCAACAGAGACTAGTATATAATTTGAATATCGTTCCGATTGTGCCAAGTTTACATCACAAGTCATGAAGCCACAGTAACGCG
Organism: Hypolimnas misippus; assembly: GCA_037950945.1. Taxonomy (NCBI): domain Eukaryota; kingdom Metazoa; phylum Arthropoda; class Insecta; order Lepidoptera; family Nymphalidae; genus Hypolimnas; species Hypolimnas misippus. Next base: position 12,786,368 of record JBBEEQ010000031.1, read on the forward strand.
GAGTGTACAAATATAATGTTATTTTTGTAATCGTACACTGTGGCGTAAATGACAAAACATGACGTGCATATGTATATTAGGTATTACCTCAGCATTAAAAATTATAAGTTTCATTTTATACATTTCGTAATTGCGAAAAAAAAGACGATCATTTATTTATTTTACTAACTGTTACCCGCGAATGCACTCGTGTATTGATTTATGTGTGTTATGGGTCGTAGTGGTTTATTTGGTAGCTTCACGTCCAGCTGATATGGAAAAACTTGTTAATGGACGATTCAAGAGACCATATAGAGGCCTAATTGAATAAAGTATATTTTGATGTGAGAATTATATTTGTAAGTTTGAATCCCGTAAGCGATATAAAGCAACTCTGTAACCGAACATATGCATTGTATGTCGTTACGAAAGCTGTGAATGTCGAAAATAAGGCACTGACAATAAATCCTTTCAGGTGTAAAGCAACGAGAAATAACTTATGTAAATCTTTATGAAATTCTGAAAGTGTAATTCTCGCCTTATAATAAATAGATTATGTTATTTGATTACATTGACTATTAAAAAAAAAACCTATTAACATGTCCAACTAGGCTCCAAAATCCGGGCTTTTTACGCGCTTGGTCCTGGTTACTTAATTTTTGAGATGGCAACTCTATATTAGCGTATCCATACTTTACCAATATAATATAATATTGATTTTCAAATGTCTGTATTCCCTATTCTAATATTTGTTACTATTGGACTTAATAAATAAATACCTTACCCTCGAAGTTTTTTAATAGATAATAGATTATGTCTAAAATAATATGAACCTACGAATACTTAACTACAGCAAAGGTCTATATCCTATGACCTATACAAATATTTTTATGATCAGGAATATTAAACTTACGACATTAACACATAACATAACATATAAATTAGCTCGGCGAATAATCCTGTTAAGTTTAGCAGCGATAGGGTCATCGGAATTTGTTTTTGGCATCATTTCTCTATAATATATTAAATATATTCCAGGAAATCTATTAAAGGAAACAGTAGTACATCATTTTAAAATGACATGTTTTGAAAAATATGTCATTTTATTTAGATAATCGTGCTTTTAATAACTCAAGTAAGTACTTGAGTATTAATTAATAATAGTAATTTTAAAGTAAGTACTTACTTATATAAAAAAAAATTAAGAAACAATATGATCTTAGTAATAAATAGTAAAAAAAATCTGTAATTGTATAATTTCAAAGTAATTAATTTGAATAACATAATGAAAAATAATTTTATTAAAAAAAATCAAAATGGCGCGGTGGTTAAACCATTCGAATTATATTTAAATATATATAATTATGTACATTGTACAATAATGTACATGCATAAACATAAATATGTGGCTCATCTCTCATGGAAATTTTGTAATAATCTTATAAGTTTATAACTCGGGATTTAAATAAATCATATTATATAAACGTTTTTACATAATATTAGTTTTAGTATTCATACGATCACCGCTTTCGTCCGCGCAGGCGGCTGTTCAACATACTTTTGTAGTGTAATAGAAACGCTTTTTCGCAACTCGTAGTAAACTGCAATTATATTCTAGTTAACATTTTAATCGATGTTCAACGAATGTAACTTTGTTTGAAGAATATGTCAATTATTACTCTGTCTTTGAATATACGTACGAGTGTTCGTTAAAATCCTTATTTATTTATTGTTTTATATGTATATTGTTAAACTTTTTAAAAGAGTAACTATCGATTTTCTTGTCGGTTCTTCTCGGTAGAATCTACATTCCGAACCGGTGGTAAATTTATATATTTTTTTGTTTCTGTAGTGACGATTCAAAAGTATTTAGAAAAGCCTATTTGAATAAAGAACATTTTGATTCCGATAGACAAACCGGAAATAACAATAAAGTATTGTTAATGACTAGATAATTTTAAATTTTTAAACGCCTATGTCTACTATACAAATATTTTTATAATATAAACGTTTACCCCAAAAGTATCACAAGAGACGTACATTTGTAAGTTTACTCTCGAGAGGGATAAAGAACAATTCTGTAACCTATCAACAGATACGTTGTAAGTAATTACGAAAGCTGTGAATATCAACAATAAGGCATAATCAGTAAATTCTTTCAGATGCTTTACGTAATACGTAACAGATTATGCTTACACACAATAATAAGCACTAACAAAACGTAACTACAGCAAAGGTCTGTGTCCTATGAACTATAAAAATATTTCTTGTGATCGAGAACTTTGAACTCATGACATTAACAGAAAACCCATCTAAATAAAGACTAAAAAGTCATTAACTTTACATGATTAATTAAAAAAGCAATGATTTATTTAAATTCAAGTTCTAAATTAAAGTTCGATATAATTAATAAAGCGGTTGATTTAGAATACTATTAATTTTCAGTCGAAATCTCTAACGATTTGGTTGACATCCTTCGCCATTGTCACGGAAAGCTATAGACTAATCGAGCTGGCCTATTTCATCCAATTGTGCTCAGTGAACCGAGGCAAACTAACCTACATTTTAAATAATATGTTTCCTATATTTTGCACTATGTGACACTTTTATTTATCCTATGATGACTTGTCTTATGAGTCTTTAGAAGGAGCGCTTCTAATGGGTAAATTGTTAGACGAGAATTACACTTATAAGTTTTGTTTTCAGACATTCATAAAGATTTACATAAGTTATTTCTCATCGCTATTCACCAGAACTAACATTACTGTGAGAACTTTATTTTTGACGTTCACAGCTTTTGTAACTACTTACGACGCATCTGTTGCTATGTTACAAAGTTGTTTTACATCGCTTTCGAGAGTAAAACTAAAAAATGTAATTCTCGCCGCAAACTTAAGTAACTTATAAGTTTTGCTCTCAGGTTTTCCTAAAGATTTACATAAAATTATTTCTCATTGCTTTACACCTGAAATGACTTTACTATAAGTGCCTTTTTGACAGCAACCACTTTCAAATCAAAATCAAAATATGCTGTATTCAAGTAGGCTTTTACAAGCACTTTTGAATCGTCAATACAAAAACAAAAGAAAACTAAACACTAATTAATTAATTAATTTACCACCGGTTCGGAATGTAGATTCTACCGAGAAGAACCGGCAAGAAACTCGATAGTTACTCTTTTTAAAAGTTTTACAATGGGTACATACATTTATGAGTTACAAATATATTAAATACCCTGTGTGAATCCAGCTTATACTAAATCCAAGCATGTTTATCATCTATATAATCTTGAACAGAATAATATGCTTTAGCTACTAAGGATTTTTTAATATGTACTTTAAATTTCTTTTTTGTAAACTGTAACACTTTCTGCGGAATTTTATTATAAAAACGAATACCTTGCCCCAAGAAGGTAACATTGACTTTGCGGAGTCGAAACTTCGGCGTTATAAGTTTATCCTTTCTTCTCGTGTTAATACAATGCCTGTTACTGTTTTTATCAAAAGAATCAATGTTGTTGTGCCTGTACTTTAGTAAAGTTATCTAGATAATCGTTACCAAGTTTTGTCGTTACCAAGTTAGTTACAGAGTTGTTTTATGTCAATAACGAGAGTAAAACTTATATAATTCTCGCCTTACATGTTTGGCAGTTACATTGTAGAAAAGGCTAATAATATCTTGTTAGAAGTCTCTATTTGTATTTTATGGTACTTAAATTCCAACAAGTACATATAGCTTAGAACTTTTAGGTTAACATGACAAACAGTAAACGCCTAAATTGGTAATACATCCAAATGGTTAAACACATTACCGATTTTAGTTGTGTAATTACACATGTATGTATGTGTATGTATATAACAAGGATACTGACCTTAAGTTTCCTTACAATTAGTATACACATAAACTGTTCATATTGTATAATTAAGTACTTTATATGTAGTTCATATTAATTATGTATACTTTATTATAGATATGTTTTGCCTTATTTAAATTGAAAACTCATACATGCCATTATGTATATGTCTTTATGTATGAAATAATTTACATACTAGAACCGAGTGAGGTTAATATAGCCTTTAGTGACTCATTACATATCTTATATTATCAGAAATTACAATATTAAGTTGTCTTTTACATTATCTATATACTGTAGAAATATATTAATAATAAACGTATCACACTCAACGGCCCCAATCTCATGGCCTTATGTCGGGGGTCCAGAAACACACAACACTTACACAAACACCCAGACCACGACAAACATCTGTACGGCCAATACAGACGTTTACCGTGAGCGGGGATCGAACCGTGTCCGTTGGAGCTTCAGTCAATTGCACTGCGCCAACATATCAATCGAAAATATAAACGAATGTTAATCAAAAAGTTTAAAAAAAAACCTTTACAGTGTAAAAATTGTAATAGTTCAGAGAACATATGAGAAAATTATGAAAGTAGAAGAAGTAGCGATTCTAATAGATTCTAAAAATAGTAAGTAACAATTAATTAGAAGTATTAGTGTAAAGTCGAGATGGCCTAGAGATTACACGTCGATCTCAACCGACGATTGCGGGTTCAAATCCCGGCTAGAACCGCTGAGTTTTCAAATTTGTGTTTAAATTCATCTCAAGCTCGGTGGTGAATGAAAACATCGTGAGAAAACTTGCATGTACCGAGAGTATATCCGCCTATAGCTCTATATATGTATATAACCTTCTCCTTTATAGGAGAGGAGGTCTTTGTCCAGCCGTGGGCAAATACAGGCTGTTACTTTACTTTTTTCTTGTCAGTAGTATAACAATCCGTAGTAATGTAATAGTATCCAATTACGTTTTCATTTCTCTTAAAAATAAAGCATTCGAGCCACAACAGGACCTTTAAGACTATTTTTCTTTGAAATAAAACTATTTTATACGGATTTAAATCGCGTATATTAGTTTTTAGTCTACCCATGACCATGAACGCTGTAAAGTGCTCGAAACGTCGGGATGATAAAAATAGTTTATATACGCGATTTAAATCCGTTGAAAATAGTTTCGTTTCAATGAGTCATAATCGCGGGTAGACTAAAAAGTTTTTAGTCTACCCGTGACCATAAACGCTGTAAAGTGCTCGAAACGTCGGATTGATAAAAATAGTTAATATACTCGATTTAAATCCGTTTAAAATAGTTTTATTTCAATGAGTTATAATCGCGAAAATCTAAGAACGTTATTTTACTTTGTTTACATAATAGAGTGTTATAGAGTCACAAATATGGCATGAAAATGTGAGGTTATTTCACTAATTTAGCGTGACCTACTTGATTTGAGTCATCATTACCGTGTACAAACAGTTATATGACGTAATTTGGTTATAAAGAAGCCTTTGTGTTAAGTGATGAATACGCCTATAGCTCTATTAGAGGCATTCTGACACCATTTTTACTTATTTTGCAGTAATTCGGCCAATTAATTACCTTATTAACTTTATTTTATACTACCAGTCCTGGTTCCCTATGAGTGTACTAATTAAGTCTTACGTACTTTTTACATCTATACTAATATAATAAAGCTAAGGAGTTTGTTTGTTTGGACGCGCTAATCTCAGGAACTATTAGTTCGAATTGAAAAAATCTCTTTTTGTTAGTTTATTTATTGAGAAAGGCTATAGGCTATATTATACCTCGCTACGACTCAAATCCACCACGCTGCTTCACTGCGGGTTGGCGGATATATATGCGTCAGAATTTTTCCCGGCACACGCAGGTTTCTTCATGATGTTTTCCTTCACCGCCGAGCTCGAGATGAATTTAAACACTAATTTAGCACTTGAAAAATCAGTAGTGCCGGTTGAAAAATCAGTAGCCGGGGATTTAAACCCGCGATCATCGCTTGAGATCGACGTGTTCAAACCACTAGGCCATCTCGGATCTTTATTATATTAATTACATATATAATTAATTTAAATAATTATACTTGTTAATTCATTTTATAGTACAAGTATCATTATTGCTACTCATTTCCCTTATATAAATATCAATTGTAATGGAATGTCGATATAACTCCACAAAAAGTGAATGTCTGACATTTAACTAGTAACATGTGTAACACCGGTACAATGATAATTGGCTGGATTTTAATTAATACCTTTATAGGGACTTGGCTTAGGAATGCTGGTACGAGTATAATGTACCGATTCTCCGAAGTGTTTTTTTTACAGGTCATTGAACCTTCAACGACAATGATCTTCAAACGTCATTGTTCGGTCTAGATTAGTCTTTAATTTATATAAATAAAAATTAATTGCCATATCACTTACATACAAGCGATTCACTTCAGAACCGTACCTGTCTGGGTAATAGAAAAGTAAAAAAATTGTATTAAAATATATGTATAAAATACTGACAAAGACTTAATGCGTACAAACGTACGACGCCTGGCGGGTAGGTAGTATAAGAGTCATTACAATATTAATTCTTTCTTCTATAAATATAATGACTACTGACTACTGGCACAATCCTTTTTTATATAAAATAGCTGGTAAGCTCAGAGACACCTGATGTTAAGTGATCACCCATCTGGACATTTCTAGCCCAAAGGAGTCACAAATGCCTGGTAAAAAGGGAGTAAGGGACAAAAGTGAATGGGAAGTAAGAAAGGAATCATAGATGGATTTAGGCTTCCGACTCTCTCACCTTACGAAACGCAGCGAAATGGGATGACAGTAAAGATTCGGGGAAGGGTTTAGGCTTCTGACTCTCGTCATACGAAACGCCGATTTTCTGTAAATATATTTGAAAAATCTATTAATTAATAAAACTTTTTATTATACCGATCTGTCTTCAAAAAAAATATTAAGAATAGGTTTGACATCTTTAGACGTCATTTTCTCAAAATGAAGTCCATGGCTTAACACAGTATTGCTTATCAGCGTCAATATTTCAAGTAATTAAGAAGCAGTTATGTTCTTCACAAGACTGGTTCTTCGAATGTCTGAACGAGTTTCAGAATATGGCGGCAGCGCGACTGGTTATATTGACGAGTTTTTAACGCGAACTTGCAATTGTATGATGCAAGTTCAGACATTTATAACATTGTTGGGTGTGCGTTATGAGCTATGAGAATCTTGTGTATATAATAAGTAGTAGTCATAATTCGAACGTAGTTCATAGTGATATAAACGATTTCAAAGATTGACAGAAATTATATAAATAAATAAACGCATCACACACAATGGCTCCCATTAAGATCTTGTGATCTTGTGTCGGGTGTCCGGAAACGCACACAACACTAACACAAACACAGACCACGACAAATATCCATATGACCAATACAGACTTTTGCAGTGAGCGGGGATCGAACCCGCGACTGTTAGCGCTTCAGTCAATTGCAGTGACCACTGCGCCAACATGTCTGTCCAAATATTTTTATGAAGTTGAATATATTATATTACACTATGTCCCTTGTGGTTTCACTCGCGTTTATGGTTACTGCTTCGCTCCTATGAGTTGTAGCGTGATGTAATATAGCCTATAGTCTTCCTCAGTAAATGAACTTCACACAAAAAGAATTTTTCAATTCGAACCAGTAGTTCCTGAGATTAGCGCGTTCAAACAAACAAACAAAATTTTCAGCTTTATAATATTATTATAGATACAGATATCAAGGCTACAGCTTCAATAATAACCATAGCAACGATTACCATGGCATACAGTTAATATACTCAATATAATAAACGATTTACACATTTATACATAAAATATGTACATATATATGATTATTTACAATAGTGTACCATTCAAAAGCTACCATAATTTATAAATAGCTTTAACGGTTCCGGAGTTTACATCTTAAGTATAAATTTTTCACTCCATTATCTATACTAATATTTAAAGCTGAAGAGTTTGTTTGTTAGATTGTTTGCTTGAACGCGCTAATCTCAGGAACTACTGGTCCGATTTGAAAAATTGTTTCAGTGTTAGATAGCCCATTTATCGAGGAAGGCTATTGGCTATATATTATTGCGCTAATACCAAAAGGAACACCAATGAAGAATGTTACAACATCGGGGGATATTTTCCTATTGAAAGAACTTAACTGCGTGCGCTGCGTAAACGGTTAAAGTTTCGCAAAAATCATGTATGACAGAATTGTTCCCCTTTAAACGTTCTAAAAAAAAGTCCGCGACAGCATATGTCTATCTTTATTATATTATATATTAGCCCAAAGTAACTATTCCACGCGGTCGAAGTCGCGGGCGTATATTATATATATAGTATTATAGTAGTATTACATATATAGTATAATTATTATTATCAGACTGAGCCACAGCGTGCATGAAAATTTCTATGTAGTCGAATATAAAATACTGGCGTAAAGTCTCGGCTTCGCGCGTATGGACAAAGTTTTTGAAATCTTTTTAACTTTCATATATGTTTTTTGTTGCATTATTTTTTATATTTTAGTTAGTAATTATTTCTAGTATTAAATGGATGATGATAAGCAATAATGTGTCAACCCACAAAAAGTTAAATTTAGAGATATTGGTGTATTCTGGTAATTCGTCACCTATTTAACATTATTAAAAAAATTCACGACATATAAACTAAATAAGTACGGAAAAAAAGTTTCTTAATTTAATGTTTCGAATGTTGAGGTGTGTTCAATATTTTGCAATATGCAATAATCTAATATATTTGAAAACGTATTATTAGATAAAAAAAATTATTATATCAATCTGCTTTTTTTTCATACTACCTTTTATCAAAATATAAAATAAAAAATGCACATATACGTCTTCAAACAAAATTGTTAAGAAAAGGTTTGACATCTTTAGACGCCATTTTCTCAAAGTACGTGTGGCTTAACACAGTATTGCTTATCAGCGTCTAAATATAACCTATATTTTTTGAAATCGGCCCAGTAGTTTTTGAGTTTATTCATTACAAAAATACAAATCTTTCCTCTTTAGAATATTAGTGTAAACCAAGAATTGATATTACACTTAATTGCGACATATGAATAATAAAATTCCGTCTATGTTCTGTCAGCGTTACAGAAATGCGTGCAACTCAAACAAGCAACACGTCACGCAATTAACTAAAGTAGTCGCCTAGTGGTCGATATTCGACCGTAGATCATCATATTTTTAGCCGAATTTAAGAATAAACAAAAGAGTTTATATATGAGTGTATTATATGCATCAATGTGTGTGTCAAATACATGGTAGTGTGCGTAATATTTCTTATTGATTTAATTTATTTGTTATGCATAATTAAAAAAATAATATTAGCATTCCTCTTTTCTTCTGTATATAAACTATAGGTGTGTAAAAATTCATACTCGTCATTGAATTGAGAAATCCCCTCGATTTTTATTTATAAAAAAAAATGACTAGCTGTTCCTTACGGATGGTTACTACTCCGCTCCTATGATGTAATATAGCCTATAGCCTTTCTCAATAAATAAACAATCTAAATCAAAAATATTTCTCAATTCGAACCAGTAGCTCTTGAGATTAGCGCTCAAACAAATAAACATATTATTATTTTATATATATATATATATAATAATAATAATAGTATCTCCGTCAGAACTGACATCGATTTTTATATATAAAGATAATTTTCCCAAGACTAGATTAACACTACAATAATAAACCGATAATACAATACCACATTTGTTGCAATCTTGCGCAAACAATCAATGATGTTTTAACAATTCGCGAATAATTGTGAAATCCTGCAATTAAATACTAATAAACGAAAGAGACGAACGATTTTACAATCACCCGTCCTTGTCTTTTGATAAAAGAAGCGAATTTTGACGCAATGCCGGTATGAACTATTTTAAATTTTGCCAAATAACTCTTAATCTGTTTTGTTTAACGTTTATTTTGCAATGGCTTACAATTTGACTGTTCGTGAGAATATTCACCTAAACAATATAAAGGCGGCCAAGCGAAAGTGATTTCATGTCCGAAATAAACTGTTTTTTCCAAAATCGACATTCATTTCAATATATCGTTTGAAGTTTTATCTATCTTTATTTTTGTTTGAAGAAAGAAAGAAAATATGAACATTTACTTCTAAATCTATACTAATTTTGAAAAAGATAAACCGTCTTCGTAACCGATACAAGTAAACTAAAAAGTAAATATTTTCTACCACATTTTGAAGTTGATGCCAGTGAATACGATTACGACTCATAAAAGTGAAGCAGTAACCATAAACGCAAGTGGTAGCGAGTATATTATATACTTAAACATACCCAGAAAAATACTCATTTAAATTACTTAAACTCCGTCACAATCGGATATTTTTTATTATTTATCTTAGTAGAGCGCCACGGGATCGCTTAAGACAATGAGGGCACAGCTGGGTTACGGAGATCCATTCCCCAGCGAGAAAAAGAGATCGTGCTATCACCGTAATAAATTTTGTATCTAATGGTCATTAAAAATTTGTACTAAATAAAATATAATGATAGCACAACTTGCCTTATCCTGGTTAAACAAACAAGTACTTTTGAAGTGAATACTTGATGGAAACCGTCACGTTATTAATAATAAATAATAATAAATAAACGCATCACACTCAACAACCCCCATTAAGATCGCGTGACCTTGTATCGGGGGTCCGGAAAAATACACAACACAAACACCCAGACCACGACAAACATCCGTATGGCCAATACAGACGATTGCCGCGTGCGGGGATCGAACCCGCGACCGTTAGCGCTTGAGTCAGTTGCAGTGACCACTGCGCCAACGTGTCTGTTAAATTAATAGCCGCGAAGGTCCGATTTCATAATTTAAAGTTTTCATTTCAAGGCCGTTTATTTTCATTGGAAATTTATGATTACAATCTACTTTTTCCTCGTTCAATAGGTATGTGGTGTCCATCTATTTAAGGAATACTTTCGACCCTGATCACCTTAAACGAGATGCGCTAGATCCGACAGCCATTAACGGTACAGCTCAGACTTGTTCTAGACGAGCTCGGTGGCCTAAATCATGTGCTGTATTGATGAATATTCAATCAACTGTCACTTTCTCTGTATAAGTTCCGATTTTGAAATTTATAATTAGGTGTTTTTTTTTAAATTATTATTCATTTTCATTTGTTTATTTATTGTTAATGTTAATTGTTTAATAGAATAAGCCTAATTAAAGTTATGTAGCGATTAACGAATTCGTTTATAGAGAAGTCAAGAGTATGAATTACACAAGTAAACACGATTTTTGAGTCTGAGTTCTGTGGTGCTGATTTAGATTAATAATGTCTAACTTAACAATAAAAAAATACTTTTATTTGATAAAGTTTGCTTTTGTAGCAACCAGAACGCAATTTCTAATTTTAAGAAAATCTTATTTTTTTAATTCAGTAGAATACAAAGGCAAGAAAAAGAACTTTAATTTATATGTTAATCACCTTTATTTACAAAGAACAATAAAGATAAATCTCCAAATACATAAAAAGAATCAGTAAGAAACTTTAGAAATGAATATTTTTTGTTTTTCTTCTGTGTGAGTAGGAACCTTCTCGTATTAGACTCCAAATGTAGTCACCCATCATATTCTCATTATATTGTCCTTGATAACGTTGTTCAAAGTTTATCATATCTTGGTGAAAGCGTTCTCCTTGCTCTTCTGAGTATGCCCCTAAGTTATCTTTAAACTGGTCTAAGTGAGCATGTAGCATATGTACTTTAAGGGACATTCTGCATCCCATGAGTTTGAAATTCTCAAGCATATTAGAAATGAGCTCTTTATAATTTGCAGCTTTTTTATTGCCAAGAAAGCCATGGATCACTGCTTTAAGGCTGAGCCACGCTTGTTTTTCGTGAGCGTTCAGTAGCTCTGGGAATTTTTCACTGGCCATTATTTTCTTAATTTGTGGACCGACGAAAATACCAGCTTTAACTTTAGCCTCTGAAAGTTTAGGGAAAAAACTCTTTAAGTATTCAAAAGCTGGAGAATCTTGACGAAGAGCCTTCACAAATTGCTTCATGAGGCCTAATTTAATATGCAATGGAGGCATCAAAATATGATCGGCCTTCACAATCGGTTCATTCTTGACATTATGTTTTCCTATCTGGAACTCGATCCGTTCTGGCCATAACTGCTGCTTGTAGTGAAGTGTGTCAGCTCTACTGTCCCATAAGCAAAGATAGCATGGATATTTAGTGTATCCGCCTTGCATACCCACCAGAAAACCTACCATCTTGAAATCCCCTATAACTGGCCAAGCATACTCTTCATACTTTAAAGTTTGAAGCACCATTTTAACGCTTTCGTAATTTTCTTTGAGCATTGCAGAATGAGCCAAAGGTAGTGATGGAAATTTATTTCCATTGTGAAGGAGGACTGCTTTTAAACTTTTTGTAGAGCTGTCGATGAAAAGACGCCACTCAGAAGAAACACAAGGGATTCCGATCGCATCAAATAAACCTTTCACGTCATTGCAATAACACAGTCCGTCTTTCTTTGTAAAAAATCCAGAAAATATTTCATGACGCTTTCTTTGATCACTTATATTAACATCCTGCTTGAGCAAATTCCACTGTTTTAGCCGTGAAGCTAATATTTCTGCTTTAATTTTAGGTAGGTTTAAGTCTCTTACTAAATCATTAAACTCTTCTGAATTAATAAGATGTGGTTCAACAGACACTGATTTGATTAAGAATTCGCTGCCTTCGCTACTACTACAATCTTGTGATAGCGGGAGCTCTTCCTTCAAATTGGAACGAGAAGGCACAGGAAAATGTTCACTGTGGGGTACCGGAGCGGTTGTTGATGGCAATTCTGGGTACTGAATCTTTTTGGCATTTTTGCCAGCCCGACGCTTACGTGGATTGACAAGACAAAAGTAGCAATCACTGATGTGATTAGTGGGCTCCCTCCATATTCTTGGTACTGCAAACTTCATACTTTTTTTTTCTCCTCGATACCAAGCTGAAAAAAAATAACATACATATAAACGTATATACATATACACACAGGTTATAACATATCGTACTTTTCTTGCGATTAGTATCCTTGAAAGTTATGATGTACTCTCTTACCTTCTAATGTGTTTTTGCAGTAACTACATGAGAATTTAGGTGCCCATATTTTATCTTGACTTCGAATGGGAAGATTAAAATAAGCTTCATAAGCTTCACAGAGTTTTACATTTGACGACAAACTGAATTTCATAGCTCTTACTTTAATGAATTCGCCGCAAATATAACAAAAAGAGTTAACGTCATTTTTACACTTTTTGGAAGCCATTTTAGATTTCGCGCCACACAAATAACGTCGTTTCTTGGTAATGCTCACGCGCATACTACCGAGACTACCTGCCGGTCCCCGCTTCACACCTGTAACCCCCCACCAACTCCGTCTCTAGCGTGTTAAAACCCTTGCACCTCAAACTGTCTGCCAAAATATTAAAATATTTATTTTTCATCGTAAATTGTACAAAAGCAAACTTTATTTGCAATGAACGAAGTTTCTGGTTACTTTTAGTTGTAAAAAATCAGAAAATATTAATTTAATAACAAACCCAAAAAAATTTTTTTTTTTTGTTGACTTGTGTTATTTAGATGATCAGATGAGAAATCGAATTCCTAACTTTCATATCTACATTTTGACTTGCCTACAAAAGCATTCAAATTTAAAAGTATACTTCATTTACGTAGGCTTTTTGAATCAATTTGAATTTATCTTATCAGGCAATATTCGGCAAGTCATTATCATCATCAGGATGAAAGAGTAAATTCAAAAAACGGTGGCTAAAAATTTTGGTAAAGCCGGAAGCATAGCATCTGCCTTCGCACTATATGCTTTTAAAGATCGTAACTTATTTGCAGAACGAGAGAGCGTTACAGCAGATGCATAATCACTGAACATCAGGTCATAAGCAAGCAGCTAGTTTCCATGCAATTTTCATAAAAAAGATTGTGAAAATGATACAGCTTTGACTGTTTGTATTATCTATTATGTTAATATTAGGCATTATATGTTTTTCGTAGTTATAGCAGCGTTAAATTTCGACATTTGATCGACAAGTATCTAAAGGACAGTGATTAAAAATTGTGCAATAGAATTGAACTTTGGTTAAATACATTGGCTCAACTTACTGTGACGCTGTTAAGGCTAAAAGGCCACAAACAATACATTAAAAAGTGGTCTTAATATTAAAAATATAATTTAAATTTGAAGAATTCTGTCTGACATTGCAATACGCTACCAAGCGTGATATTTAAAAAGTACCTTGTGCCTATTACAATATTTCGCGAGGCAATTAAAATGTTTATAAAATAATATATTTACGTGACTTATGAACAACAAGATACAGTTTTTTTATTAACTTTCCATAGAAGCTAAATCTCATTAGGTACCTCGTATTACAATTTATTCAAAGGTTAAAAAAGTAATATTACATAATATTAAAACAAAACGCGTGTTAAAAAAAATCCATACTACAAATCCGCGTCTAAGACAGTTTTGAGTTAAACATGCTTTAGATATAGATTAACATACGTTTACGTGAGTTTAATAGATGTCTAAAACCTATTTCAGCTGTCAAATGTAACGTGTAACATTTTATCAATAAGTATCTTTATGAGTACATTCGCTGTTAAGCAATTAAGATAATATTTTAAGCAATGTTTAATTTTTAAACACTGTTTAGCTAGACACGTGTTGAACATGGTTTTAATGCGACTTTTGTAGTATGACAGATTATGTTTAGAAGACTTAAGGTACTAGGAAAGAAGGGAATCAAAGAGTAATAAATCCATAACTTTTCTTATATCCGCAGCTGTCAAATCAACTGTGACGTTATCTTTTTAGCATTTAGAAGTTCACATTTCATGAACAACGCACAAAAAGCGTATTACTAATATCTTTAACAAATCTAAACTTATACTAAAAGGTCACCTTTATACACCTATGAAACGGTACCTCATTTACCTGTTATAAAAATACATATTGTGTTGATTCTAAAATGATTCATGATATTTTCGCTTTGAATCTGTCATCACGTCTAAATATTACTTAACACACCTATCAGGAATCACAAATAATATCGCTTTACGGAATCGGTGTCATGTTGCGGTGTTAATCGAATAATACACGAATTAAATTTCTTTTTTTTTTTCGTCTGTACATATTTATACATATTTTTGTGTAATATGGTTTCTTTGTATCTAGATTTATAGGAATATAGATAATATATAGGAAAATTATATAGGAAAATAGATAATGTGAGTAGCATAACTTTATGTGATAGAGCTGTAGTCAACTGACCTGCAACTCGTCTATGGGCTGGCTCAACCAGGGTATACCACACTCTCACAAAAAATAGAGTATATAGCTCCATTATGTACGGTGAATAAGATACTTGGAAAGTTAATTATCAGTGCCATCGCTTCTCTTTCTTCCTATCCACCTTTTTTTATTATCTTTTATATCTTTCTTTATTTCTTTTAAGCTGAGAACGCATTAGTGTCCCCTCTGGTGCTGCTCCATCGGCGAGTCACCACTTATATATCAGGTGACCCGAAAATAAACCGACTTCGAAAACAAAGCACACAATTTCATTTACTTGAATGGCATATTTAATCCATATTGATTTTAAAACAAAAGTGAACCAATTTTGATAAAAATTAGAACCAACTATGCAACCAAACTAAGAGCATCCCCTTTGCAAACAAAAAAGAATTTTCAAAATCGGTTAAGAGATGTCGAAGTTCTGAGGTACATTGAAAACGTCTTTAGAATTTCCTCCTATTTTGAAGTAGCTTGAAAAATAAAAACTAAGTCATTAAACTCGAAACATAAGTCAGATTGCTATGAAGCTTTCATACTAGATCTATTAAGCTGAAGTTTCTCTTAATTGCAGCATCCGGCGGATCGAAAGCATTTAATATATCTTGTTTTATATATAGCGGTTCTAGAAACTTCTTCAAGGATAATTATTTAAAAGGGCCTTGATTGTACTAATATTGTTCCATTACTATCTTTACATAGTACAAAACAAAGTCTGTTATGAATATTTGCTTCCTGCCGTCTTTTGTTTAGATGTTTTAAAATACGAAACGAATTTTAAAGCGATTTTCATCAGTAAACAGAGCAATTCAGGAAGAATTTTTATGTGTATAATACTGCATGTATTATAGTGAAGTCGAGAATTTCAAATCTTGCACTAGTGTGAAGTCTCGGTTGCTATCTATATATACAAAATTCAATTGCCGAATGTACGTTCACGCATCACTTAAGGGCTCTTTGGGTAATTCTTTATAATGTATTTGTAAGTTTAAGGACTTTGGAAAATCGTGGGGTAAAGTGAAAAAAATTGCGTTATAAAAACTTCATAGAAAACGTGAGTAATCTTCTCTACTAAACCCGTGCAAAGCCGGGGCAAGCAGTTATTTATATAAAAAACAATCATCCATATTAACTCTGTGTTATTTGTCAAACAAGGTACAATAATTAAATTAAAAAAAAATAATATTACTTTTCCATTACGGTAAAGGAAAAAACGGTTGTAACGGTGTTGCCAGCAACAACATCGAAATTCAAAATTCGATCCAGTAGAATTTCACGATTACGTAAACGCGATGGAAAGAACAGTTACGATAATTCGAAAATCGTGATTGTGACAAAATAACACTGTCGTCACGTTTAAAGATTTAATATATTTGTAGGGTCACATCGGTTATCACGGAAACGTGACGACACCCGCGGCAGAGCTGTTAGTGTGGTTGTTTCAGACTACCCAAAGTTAATATGTCTTATGGGATAAAATGTACGCTTCTATAATTAAATTTCGGCAACAAGATTACATTTGCCACTTCATAAATTTAAAGCTTACATTAAAAAACATTGATTGAAAAATCGTATTATTTTGTTAATTATTACATTAACGATAAAGCAGCGCGGGATAATAGTGCGTTGATTCTCGCAGGATAAATGTAGCTAATTGTATCGAACATTATTGTTTGACCCCTGAGTTTTTCGCCGGCTGTTCTAAGTCCACATTCCGAGCCGGCGGTAGCTTCACGTGGAACTGACATGAGAGACTTGTAAATTGAAGATTGAAAAGAGATTAAAAAAGCCTATATGAATAAACTATATTTTTAGTTAATATGACATACGCGGCATTTTTAAGAAAAACTTTGAACTAAATTCTCTTAAAATTAAAATTTTGCGACATATCACAATTAACCATTCATTTCTTCAATTAAAATTAGCAATTTAAGTAAAATCACGACTTCCTGTATCGCTTCAACAATAAAGTCTTGAAAGGGACGTGCCTTCCACGATTGATTGAATCGTCCGTAACGTCAGTTACATGCATTTTCAAAAATAACCTCACATTAAAAATATTGTCAAGCTATTTATTTATTTCTTAAAAGACCACAAGAAACTACTAAACGTTATAGCATAACTTTTTAAAGTAGCCACCGTATATTAAATATATCAATCTGCTTTTAGTTTATTATACCTTTTATCAAAACAGAAAAGAAAAGGTGGATATATACTTCTTCAAACATATTTGTTAAGAATAGGTTTGACATGTTCAGACGCCATTTTCTCAAAATGAAGTTCGTTTGGCTTGACACAGTATTGCATATCAGCGTCCAATTATTATTAAATATTAATTTATTCATGTCTTCAAATTATTAAATTAGGTTTAGTGAACGTGTAACATGCGTCTTAACGACAGCTCCTATCAATGAATGAAAATGTTTCATGTATAAAAGGCACAGTTTTCCCGATATTACGAAATAAACTTTAATCAGAAATGTTTGTTTTGAAATCCTCAACTAGCATCAACTCACGTTTGCTAGCGTGCTTTAACTATTATTTTTATGTTTATCTACTATATACTTATTAACCTGTTTATTTTGTATCTAAAAAACTTCTTCACAACTAATGCGTATAACAATTAATGTTTCATACAATCTATACTAATATGATAAAGCTGAAGAGTTTGTTTGTATGTTTGAACGCGCTAATCTCAGGAACTAATGGTTCGAATTGAAAAATTCTTTTTGTGTTAGATAGTTTATGTATTAAAGGCTATAGTTTATATATAGTGTTGCCATCCGTCTGGGTTTTCCCGGATTTGTCTTAGTGCAAAAGGCATCCGGGTACCGTCCGGTATAGACGAATGAGGCTTACTATACCATATAAGGCAATATGGCGAAACAATATTGACTTGTCATAAACCCCCATTGTCCGCGGATTCTAAATTCTCGTCTAATTGTTAACACATTGTTGTTCGTATCATTCCTTTGTTGTTGCGGCAAGGGCGTTTTGTATTGTTCGTTAATTCGCGTTTCTCGATCTCGCTGACAATGATTGAGATATCGTTAGCCTTAATCACGTGTAAATGCTCTTTGAAATCTCATTAGAATTAGTGTTTCGGTGATCTAATTGATAATCTAACTATGCAAAACACTAGTTCTAACGGTGTCACTAATTTTTATGGTTACAGCTTCGACTCTATGAGTCATAACACGATGTTGTATAGCCTATAAGCTTTCATAATAAACGGGACATCTAACGCATAAAGAATTTCTCAAATCGAATTAATAGTTTCAGAGATTACTCCCTAATACAAACTTACGAACATACAAAACTTAAACTCTTCATAGTATTAGTGAAACAGACTTAAATTAAAATTAAAATTAAAATTCAAATTTAAAATATACTTTATTCAAATAGGCGTTTTACAGCACTTTCGAATCGTCAAGTTACAGGTCCATTGGTTATAGATTTTTTTAAGCTACCGCCGGTTCGGAATGTAGTCTCTACCGAGAAGAACCTGCAAGAAACTCGATAGGTACTCTTTTAAAAATCATTCATACAATATGGTTTTTTATTACAATTTGTTTTGATATCCTGTAAGAAACTCAACGCACATTAGATCCACGCCTCTTTATCGTTCAAATAATCTGGTATAGTATAATACGCTTTATCTATTAAGGATTTTTTAATATAGGTTTTAAACGTATTAAGTGGCAAATGTAAAATTAGTGGCGGGATTTTATTATAGATGCGAATACCGAGGCCCAGAAACGATACACTGACTTTATGAAGACGAAAACAAGGTGTCACAAGTTTATTTTTACTTCTAGTGTTATTCTTCTAGTTAAAAAAAGGAACACCGACTTTATAAGCAAATAATTGCAGACCAACACATACATACGGGTCAAAGTAAGAACCTCCATTTTTAAAGTCGATACAAATACCAATACCTCCTAAATCTTACACCCACTTTTTTGAAGACCGCGTCAGTATCGGTTCAGCTAAATGCGAGCGCGGATCAAACTCGCGACCGTTAGCGCTTCAGTTAGAGCGATTATCATCTTACCTCCACAACTTTGACGCCAAGCCAGTAACAATTTAGACTAGAAAGGTCCTTAATAGCTAAAGCTTTAAGATTATAAATAAATTTCAAGATTACATATACGTATTTAATATGTTTGTAACTCACAAATGTACCTTTTGTAAAACTTTTTAAAAGAGTAACTATCCAGCTTCTTGCCGGTTCTTCTCGGTAGAAGCTACATTCTGAACCGGTGTTAAATTTATTTAATTAATTGTTTGCTTACTTATTGGTTTCTGTATTGACGATTCAAAAGTGCTTTTATTATTAATATTTTGATTTTATTTTTCTATAATTAAGAAAAGTACAATATACATGAATGTAATAGGTACTTACAAAAGTAACTTGAATTATAACTTAGTTCGTCCTTGGTCTTTGAATGTTGTTTAAAACTCACTGATTGATTGAGAGATTAGCTTATTATTCAAAGATTCACATGCATTCAATGTTGGGGTCGAAACATCGTAATTATCAAAGTTGATGGTTAAAACAGAGGTTAATGATGCGAATATTACATAAGTCTTTAAGTTCTATTACATAAAATTATATTACCTACACGAGTCGAGATGGCTTAGTGGTTAGAACACGTCGATCTCAATATGTAATCACGGGTTTAAGCCTTGACTAAGACCTCTGAGTTTTCAAGTGTTAAATTTGTATTTAAATTCCTGCATGTTTCGGGAGATATTCTGACGCATGTATACTCGCCAACCTGCAGTGGAACTGTGTAATGGATTTAATTCTAAACCTTCTCCTTTATATCAGTGAAGGCCTTTCCCCAGTAATGGGACATTTACAGGCTGTTACTACTATCTACATATTTTACAATTCCCGTGTAAATAATCTTAAAATTCGAACTCAAGTAATCAGTATACGTTATATGCGTTAGCGTTATTATACATACAATGGAAAACATTGAAATAACATAAAATGTATACACAAATACGATATTATAAAGACTAACATACGATATTATACAAATACGATACTCTCTTTATAAAAGGTAAAGTTTGTTTGTAAGTTCGTACTTATATGCCCCTATGTACTTCCTCTGAAATTACAAATTCGATTTAAAAAAAATCCTTTTGTGTTGGATACCCTGTTTATTGAAGAAGGTTATAAGGTGTTTAATTTAAAGTACATATTAAAAAATCCTTAGTAGCTAAAACATATTATTCTGTTCAAGATTATATAGATGATAAAGATGCTTGGATTTAGTATAAGCTGGATTCACACAGGGTATTTAATATGTTTGTAACTCATAAATGTATGTACACATCGTAAAAAAAGAGTAACTATCGAGTTTCTTGCCGGTTCTTCTCGGTAGAATCTATATTCCGAACCGGTGGTAAATTAATTAATTCATTAGTTTTTTGTTTTCTTTTTGTTTCTGTATTGATGATTCAAAAGTGCTTGTAAAAGTCTACTTGAATAAAGATAATTTTGATTTGATTGATTTGATTGTTATATGGATGCTGATAAGCAATAATGTGTCAAACCACAAAAAGTCGAATTTGGAGATATTGATGTATTCTGATAATGCATTTCGTATTTAACACTATACAAAAATTTTTCAAGTTATTTAAACTAAATAAGTACGATTATTTTGGTTCCATATCAAACGTTTAAATCATATATACACTGTAATATAATTTTTAGAGTTAAATTAATTTAATATTCTTAATTCTGTTATGTTGCAATTAATATCAATCTTAAATTACATTACGTTTTAATAGTTATTCTATATGTACTTTAATGAAACGAATGAATGAAAATTGTTAAATAATTTGATTGTATCGCTGCTACTTTCATTTTTGCTATTATTTTCTGATTGATTTATTTTATAATTAATATTATTTATCAAAATATAAGACATTGATTGTATTTGCATGTAAAAATTGTATTCTTAATAGCATAGAATAAAAGGCTTTTTTATTTTTTATTTATTTATTTATCAAACGTTTACATTGTATTCATTTAAATATGGATTATCAATCAAACTAAACTATCGTTCAATCAAATATCTAACAAATAATTTCTCCTTTTCAGGTAATCATCTAATATGGAAGATGAAATGACATGGGATTCCATGTGCGTTTCCTGTGAGTCATGGCGACACGGTTTCCTTAATTGGTAACAAATGTATATTTTACTTAATTTCATTGAATAAGACTTAGGTACATTTTACGATTTTGTGTGGTTATAATTTTTTTCTTTTAATAATTGGAGAATAAAAATAAAATTTATATCATAAAATTATAATATTAATTTTATTTTCTTCACATATTTGTTTAAAAGGATCGTTAAAAACGTTAAAATATTTTTTTTTAATAAACCAGAATTAAATTTGATGACATTTTATGATAATCGAAATGCATTTTAATTAGCCGAATCCAAAATGAGTAAAAAAACGTTGAACTTGAACTTTTTCTTTTTACTTTCGATATAATTAAGTTCAAAGATTCGAAAGTGTTTATTAAGGTGATTTGAATTAAGCATATTTTTGAATAAAAAAAATACGGGAAATTTAATGGAATCCTTACAATTTTCTCACAGTTTTCACACGTTATAAAACAATTCATTTATAGAAATTTGTTATTGGGTAACTGTGGCTACGAAGCAGGTCACGTGACATAAGTTTTTTAAATTGATGGCGTCAGTCGTAACAAAGGCACAATTCCGTATGGGAGAATATCACGAAGGTTACTTGTGGCATAATCTTATAATAAAAAAAGTATTTATTGCGACACGCATTTTAAATAAATCGTTCTACAATAGTATTTTTAATCTATTTTAAAAAAGGCGGAGGTTATTTTGTATTTTTTTATCTATGGTTTTAACAAAATTTTGTTTTAACTGTAAATATGTTACTTTCATCTTCTATCGTAATTCTGAAAAATGATATAAGAAACGTAAAAATGATTTTTAAATACCTATTCAACGATACCCACTTAATACAGTTCGTCGATTTAAATTTTTTTCTTTTTACATTATGGCGTCCAAATCGTCCATTTTGACTTTTCCAAATTATTTAACCTTCTGACATTCGCGCCGTTATGACGAATTTAACGTGTTACTTTTTAAAATCAGCCTACATATTCAGTCTAAATAGTACCCCTTACATAGTCCATTTTTCTTTATTTATCCTATTTAACAGACAATGGCATTTTTAACCA
Source organism: Hypolimnas misippus (assembly GCA_037950945.1). NCBI lineage: Eukaryota > Metazoa > Arthropoda > Insecta > Lepidoptera > Nymphalidae > Hypolimnas > Hypolimnas misippus. The sequence continues at coordinate 12,808,886 of JBBEEQ010000031.1, forward strand.
CACATAAAAGTTAGAGATAAGAAATTATCGATCAAATAATTGAACTGGTGCTGTTTTTATAATGAAAAATTATATTGAAAGATAATATTCGAAAATTTGTGATTTTCGTGCCGGATAATGTTACCTAATAAGACGAGTAAAGAAAAATAGACTATACATACATAGACTGAGAAACACATTACCTTGCGTCGCGAAATCGGGTAAAAGAGATTTTAGTATCATTAAATACGTACTCGTAATTCTATGTCGTATGTAATTACTGTAGAATGAAAGTGAAACTTGGACTATGGTAAATGTTTATTACAATAGCGTAACAGCTAATTAAGGTGTTGTTTTCAATTACCATTATTAATGTGATAAAATTCGGAAGCTATTACGTAAATTAAAATTTTCAACAGGATAAACAATAGGATTATTTTAAATAGGTTTTAGACGAATATTAATTAACTAATGCGGCTTTGCCCGCGTAATATATTGGTTAAAAGAAATCTATATGTCATTCTGCTATATTATTGTAAAATGTTATCAAAATCTCTTCAGTAGTTTGTGCGCGAAAGAACAACAAACACTTACCCATGCTCAAACTTTCTCATTTACAATAATAATAAAATAAGTTTTTTTTTTAATGTTTATATTATTATATTCGATAAGAAGCACAGACTATTAAAAATTTAAAAATATTTTAAAACATTGATAACATATTAAAAAATAATAAAAAATCACGTACTCAAACGGCGGCTTTAAAATTAATATAAATTAGTAATAAAGAGAAATTTAAAAGCAAATCCGAATTTTTTTTTATTTTAATAACGGACAAACGACTAAATTAACGAACAAAATTCCAAATTCAAATCTCACTTAATGCCAAAATAAATGTCGCAAGATGTTGCAGTTTTGTGGTAATCGCATTATACAATAATCTGCAAATTACAACATGTGGATAGGGTTGGCGACGTCCTATTTTATATCGCTTTTAGATATACATATGAATGCTGATAAGCAACAATGTGTCAACCCACGAAAAAATGAATTTGGAGATATTGATGTATTTTGATACTGCATCATCTATTTAACATTATTACAAAAAATTAAAGTAAGTAAATACAGACAAAAGTTTATTAATTAATTGGTTCGAATTACAAGAGCGTTCCATATTTTGCAATTTATACAATAATCTCAAACATTTAAAAAACTTTTTAATAGATTATATGTATATTAAATATATCAATCTGATTTTAATTCATTATACCTCTTATCAAAAAATAAAAGAAAAGATGAATATATACTTCTTCAAACATATTTGTTAAACATGTTTAGACGCCATTTTCTCAAAATGAAATCCGTGTGGCTTGACACAGTATTGCTTATCAGCGTCCATATGTACTACAATCATACGTAACAGTTAGGGTTGTCAATTGTCAACTTTTCGTTCAAATTTTGTATGGTGTATTGCCTAGAAATTGTCAAGGCTTTTTCAAATGTTATAGGGTCTGTGAATATAGGCTGACAATCATTCATAGTTTTGCGCCACAAAAGAGATTCTGTCAAGTAGTTTTTCATATTTTTTTATATTCCTTATCGTTTAAATTTAGTGTTTAGATTTAGGCTATTTAAAAATGTAAATAGTTTAAAATAACTTTTTCAAAATTCTTAATAGTTAATATGTCTGCGAAAACGTATATGATTAAAATATTGCTTTTAAAATTACTCTTGAAAATAATCATTTCCTATGAATTCTTAAGAGTAAGAAGTGATTATTATTATTTTTTATTTATTCATATATAACAAGGGATGTGTTATTTTATTTAAATAAGATTAGAGCAAAAAATAAGTGAACAATATGTAATTATCGATATTTCTTACCGTTATTCAAATTTTTCGTTATCGTGAACCCTACCAAAAACTTCCGCGGTATTTTATCTTTTAAAAGAAAAAAATTAAAGTTTTATTACAATATAATTAGTGATGCATAAAAATTAAATTTCAAAATATTTGTAATGCAGTCGGTACTATGTTGAGAAAGTAATGTACAAGCCATAATAATCATAACAATTATTTCTTGCGTAAATGCTACTTACGACATTTTTACTGTCGACATAACACATTTCCCATGCATTTCTACTTTTTAACGAATTCGCATTATTCGATATTAAATCGATATTGGGAAAAAATATTAGTAGGAAATTATGTAAATCGAACGTTCGCGCGATTTTATCGTTGTTTGTCTATTGTGCTTTTTTTGTTGATCGCATGTGACCCGGCTGTGACTTTCCCTTTCTATATCGATTTCTCATGTAGTTTTTACAGCAATTAACTTGTAGTTTTTACAGCATTTTATTAATAATATTAATTAAACCATTTTTATATTGCCGGTTCTTCTCGGTAACACCAACCACATTTCAAACCGGTGGTAGTATTATTATATTCATTAATTTTAATATTTTTTTGGTTTCTGTTTAGACGATTCTAAAGTGTGTGAAAAGCCTATTTGAATGAAGTATATTTTGATTTTGATTTTTGATATTGATTTCAATTATAAAGGTTTAACGCACTTACCAATTAGGATGTGATAAATAAAAGACTCAAAACATCCCAAATTTGATATCAATATGAGCTCAACTTAACACGTCGTTAATGAAAATATTTATTCTACATATTTAAACAGGACGAGACGTCTCCAATAAACTATGTTTGAGGAACGTGACTCGAAGAACTTCTTGTTATTTTATAAGATCACTTTCAGAAATAAAATAAAAGTATTTATTAAAATATTTTTTTTGTAAGTTGTATTTTTTTAATTAAAGTGGTAGGAAACTTACTTTCAAGTGATAATGAAGTTTTAGTTTTCATTAAAATCGCCCTCAAATAAGTATATTTTATTCCCTATAGATTCGAATTTGTTTATTCACGTCCAGATAAAAATCACACTGCGTCATCTACTAGTTATTCCACGCGATTTCGCCCATCGTCACTTTTGGACTTCACTCGGCATATGCAGGTTTCTTTACGATGTATTACAAAGTAATATATGGAGGTACATTCATCTCCATAAATGATATACAAAAAAGGTAAGTCTTTAATGAATAAAAAAGTATTGATTTAAACATTTTTTTTTCTAACATCGCTCTAAAAGAAAAACTCGAGATAAAAACCGGCAAAAGAAAGACGAGACTTTTTGTTGCCAAATTGTCTATGGGAAATTTTATTTTGTTTCTTTTTTTAAATATAAAAATGTGTCAATATCAATTAAAAACTCATGTTATTATGTTCAAATGGTATTTTATTGTAGTGCTAGATTTGCCATAGGGACACAAGCGTCCAGTGGCCAGGGCGGCAAAATATGCGCTGTTGATTTTTAAAGATTTTCAATTAAAATTTATTATACTCTAACAATTTTTTTTTATTTTTAAATAGTGATTTTTCTACTACTAAATTTACATAGGTAATGATTTAGGTAAAGGGGGGGCATTTTTCACAGTGCCCTAGGCCGGCACTTAGGGTAAATCCGGCCCTGTTATTTATATGTTATTAGTGCATGCATTTTAGCGCACTAAATATCGTCCATTTCTTTTTAATTTTGGGTATATAAGCCCAGTTGTCAAAATTGAAAATGGATACCCATTTCTATACTTATAAAAAATCATTGCTTTGTTTACATTGTGTTTTTTTAGTATATATTAGTATTTAATATAAATTAAACTGAAATAAGCGTGGACTACATTAAACGTTTTACGTATTTTTTACTTTTTCACGTCTAAACAACTGAGTCAATTTTAGTGGTTACTATTATAGACGTAGAACGTGTAGTCGGACACCTAAGACTATTTATTGCGAAAATATAACTTAGAGGAGGTAAAATGGATTTCATGAAAAACCTTTTCATTCTCAAAGGAATAAGATAATTTTAACCTTAACTTAGTTATTCATATTTCCGTATTTATACTTACAAAATGCATTCAAGAATTGTGCAAGAAATTATTATCTAAATTTTAATTCTTTTTTCATTCCAGTTACTTCTAAATTATACTAATTCGCCTTTAATTATACAATCCGAGCCCTGTTCCCTCTCTAGTGTTGTGTTGAAACACAACAATGGGCAGTTTTTACGGAAACCATTGCTCAAGTATTCGTGTGACCTTTGAGCTGTGGTACAAGACATAAAAATAGCGATTATTTGTGCACATTAACCATTAAATTATTATATATAATTAATGTTTAAAAAGTTACAAATATATAACTAGTATTTAAATATGATTTGGTACCAGTATTTTATTACGTTGCTTAAAATCTAAAATAAATTTAAATAGGTTTGTACGAAAACGCCGCTTTTAGTGGCCCCAAAATTCAGCGTCTTTGAAAGCGATAATGTTTGAAAATTAGCCCGCACGTCAATATTATTTTTGTTCTAAAAAGAAACAAATTAACTGTCGATAGCTCTAGATAATATCCCCCAAATTAGTCCTTTTTTTTAATCCAAAAAAAAAAAATAATATTAGATAATTTCTTTACGCTTATGACTTATTCAAATCTTTTTTAAACGTCATTATGAGATAGTAATCGGGTTTAGCCTTAATTTTGGTTACAATTGTGTTACTGCGAAGAATTTAGGACGCGAATTCTCAAATGAAAGTGTCCGTTCGGATACAATACGTCGTAAACTGTATATTTTTTTAAATTCGGAAATTTAGAGATGACTAATCAGATAACATAAACATAAACGAATGATGTAATCGCTTCTGCTCATGAAGATATCCGTGCAGTTCCTTATGTAACTACCCCTCACGGTTTCACTCGCGTTTATGGTTACTGCTTTGCTCCTTTGAGTCGTAGAGGGATGTAATATAGCCTATAATCTTCCTCAATAAACGGGCTATGTAACGCAAAAAATTAGATCAGTATTTTGAGATATTTATTTAAGATTTTTTAAAGAAATTTCTTCCTTAAAATGCACTACATTTACACACGGGCACATGGATACCAAATACGTTTTCCAGAGTATAATCCAGCATTATATATTAGTTGTATTTCGGAAAATACCCACTACGTTTCAAACCAATGATAATTTATAACTAAATCTGTACTCATATGCAAATTTGACAAGCGTTGATTATCTTATTGGCGTAAAGATACTCTCATCTGTCATACTAATTCGCTAGTTAGTTGCTTGGCAACATTGTCCAAATTGGTCGGCATTCTGGGCGCTAAAATCCTTTATGAAAGTCTAAAAATTATTGCAATTACCTTAGCTATTTAACATTAGTTTACCAAGAAATTGGGTGTTAGTGAGAAATAAAACGAATTTTTAAAAATAACTTTCGCAATGGTCACAAACAGCTCTGTAACCTGGTAACAATTACCCGAGTTACCAAACAAGAGCTGTCGAGAATAAAGGCACTAAAAGTTAATTTTTTATATCTAATTCAATTCAGTTTACCAATGACAAAAAACTTATGTTAATCTGTATCTCTAAGATGAATAAGTATTACATTATTAAAAAGAGAATATAATATTCGCATGTCCAGTCATCAATGATGTCATGGCGTGCATCACGGATATTGTTGGAAAGGTTACATTATCAATTCATTGGCAACATCGATATTAACATAGAGGCTAAGAGTATGTTGAAAATGGCAACTGCTATAACAATTCTTTATTAAGGTAGAGCTTAGTTTAGAGCCGAGATGGCCTAGTGGTTAGAACACGTCGATCTTTACCGATGATCGTGGGTTCAAACCCATCTAGCACCGCAGATTTTTCAAGTGCTAAATTTGTGTTTAAATTCATCTCGAGCTCGGCGGTGAAGAAAAACATCGTGAGGAAACCTGCATGTATCGGGAGAAATTCTGATACATGTATATCCGCCAATCCGCAGTGGAGCAGTGTGGTAGATTAAGCTCTAAACCTCTTTAATAAGAGAGGACGCCTTTGCCCAGCAGTGGGATATTTACAGACTGCTACTTTACTACTACTTACTTAGCTTAATTATTTTGAATAGCCTATTTCTCTGAGAAAAGATAAGTTTCTGTATAAGTAAATATGATAATGGAGATGGAGTAACAAAACTTCTACTGAGGTAGGATTTAGCTGTAATCCACTGACTACAGCTCGTCGCGTTGGCTCGACAGTGTCACTCTCACCGAAGATCGATAAAGCCTATATTTAAAAAATCTTTAATAGATAAAACATATTATACTATACAAGAAAATTTGGACGACAAAGAGGCGTGGATTTAATACGCGATAATTTTCTATCAGAATAACATAATTAAATGTAATAAAAATACATTATGTATAAATGATTTTAAAATAGTTACTATCGAGTTTCTTGCAGGTTCTTCTCGGTATAACATAGACTACAAAAATAAAAATAAAAAAATATATGACATGTAACTTGACGATTCGAAAGTGCTTTAAAAACTCATTTGAATAAATTACATAAAACTCAAAATAGTTTAAGTTTGTCAAGTAGCTAATATCGCTACGTTTATTACGGTGAGTGAGAGAGACTGAATCCTAAACCCTTTTTAAGCTGGCAACGCATTTGTGGCTCCATTGGTACACTTAACATTAGGTGTCCTGCTTGTTAGGTTACCAAGAGTTAAATTATTTTTGGTTTTCTTTCGTAAACTTTTTTTTAAATTACAATTAATTTTTTGCTGTCGAATGGTGTTTTATTTGTTGTTCGATGTGGTAGTACCAAACTAACCGTTACGCTTTGAACTCTTTCTGCCTTATTACAAAAGATGACGTTAAACGCGTGTTTAAAAAAATCCGTACTACAAATTCGCGTCTAAGCACAGTTTTTAGTTAAACATGCTTTAGATATAGATTAACATACGTTTACGTGAGTTTAATAGATGTCTAAAACCTATTTCAGCTGTTAAATGTAACGTATAACATTTTATCAATAAGTTTTTTTATGAGTTTATTCGCTGTTCAGCAATTTAGATAATATTTTAAGCAATGTTTAATGTTTAAACACTGTTCAGCTAGACACGTGTTCAACATGGTTTTAATGCGTCTTTTGTGGTATGACGGTTTGCCATTATTTTCTACACTTGCCTGATTAGTTAACGATTATTTATCGCTGAACTCTCGTTGACGCATGCGCCATATAAATATATATTCATCTTTATCGTGTTGTGTTTTTTGAAGAGAATTAAATTACAATCTACTTCAAAAAGAGGAAAGTTTTTATTTGCTTTTATTTTATTTTTGTTACGTCTGAAGTTGATTTTTTAGGGTTCCGTACCTTAAAAGGAAAAACGGAACCCTTATAGGATCACTTTGTTGTCCGTCTGTCTGTCTGTCTGTCTGTCTGTCTGTCTGTCGGGATGTCAACCCTTTTTTCTCTGAAATGCATAGACATATCATGTTGAAATTAATATCATATACTCAAGTCTACGATGACATGCGGCCGTGAAAATATTAAAGTTCTAAGTCAACGCAATCAAAAGGTAATGGAAAATATGTCGTATATTTTGACCATTTTAGCGTTTTCGCAAGGGAATCAAAACCTATAGGGTACTTCCCATTGACCTAGCACGATGAAATTTGGCAACAAGTAAGATCTTATGGTACAAATAAAGGAAAAAATCTGAAAACTGTAAATTTTTGTATGTATGTTTGTCTGTTTGTAAGTTTGTCTTTCAACCTTTTTCTCAGAAACGCGTGAAGGTAACAAATTTTTATCAACGTCAAGTGCTCAGAGTTGTAATTACTAAGAGCTGTGAAAAAATCAAACTTCTAAGTTAACGCAATTAAAAGATACGGTCATTTATATCACATATTTTAAGTATGATAGCGTTTTTAACGTTTTCGCAAGGGAATCAAAACCTATAGGGTACTTCCCATTGACCAAGCATTATGAAATTTGGCCAGGAGCAAGGTCCTTTAGTATACATAAAGGAAAAAATCCGAAAACTGTAAATTTCTGTTCGTGTGTCTGTCAGTCTGTACGTCTGTCTTTCAACCTTTTTCTCAGGAACGCGTAAATGTATCAAGTTGTAAATTGATCAAGCGGAATATATATTAATCTTAGAATTAAAATTATATGTACTTGTAACAAATTAACGTAGAAGTTGACCATGGTCAAAAAAACAATTTTACAAACACTGAGAAGAAATTTGTATCAATACGAAAACATTTAAAAGCAGCAAACCTTTATAAACAACGCAATGCAATCTATATATCGCAGCTAACAAAATGATAGCGCGATGCAGCGTACAGCTAATGCCATCTATTACAACATTATGACATTAACTGTAATATAATTCTGCTCGATTAATAAAAAAAATTATTTTAATTATTATTTAAACGCGCTAAAAATTATAAAATAAACTTTTCATTTAAAAGTTTTATCGTCGATTTATAACGTCATTACGTAATTAACATTCAATATAAGAGCTTCACGCGATTTGATTTAAGTACTCGTATTGACTTAGTACGAAAATTTTAATATTAAATTCAAACAGATCGAGTTATTTAATTTACTTATTTATCTACACATATAAGTCTTCTGGTTATTACTAATATAATTAGTTATTTATAAGTAAACAATTAGTTTTGTTCGAATTAAGGACTAATTATTTTCGTCTTGGCAACACTAATATATATTTCGATATTTTGATTGATAATGTAAATCTAAATATTTTACGAACGTAGTGCAGGGGTAGTGTAGTGTATTAGTATTTAAATAAAAATAAAACGAGAGTAAAATATAATATAATTATGTTGTTAATGTCAAAGTCAACAAGTTAGTTCATTGAAATTGTCAAGAGATGGCGCTAGGTGTATCCTGAATCGCGCTATAACTTTTTTTTTTGAAAGTATAAGGTGTATTAGTACTTAAAATAAAATTTTGCGTTTCCATGAATTGCATCCATGATCTTGTTTTAAATTAAAGTGCTCCTAAGTAGTTTCAAAATAGTTTTTGGGACGTGATCCATATTTACATAATATTTGATTATATTTAAGCGACTTCTAAATAGAAGTGTTTTCAATTCGACCTTGTATTTAATTTTTTTTTATGTTTGTTCGCCGATTACGCCGCCATTTGGGTACCGATTTTCAAAATTTTTTTTTGTTTGAAAAGGTATACTTCCAAGGTGGTCCCATTGTCTTCAGGTCAGGATCAGATGATGGGATCCTGGAGAAATTGAGGGAACTCCTCAAATATTATAGGCAAGCGTATACCGATTTAGGTATTTTTGATAGTAACTTATGTTGGAACTGATGATGAAGACCACAAATGGCGTATATGGGTTAGTCTTATATAGATTTTTATACGTTTGTACGGAACCCTCGGTGCGCGAGTCCTACTCGCACTTGACCAGTTATTTTAATTTAAAAGGTATATATTTTAAGTGTGCCGTCAACGTAAACCAAATTGCGTATTATGATTTCGAAGTCAAAAAAGTCATAATGACTACTTTTACAATCTGTCACTGTTACTCAGATAAAATGCCACATGCCACTTTTATTCAACTCTTTAATCTATTCGTAAGATACATAATTACATCAAAGGAACCGGTTTGTATGTTTAGCTCTTTATAGGTAAAGGCTAATATGAAGATTTACAAACATAACTAGTGAATAATATAACTTTACTTTAAATCTATATTTACATGTAAATTTAAAAAGATAATATACAAGATACAGAAATTAGAAGAAAGCATATTTAAGAAATCTTTTCAAATAAATTATAAGTTTTTCTAATTTGTCGATTGTGTTAAAGTAAGCGCCATCTCATGTTAACATGGATAAACAAAACAATTGAGCATAGCGAGTGAAAATAAGAACAAAATCGAGTGTGATCGGTGTATTTTTTATATTTTGTAAAATTTGATAAGTCAAATGGTTGACCTTAATACATTTTACGCAAAACTCCGTCGAGTATATTTTGA